>JAJMFW010000038.1:0-73309 GCA_030574975.1 Teunomyces atbi | reverse complement strand
TGGAAGTAACGGCTGGAGCAACTGGGACCTCAGACTTGGAAGTAACGGCTGGAGCGACTGGGACCTCAGACTTGGAAGTAACGGCTGGAGCAACTGGGACCTCAGACTTGGAAGTAACAGCGGGAGCAACTGGGGTTGATGTGGTGGATACCGAAGTCTCACTAGTCAAAGGACAGTAAGTGACATAGATGGTGTCATTCTCGGTAACAGTAGTCAAACCAGTAGTAACTGGAATAACTTCACACTTGTTGTCAGAACAAGAAGTGATAGTAGCAATAGTGGTGGAGATTTCAGTAACGGTAGCAGCTGGTAGAGAAGTAACAGAAGATTCAGCTTTCACAGAAAGAGAAGCAGGTTGACTGGAAACAGAAACTGAGGCAGATGGCTTAGGAACGGAAACGGAGGCAGGTGCGTTGGGAACTGAAACTGAAGCAGAAGGCCCAGTTACTGAAACTGAAGCAGATGGCTTAGTAACAGAAACGGAGGCAGGTGCGTTGGGAACTGAAACTGAAGCAGAAGGCCCAGTTACTGAAACTGAAGCAGATGGCTTAGTAACAGAAACGGAGGCAGGTGCGTTGGGAACTGAAACTGAAGCAGAAGGCCCAGTTACTGAAACTGAAGCAGATGGCTTAGTAACAGAAACGGAGGCAGATGCGTTGGGAACTGAAACTGAAGCAGAAGGCCCAGTTACTGAAACTGAAACTTTTTCAGTGGGCAATGGGCAGTAAGTGATGTAAGCAGTATCATTTGCAGTGACAATAATAACACCGGTTACAACTGGTGTTGGAACACACTTGTCGTCTTCGCAGGAGGTGATGGTAACAATAGTAGTTGAAACATCAGTAATTGTAATTGGTGGGTGTGAAGTAGTGGTAACAGATGAAACTGGAGAAGACTCAGCGCTGCTGGAGCTCTCACTAGTCAATGGACAGTAAGTAGTATAAATTGTTTCGTTTTCAGTAACAGTTGTAACACCAGTAACAACAACAGACACAGAACAGTCATTGTCAGAACAAGATGTAACAGTGACAAGAGTAGAAGAAATTCCTGGAGGGGATGAAGAAGCAACTGGACTGGAGGATGGTGCATTTGGAACAGATGAAGAAATAACTGGACTGGAGGATGGTGCACTTGGAACAGATGAAGAAGCAACTGGACTGGAGGATGGTGCATTTGGAACAGATGAAGAAGCAACTGAACTAGAGGCTGGTGCACTTGGAACAGATGAAGAAATAACTGGACTGGAAGCAGCTGGAGTGGTAGAAATAGGTGTAGATGAAGCTGGGGTGGCTGAAGATCTGGTGCTTGGAGTAGAAGTAGAAGCATGAGATGAACTCTGGGCACAGTTTCTTCTCCAGAAGAAGTTTGGCAAGATATTGGTACCAATCTTTAAACTTGCAAGAAAGTTGATGTCAAGACCAAATCTCTTCTCCAAGTCTTGGAGTTCTCTCTTGTTCCAAGATGGAGTCAGAAGTTTTGCATCAAAAGCAGACTGGGAATTCAAAACGTAAGAGTACTTAGCTGGGAAGACCTTGGTCCATTGAGTGGAAGTGTTGCCTGAAAGATCAAAGTTGATAGCAAAATCTTTTGGGAAAGTGTAGAAGTCACCTTGAAGAACAGCATCAACCAAGACAGTAGTAGACCATTGGAAAGCGTTGGTGATCCCAGAATCCGACGAGTGACCAGCAACTGGAATTGGACCCTGTGAGACTTGTGATGCAGTTTGGCCATCACCAACTGCGCTTTTAATAGCACCATCGATAGTAACAGCAGCACTACTTCCGACACCAAATAAAGTGTTCAATTGAGCTGCTGCTGCTGTATCAAAATTCAAAGTAACCTTGAACAAATTGGCGTCAACCCAAGCAACATCGGATACAGTTAATGCTGCCTTTGGAAAGAGAAGACTTCTCTTTGTGAAATCTATTTCTTCGTCATCAGAAAGTAATTCGAATTCTCTCTTGAGTTTCTTGAGATCAATATCGAGATTCAAATCAGTGTTAATACCAAGCTGAAAGATGGACCCCGATGGGTTACATCCAAACAATGATGGAAGGTTGAAGCTTGCAGAGAAGTCAAAGTAATTCAGGAAATCAAAAAGAAAACCTTCGGATCCTGAAATCATGGATGACAAGACCATTGCAATAGCAGCAGTCTTCGATTTTGAAAATATCATAACGAGTGACTAAGGTGGTAAAAAACGAGTGACTATAAGTGTACTGTTAGTAGCAGTATAGAAGATCCTAAATTGACGACAAATCAACGTTCTTATATAGAAATTCTGGAATTTGTGAACGATTGGTTTTCATGAGTTGCAATTTTGAACTTGGGATAGGTGAACTATGCATTTAAAAATAAAATATTATTTTTTAAGGTAGCGAATTATCCCCAGGAACAAAAGAGAAGTTTATTTTTAATAAACCAGGTACTGAGATCAATTAATAAAAAAAGGTTCTATTGTTACTGTAAAGCGCGTGCATTTTGGTAGCATCCTTGTCCTACGATTGTTATGTATGTAATTTTGCTTAATTGGTCTATAACAGTTGAATTTGTGCATGTGTATTGGAATAGACCATTAGACAAATAAAAAAATACTATTGTTTTGCGGAATCAGTCTTACCACCAAGGAACCCCAATAGGTAGTATGACTTTTGATCAACCGATTTAAGCTTAAAGTTGAATCAGAATACATTACCATGAATCATCTTATTGGAGGAGTAATGCGGAATGTTTAAGAATTATTTTTTGGTGCCCTTCGTGTAATGTATGTTTTGTCTAAAAAAATAAATACCCGAGAAAAGTAAAACAAAATTGGGGTCTATTTCGAGTAAGCTTTTGGGAAGCCTTGAGAAAGAGACATTTGTACGCTATATACAGAAGAGCAATATCCTGAAAGAAAAGCGACGTCTTGTCAGTTTTATTTTTTTCGGTGTGACGGAAGGCGGTCTGGATTAGAGGTCGTCTAACTCCAAGAGCCCTGTAAGATGTATTCGTGCAAAAAAAATATAACTGCTTTCTGTATGCGAGATATTACATTCTCGCAAATAGATGCAACCAGGTTCAGATCATCATTCCGCGAGAGCTCTCATCAACAGATTACATTCATGTAACATACGTACTACTCAACTCAGGATGGACACTTCTAGTTGTGTTGGTGCCTACGTCACAGAGAATTTAAAACTCAACAATAGGCTTGTGATATTGGTACGCTATTCAAATTTACATGCTGACTGCACGCCTGAAGATCTCAATTCTATTGTGTGATTATTTTAGAGTAATAGACGAAAATTAAGCCACATGCCAATGCTGAGACGCGTTTAGGCGGGGCAGTCTTGCCTGTAGAGTCATGTAATCAGCGACAATCGTGCCAAAAGAGCCGGAACATTGCAGGCTTTGTATCTGAGACTATCAATTGCCATTGTCAACAGCAGACACTTTATTCGATATTTAGAAATATGTTCTTATTTAGTAAAAATAGCTTTTTTTCCCTCACGTAAGGGTTTTAATTTTTTCTATTATTATTTCAGTCGTAAAAAGCCCACCATTAGGTTCGTAAGTAAGCATACTATACAATTCCTTGACTTTCTCTCATCCTTTGCTGATTGTTGGTTGGATATGAGCACACTCGGTGGAACCGTCCGACACGCCGCTTATTTTTTTTCCTGACGGGTCTGAAAATACTTTCTAGAAGCACATGCTCAAAACACTTTATTTAGTTTGTTAGAAGCGATTGAACACAACTCGGCGCGGAACACGATGTCTGGGCAAATAGGGGCAATTGAATGATTATATACTAAAAAAAGCAAAAAGAAATTGATGCCTTCAGCCAGATTCGAACTGACGATCTCCTCATTACTAGTGAGGTGCCTTACCAACTTGGCCATAAAGGCTTAATGTGATGATACGTGGCAAGAAATATTAGTTATCGTTTATTTTGTGTACAGGGCTCATAATTTAATAATAAACTTAATTATTGTGGACCTGGAGTTTTACTCATTAGTTGATCATCGTTCCTGAAATTTCTTAATCCAAAATATCGTATCATACGTACGGTTCATTTGGGTCTTATTAACATATGCGTGAGTAAATGCGAGTAGATATAAAGAACTCTGCTTGTATTTTTTGTGCAACAAATGAAGTATTACCATACAGTTATATCATACAATTTCATGGATAACTTAAACAGAATACGAGCAAAATTTTAAAATATTATTTCTAGGGTGAGACAACGGTCAAGTCAGGAAGTTGTAAACAAATGCCATGAATAAATCTTAAAAAAAATGGACTCCTTTTTGTCAGGTAAACGATATTATCGTTTAATATTCATGACGTTACTTTTCTATGTACAGTTAACCTCGTTAAAATCTTAAAATTAACTTCTTTTGACGAAAGTAAGAGTTTGGTTTGAAGTGGTCTTATACTCACATTCCTTGAATCACAAACCTTGTTTTTAGTGTAACCTTCAGAAAAGAAACGGTATATGTCGACTTGCTTGGTATTTTGATAACATAGTGGCATAACTCTTGACTTTAAAGACAACTTGACATAAATGCCTCAATGGAAGGCGCAAATAGTTTAGTGGTAAAATCTAGCGTTCCCACTGCTAGGCCCGGGGTTCGATTCCCCGTTTGCGCATTATTTTTGTAATTTTTGGATATTTTTCAAGTGTAAGAATTGTTTCTTACTTCTTGAGTTAGTTATCAAAGCCACTAATCTCAAAGTAAAGAAAGTAGCTCTTTAGTGATGCTTGTAGTCCGTGTCAGTCGTGTTGGCAGTTTATAATCACCATCTTTTCAAAGTGTACGTGGATGCTCTATCCGGCACAGAAAAAAACGAAAAAAAAATGGGTGCCATTACAACACAACCACTAGAATCCGAAGCATATTTAGGCCACTACGGTACTAGCAAAATGGATGCCAGCGTGTTGTTAGGATACTTCAGGGCAACACTTGAAGCCGACCAGGAAACTCGTCGCCAGGGAGAATTAAAGCTCAAAGAATCGAGCAATATTCCTGGATTTTTGACGGGATGTCTCGACGTCATTTCTCTCAATGATCCGAGTGTGGGTGCTGTCAAGATTGCAGCAGCCGTGTTTTTCAAAAACAGAGTGATCAAGTACTGGCCACAGAACGTACTGAAGATTGGTGAACAGGAAAGAAATGTGATCAAAGAACGCCTTCTACCTGTGATAATCAACAGTGACTACAACACGAAACAGCAATTGCTTCCGGTGTTACGTCTCTTGATCTATAATGACTTCTCAAAGTGGGATCGCTTATTGGAAACAACTGGAGAGCTCATTCAACATGTTCCTACTGGTGACGTGAAGGATGAAGACTATTCTCACTTGTACACTGGTTTATTATGTTTATCGGACATCGCTAGGAAGTTCAGATGGATGGAAAACAAGGACCGTAACAAAGAGTTGAACCCAATCATAAACTCGGCTTTCCCGTTTTTATTAGAAATCGGTACCTCTATTGTCGCAAATGCCCAGAACATTACTGAGCAATCTGCTGAGGTTCTCAAATTAATTCTTAAGGTGTACAAATTCGTCACCTACTATGATTTACCTGAACCATTGCAAACTCGTGAAGCTTTATTCCAATGGGGTGAATTTCATGCCTCTATCATTAACATGCCTCCTCCACATTACGTGATCGCTTCTACTTTAACCGAGCAAGAGAAGTGTTTTCTTCAAATATCCAAGTGTTACAAATGGGCAGTAGCCAATTTGTATAGAATTTTCACCAGATATTCTCCAAAAGGTCTCACCAAAAAGTATAACTACAGTGAGTTTTACGGAATGTTCTTGAATGACTTCATTCCTCATTTGCTTAACAATTTCCTCCAGATTGTTGAACAATGGTGTAATGGAAAGAGATGGTTGAGTTACACGTGCTTCTACTACTTATTGGAATTTTTCAGTCATTGTGTTGTTGAGAAGACTACGTGGGCTCTTCTTAAACCATTCTACGAGAATTTGGTTTCTCACTTGATTTTCCCATTATTGATACCTAGCGACCACACTTTGGAAATATTTGACGAAGATCCACATGAATATATCCAGCTCAAGTTTGAAATTAACGAGGCCTATGACAACCCTGATGTGGCTGCTTTGGGTTTGTTGGTAACCTTGGTTGAAAAGAGAAAAAAGACGACCTTAAACTCTGTTTTCACCTTCATCATCAGCCAATTATCTTCTTTGCTGCAACAACCAGAAGACTTAGAAACAGCAAAGAAGAAGGAAGCCATATTGAGAATGTTGGGAAACCTTTCTAGTTACATTATTGGTTACAAATCCGATTACTCGGCCCAGCTTGAACAATTCTTGACCACCTTGGTTTATCCTAACCTCAACTCTAAGTTTGAGTTTTTGCGAGCAAGAACTTTGGAAGTTACGTCACACTACGCTGACTACCAACTTAAGAATGAAAGCAGTAAAGCACTTGTTTTTCAGGGTATCTTTGCCAACTTCAACGACCAACCAGGGCATGAAATTAGTTTACCAGTAAGCTTCCAATCAGCATTGGCAATCCAGTCGTATATTCCAGATCCAACTTTCAAGGAGATTCTTTCTGGAATTATCTTGCCCACCATGTCCAAACTCTTGGAATTGTCAAATGATATTGAAAACGATGCCATTTCAATGGTGATGCAAGAATGTGTGGAAAACTTCTCGGAACAATTGCAGCCATTCGGTGTGGACTTGATGACTAAGTTGGTCCATCAATTTATGAAATTAGCTGTTGAAATCAAGGAAGCCTCAAACCTTGATATTGATGATTTTGATGGAAACTACACTGATCAAGGGGACAAAGTTATTGCAGCCATTGGTTTGATCAACACTATGATCACAGTCTTGTTGTCATTTGAAAACTCAAGAGAAGTATGCATTAGATTGGAAGAAGTATTTTCTCCAGTTATTCAGTATGTATTAGCCAATAAGCTTGACGATTTTATTGGAGAAATTGGTGAATTGATGGAAAATTCCACCTTCTTGTTGAGAAGTGTTACTCCAGTAATGTGGAAAAACTTTGAGTTATTATGTGACTCCTTTGATGATGGTATTGCGTTAACTTACTTAGAGGAATTGATTCAGTGTTTGCAAAACTTTTTAACCTTTGGTCAAAAAGACTTTGCAGAAAATCCACAGTTAGTCGAAGGTTTCTTTAAAATTTTCACTATCATTGCCGAAGGAGATGATTACCAAATTGGATCAAGTGATCTTATTTATGGTTGTATGTTGGCTCAAACATTTGTGTTGTGTTTACAACATAACTCGACCAACTATATTCCTCAAATTGTTCAAACTGTGCTAAAGATAGCAGCTGCCATTCACAAGGACCAACACCATGTTCAAAATAATTCTTGTGATGTAAATATTAGTAATGTTATTGTGGCTTCATTGATTTACGATGCCAACGCTACGTTACACATCTTGCAAGAAAACCAACAATTGATACCATTTTTTGATAGATGGTTTGTTTTAGTTCCTCAATTGAAGAGAGTTTTTGATTTGAAATTATCCATTTTGGGTATAATCAGTTTATTATCAAATGATTCGATTGCTGACAGTTTGGGTTCCTCGCTTGTGGAACTGTTCGGTCACAAATTCCCACTTTTATTGAAGGAATTGTCCACTTCTATTGAAAACTTGGAGGTCAAGCGTAAGAACTTCAATGAGCTTGAGTTTACTGATAATTACCAGTATGGCAAGAACGAATGGGAACATGATAGTACTGATGATTTGGAGGAGATTCTTAACGAAGCAGAGGCTGTAGCACAGCAGCAACATGACGAGGAAAACACTGCCACTGATGAGTACTTGAATTTCTTGGAACAACAAGATCTTAAGTTGAAGGGCGCTGGTTATTTCGACGAAGAGGATGAACAAATTGCCGAAGATCCCTTGGCAACTACACCATTGGATAACGTGGATGTATTCAAGATCTTCAAGGACTTTGTCCAGTCCTTGGCTCCTGAATCAGAAAAGTACCAATTAATTTTCGGCCGGTTAACCGAATCAGACAAGCGTATTATTGCAAACGTATTTGAAAATGTGCAATAATTCGTAATTGAGCTACATGTTTTGACAGTCTTTAATTGCTTGATTTTTAAACGAACAAATTACGTAGGGATACCTTAAAAATTACTTCACAATTTATATAGTAACTTGAAGGGTTTAAAAATGTAGAAGACATCTTTCGAATGAACGACTCGCTTACTTATGGGAAATAGGTGTGTTTTAGAATTTGCAGCCGACTTGATTATACGAGGATTTTATGAACAATAGTGATGTTAATCTCTGTTATTTTGTTATACTAAAAACTGTTTTGGTTCAATAAATTAAATCTTTACGAGATATTGAATAATTTGAAATTGCCATATTATGGCATTTTAGGAAAAATTATTGTGCTTTTGTGATAGCTTTTCAGGTCTAATTACCAGCGTTGGGTCGATGTTTAAACAGTGATATTTGTTTTAATACACTAGGAAATATTTCGTCAACTTTGGTTGGAAGCACTTCTCTTTTTATTAGAAGAGCTGCTGCTATTTATTTTTCTGAAATTTTAGCACTCGGGCATAGGTTATGTCCGTTTGTTGGGTCAATCGCTCTAATTTTTTTTGATTGACTACTCTAAAGTGCGTAGTAAATGCACAGCTAAAGTATGTATTTGCTGTTTACTTTCTCTTTCGCATTTAAAAGTTGTCTGTGAAATGTACTCTTTATTTCCAGTTGATGGTGAAAAAAGAAACTCCCTTTGATTTTCACGAAATTAATTAAAATAATCTTTCTGCCATTTGCAAATCACTAGTTCAAAAATAAACGCTTCAGGCAACCTCAGCATCACTAATAACAGATCTGGTGTTGATGGCTGCAGATTTTACGAGTCTGTTTTGAAGCAGGAATGTAGTCATTGCAATAGCACTGTTGTAGTGTCGCGCATGTCTAAAATTTTATCGTGTCGCAGTCTGATTTGTGCGTGACGAAACATTACTCTACTACATAGACAAGTAATGGCCGATAAGTTTGGAAGGCACAACTCTACCAGGTGGGTTAACGCCTCTGTCCCTTCATATGGCGACGAATGGGATGATGAATACGATGAACCATCGACGGTAGACGCGTCAACCACCAAGATCATACCTGAACGCTTTGAGTTACCTCCAAAAGACACAACTCCGAATCACAGAAAACTTCCCACACTTGAAGAACATAACACGTCACCTGAGCCTGCGCCAGTCCCGACCTCAAGCACGTTGGTTTTGTCCATTGATAAGCTCAAAAATAGAGATGATGATGATGACGATGAAGATGATGAAGATGATGACGATATGTGTTATGACGAACAGAAACCGCAGCTTGCTACCACTCATGTTGCCACTACTTATTCTAACTTAGAAGATTTGGCCCCTCCAACTCCTACTTTTAATGAGAAGTTTATAACGACCCCAGAAACTCCGCAGTCCGATAGAAGTTTCCAGTCAGACGCTGATTCGATTCAAAATGAACCAGTCCATTTGAATCTAGCAACCTTCAATCATGCAACAAGTAACCCTGGAAACCACGTTCTTGAGGGAATACAAGAACGCAATTTGTCGGAGGTTGCTGATGCATCAGATCCAGAAACCGACAAGGAATTGTCTAGTTCTAACCCGATTGATCCACCACTTCAGGTACCCACTACTACTTTGCCGGAAGCTAACAGGGGTCTTCCAGCTCCATTGGTATTGTCAATTGACAAAAGAGATCCGTCTGGAAACAATTACGATGATTCGGATGATGACGATGATGATGATGATAACTGGGGCTATCACAGTAATCACAGTAGCAATGATGAAGACCAAGATGAAACTGATCAAAAGGAACAAGTAGAGTCTGGGAAGGACGTTCAAGTGGTTCCAGAACCAACAAGGAGATCTGCCCAGACAACGGCGTTGGATTCGCTTATTAGTGACCTTCAGAACGCTTCCTTGGGAGAGGACGAGACGCCAATTCCTGATTCAACGGAAACAAGTTATGTTTTACCCAAGCTCGATTCTATTCAGGATATTTCTCTAGGAGATTTTGACAGCGGCACTATTGATGATTATCAGCAATACTCGAGTCTCATTGACACATCATTGCAAGGTGGTGATGAGGATGATGAAGTTTATACTCCGGTCACACCAATTGCCCCATTGGCTACAGGTGAAGATCAGAGAGTCCATGAGAAATATATCAGTGAATTGAGTGGCCACAAACCATCTATAAGGAAGCCCCCTCCTATCAACAGACGTAATTTGGTTTCGGTGGACTACTCGAATATAGTAGATGCTGTAAGTGACTATATGGACACCGAAGAAAGTGGTACCAAAAGTGAGAATACTGATAGTGAAGAAGTGCGATTTGAGCCTAAAGCCGAAGATCTGAACTACATGAAGCCTTCTGATCTTGAATTACAGCCTGTTGCATCTTCTGGTTCACTTTCTACCGGAAAATTATCTGTGGATTCTACTGCCAGTGTGCCAGAAGAATCTTACCCAATCGAAGAGCCCGAACGTGCAATTCATTATAGAAGGGAATCAACCATGAGTACCAACACATTCAACATGGGAACTTGGAAACCAAACACGAATAACTACCGTGATCAATTTATTAATGACAATGATAATGAATCCCATTTCAGTTTTGATCCCGATGGAAATGAAGAAATCAATAACTACAGCAAGTTTACAAAGGTTAGAACAGCTTCTGGTCTTGGTTCCAGTGTTATTTCAAACACGAGTTCTATATCTATTCCTGAAACGATTGACGCAGCCTTGCCTAGTATTCACGAAGATCCTGATGATGACGATACCAATGAAGAATTGCACAGGGCGACTTCCAACATGACCAATGTGGATTCGATGTTGCAGGAACATGATTACACGAAGCCTTTGTTCAAGGAAGAGAAATTGACACCATCAGTATCGAAAGACTCTAATCCGCGCTCCAACCAAAGGTACTCCAGTTTGCTTCAGCTTTCAGAAGATAAGAAAGAAATGGGTTCAGAGCCAGGAACACGAGTAACTTCCGATAGCTCGGCTCTGGTGACAGAAGGATCGTCCAAGAGAAAGGTCAGTGCATCTACAGTTGGTACTGAAGTTACCACACTTGGTAGTCTGTCGAGAAACTTTACCCCTGCATCTTATCCGGTTTTTGATTGGAAGAAAATCATGGCTACATCTCAATCCATAGATCGGATTCTGCTTCTTCGAGATGCACTTATTAAAGAAACGGCGTATAATACGGGATTGCAAAATTGGTTGAACGAAACATTGAAACAATCTGAAAGTGCTTCCAACATCCATATTGGCCGGATTGCCTCTGAAGCGTACCAAAACGCAGCCCATAGTGATATTACGAGACACGCTTCTCTCCGTAGTAGAGTGTCGAGTGTGAAAGATAAGGTGGAAACATCGGGATTACATGCTTCTAGTTTTGGTAAACGGTTTTTGAGTAAGGGTAAGAGATTGATGAAGTCTGCAGGGGGAGAGTAGTACTTTTTTAGAGATATTGTAGAGGAATTCATTTTTATATTTAGTAACGGTTATTATCTCCGTTGTAGATTAGAAAAGGGCCTGATACGTATTAAGTTTGAGTTGTATGCCGGAAAAGGTCGAATAAATCATGCGGAAAAGTGTGGGGCAGGTTTCCTGATACAATCACGTTTAATGTTAGCAGGTTTTTAAAAGAATGAATACCTTAAAACAGAGAATGGAAAAAGTATTGCTACCGGTGTTAGCTTTGCTTGTTAACAATATTCCTGGTTTTGTGTGGGTGATAATCGAATTTATCAACGACATCAGTTTTTTTTGGGTCAACCGGCTCTACGGGTTGTACCATAGAAAAGATCCGCTTAAGGAGTATGTTAATAACTTGAAGAATGTTTCGAGCTACAAAGAATGGAATGAGACCGTTGCTGAAATAGATAAACTTACCAATATGGATTTGTGGAGACAGAACTTTATTTCAAAACACTACGATTATGTATTGATAGACGGCCGTGTCAAACTCTTGCGACAGGCAAGGTTAAGTCAAAACTCTCGGGTCATCATGTCGTTGCTCCGTTCAGGTTTACTACGTAATTTCGGAGGGATATCTCAAAAGAGACTCTTTATCAAATCATACATGGGCACCAAATTTAAGATTGAGGAGTATATTGACGAGGTTTTGAATTGTCTTGAATATCTCAACGAGTCCATCAGATACCCTAATGAAAAGGACAATGACGAATTCATTATGAACAGTAAGCAACTAAAACTAGACTTTTTCCATGATGCCAGACAATCCTTTGGCTCTACGGCCCTCTTACTTCAAGGTGGTTCTTTGTTTGGTTTGTGTCATCTTGGAGTTGTCAAAGCGCTATTCTTCAAAGGTTTACTTCCACGTATCATTGGTGGGAGTGCTGTGGGTGCAGCAGTTGCATCCTTGGTATGTACGTTAAACGATGAAGAATTGGTACCGATCTTGGTATCTATTGCCGACGTTATGAAGGATATTGACATATTGAATCATGAGGTTGATGAAAGATACGGAAATATCATTGAAAATGTTGTTAAGAAAGGATACTCCGAAGATGCCTTGATCTTCTTGAAGTTTGTGCGTGATACCATTGGGGATCTCACCTTTGAAGAAGCATACTTGAAGACAGAAAAGATTTTGAATATTGTTGTACACCCAACCAACCAATCAATACCTTCATTGCTAAACTATATCACAACCCCCAATGTGATTATTTGGACCGCAATTTACGCCTCTATTGGAACTGGTGTCCTTTCAGATGATGTTCAGTTGTATGTGAAAGATTTCAATAATAATATTGTTCCAAAAGCCCCTGGAATACAGGTATCTTTTTTGAAACCTCAGGATGTTAGTTACCTGCAACAGTACTTCAAGTCTAATGTTCGAAAGAAAGATGATAAGCTGGGAGAACCTGTTGATTACATTCACCATACTCAATTGAGCGAGAACTCGCCATACACAAGATTGACAGAATTGTTTAATGTGAATCACTTTGTTATAAGTCTTGCAAGACCATACTTAGCACCTCTTATCAGCAATGATTTGAAGCATTACCACTCATATGGAAATGTGAGATACAACGAAAATGGTAAGCCTATGACTAGTTCAGATGGAGCTGATAGCAGATTGATTGGTAGAAAGAAAGCTTTTCCTTCAGATGCCGAAGTTTATGCTAAAGATAACAGTTTCAACTTGATGAAATTATTGAAGAACTTGGCAGGGATGGAGATCCAGCATCGCTTGGTTGTGATGAATAAACTTGGCATATTAGCTGACTTCATGAAACGTCTTTTCATTGACGAGAAGCCCTCATCCATGCAACCATTAACCAATAGCAGAGAAATAACGATTGTTCCTGAATTGAGATATTTGGTTAGAGATTTCAGCAGGGTTTTTGATGTACACAAGACTATGGAAAACATTCCGTACTGGGTATTGGTTGGCGAGCGTTCGGTCTGGCCACTTTTTCCCTTATTATGGACACGCTGTGCAATTGAATTTGCATTGGATGACTTGTATAATATACAGAGGAAAAAGGACTAGAGTATTTATCTAAAGAATAATTTGATATTGGAATCTTTGGTAATGTTGTAGATGTATTCTCTCGAGTGAACCACCAATTCCAGCTCATTATATGGTACTGCACCTCGTGCAATTGTTAAACATCCTGTAATATCATTTGCTCTCCCAGTAGGTAATGGGTTTAAGCTCATATTCAATTGGGATCTGTGGTACAATTTGGTTAAGAAATCAGTAATCTTAAATGTGGGATCATCAGGATTGGAAGCTTCCGTATCAACAAAATTTGGTCTACTGTTCGAACTCACCACAAACATTTGTCTTGCCAACCGATTCAACTTGACCAAGTTGAAACAGAGCTCATCACTAGATATATTCGTGGAGAGTAGTAACAATTCGGGAGCTTCGATTATAATGACTTTTTTGGTACTCTTGATGGCTGAGATCTTCTTGATGATACTTTGAAATAACGTATCTACTTCCTTTGATGCTTTGGTGGGGGTCTTGATAAGTTTGGCAAACAAATCAGTAAAACAATCGATGAAGGTAAACCCTCTTGTAGTAGAGAGATCTAAGCCGTTTTTCTTGCAGTTCTTTATATAAAATTCCTCATTCTGCAAAAACGATATACATACGACGTCAGATCTATTTGGGATCTTTCTGGTTAATTCATTGTTAACCAAACTTGCTGTTCCAAGTAGAGCATTTTCAATGAGAGAGTTGATTAACCAAGTAGGAGATGTGCCTTGGGAAAACGCAATAACTGATGAATAACTATTGGTACTTTGTAACAAAGATTCGGGTATCACACTATTGTTTTTAAAAAGTATCAAATCCTGTTGCTGGTAAGACATTTTGGGTATATATACATATTTAAAATTAGTACTGTGGAAGATCCATCATGTACAAAAAAGATCAGTTCCTGTACATAGTACAGAAGACATTTAAAAAAACTCCGCGACGGGGAATTGAACCCCGGTCTACCACGCGACAAGCGGTAATTCTAGCCACTAAACTATCACGGACTTTCTTGTTGATATATTGAGAAGTAGTATTTTTGTTCATAAAACACTATTTACATCAGTACCGCAATATTTATAAATCAATCCATTTATCTTTCAAATTGAATTATTTTCCATTGATGGTTTAAATTTAGTTGTAAGTATTCATTGAACCATATTGCTATAAAGTAAATAAAGGTAGTGGCATTTCAGTAGTAATTATACTGTTACTTTTTTTTGAAGATTTTATACGTTTACCATTTTTTTGAGATTTTGTAATTATTTGTGAAACGAAAGTATATCGGTGGTATAGTCGAATATCGGTCCAAAAGCAGAACAAACTAATTTGCTACCATCTTTACTTGTGGCAAATGCACTTGGCAGAAGGCGATTCACCTTTGCATGCTTTGCAGCTAGCACAAGCAGCACATTTGGATTTGGAACAGTTAGAACAGGACATTTTGAGGAGTAGTGTAATTTATGAATGTATAAATTATAGTTGTGTGAATTTACCAACATAAGACAACTGTAAGTATTTATACTCTATTATCGGAAGATATTAAGGGTTGCTAGCAACTGCAAAATAAAATTAAACAAAGAAAATGTATTTACAGTATTACTTCAATTCGAATGAACATCCCTGCAGAGGCCACGATGAGTGATCACTAATCAACGAAAAGTGATCTCACTATTTCTTTATTGTATATTCGTGGTCAAGACTACTTCTTTATTGTCATCTCAATATCGAATTGTAGATTAATATTCAAAGTTGGAAGAGTACTATAGTAGTTAGAAATTGATTATGGAGTTATCGGGTCTTATACACAAAGTCTAATTACATCGTAACGATAAGAAACAAGTCTCCTCAAATTCTAATAAATTGTCTTAACAACCAACAAAATTTGCTCCCCCTACATTTATTGTTGATGCTATGCAGCGTATGGAGGGAGCACTACTAACCACAGGAGAAAAAACGTGAGTACCCATTAAATTAAATTCATTTTTCTTAATTCCTGACAATTGGGCATGGGCATTGTTTCTGCCTGCTTCAATTTCTCATAATCAGTGGAGAACCAACCCTGTGCATCTTCCATCATCTCATTTTTGACAATCTGTTCGCGAGAACACTTGGATCTTCTATCTTGAACATATAAATTTTCCACCTTGTGATCGAAGCTCCGTAATTGTTTCTTACTTAACTGTTTCTTGTTCACAAACCGTTCAGAAACATAGTAAGGAATATTGTACTTTGGGGTCAGACGCTGCATGTTGAACGTCCTATCTTTGGTGAAGGAGTAGTCTGGAACTGAAGATGACTCAGAAAACAAACTTGATAGTAATGGCACCAACAAGAACATCAAAATCGGCAAAAACTGTTTAAACGTATCAAAAATGCTAGTATCTTCTTGTCTTTGTTGTTGCCGCTGCTGGTTCTGTCTAGTGTTTTGGTGTCTGGGTTGGAAACGTTGTCTAACATATGGATCTCCACCAAATGACTGGAAAGAGAAACCATTGCCCCCAAAAGTGAATGTAGGACCACGGTTTGCACCACCGAAGAAAAGATTGAATATGTCTTCATCAAACCCATTACCTCCTTGGAAACCTTGGAAAGCCGCACCAGGGTGACCTCCTTGCGCAAAGGGATTAGTTTCACCAGCATCTCCACCACCAAATCTGGAATCGGGATCACTACCTGTTTGATCATATATTCTTTTCTTGGATGGATCACTCAACACACCCCATGCTTTATTTACATACTTGAATGCTTCTGCAGCTCTGGGATGTGGATTCTTGTCTGGATGTAACTTTATAGCTAACTTTCTGTAAGATTTCTTGATGATCACCTCGTCCGATGACCTCTCCACCGAAAGAATCTCATAGTATTGGTGAGGTTTATAGGATAAGATCTTCAAGACTATTGTCTCTTGATCCTTTGAAAACGAAGACATTATATCTTATTGTGGAGAATGGATATATCAGTCTTATCCAGAATAGTTAACAACTTAACCAATCCTTAGTGTCAATACTATGCATATGCTGAATGGAAAGACCTGGCAACAAAAGTTACAAGTAGAAGCTGCAAACTGACTCAACTGTGTTTCGCTTATAAATACCGAATTTTAAGTATTATTATCAGCTAGTCCCAAGCTTCTTCAATACGGTGTCCTCTGATGAACGATTATTCAAGAGTATTAAAAAAGTAGTGCATACGCTGAGACATACATAAATTTTTTTATACGCCACCCACAAAAAGCGAGAACCACTCGTATAAATGGCTGTGCTTTACTGCACACAGCCACAAGATAAGCCCAAAAATTCTAATTACTCATAAAAATAAAAAAAGGGGCATACTGGGAATTGAACCCAGGGCCTCTCGCATACTTGATTACAACTTCCTAAGAAGTTATTACCCAAAGCGAGAATCATACCACTAGACCACACGCCCTATTGATGTTAAATCAACAGACAAAAACAACTATCTTGAGCAAGATTGATGCTAGTGACACTTTAAATATCCCAGGATTGAGACATAGAGTCCACTATTACTGGGCACCACTATATCTTGCAGCTACCTTCTTCATGGTTTCGATGTATTCAAGTAGTCCCCAAGCAATGTGAATAGTATCAAATTTAGATAATGCGAGCAAGAAGGTCTCAATCGGGAAATAATGTTGGAAATAGGCCTATTAACAGACCACGTAGCTGTAATTACCATTGTAATTCGACGATTAGCCATACAAACTTAAATTGGCAAAAGCGGAGTATGGACTAAGCACTTACTCTAGTGATTTATTTTTATAGCTCGAAGAGGAAATTTAAACCTTTTTTTATGCAACTTAAAATGTTAAAAGCGCCAGTAGCAATAAGGCAATAGTGGAGTAAATATTAGAGTCCAGTCTTTTGAAATAGCAAAAATCACTTTTAGGAAACCAACCACCTACATAAAAGCTTAGAAAAAATTCAATTTAACTATGTAATTGAATAAAAAACTATTGTTAACCGACGCAAGCAATTACGAGGGAAAATGTATAGTTCAGCACCATACACCCTAATCCAATTAAAAGGATAGTGCTTCACCCTTTTGTTTCTTATTTCCGCCTAACTCAAAGTGTTTAGTTCTTTTTAATGGCAACTGTGCAACTGTTTTGCAGACAGTACATTCCAACTTCAAGACAACTTTCTTGGTAGTCTTCGCCTTTTTATGGAAAACTTGCTTTGTCTGACCACCGTAACCAGATTGTTTTCTGTTGTATCTTCTTTGGCCCTGGACGTGTTCCGATTTTTGACCAGCTTTGTACTGGGTAACTTTATGTAGAGTGTGTTTTCTACAATCCTTACCCTTACAAAAGGTATTTCTTGTTTTGGGAATATTAACCATTGCTGAAGGGTTTACTGGACATAAGATGACCTATTAATGTAGCCAGAAAGACATGAGTCACATCATTAAAGAGCGAGAATAAGATTTGCAACTATTAAGTTTACGAAATAGTTCTAATCTAACTTATTTTTGATCAAATACCTTCAGAATCGGTCATTACATGAGTCACATTATTAAAGAATGAGAAGAAGATTTGCGATTACTTAATTTTCTGAAAGATTTATGAACTTCTTTTGAACAAATACATCAATATCAGTTATGACACTGAGCACATATAAGAGGCAATTACTGTATTGGGACGAGGAGGGCAGTAGTAATAATAATAAGTCCTGTCTATCCTTGAAAGGAGTGGCTCCAAAGGGTGTTGTATGTGTGTGAATTGCAAGTGAGATATTAAACCGAAAATAGAAGGATTATTCTCGAGCAGGAGATCTCATTCCTGGGAGTCCGAAACAGTTGGACCAAGAACAGCAAAACAGGCTGAGAAAGAGACAATAAACACAATAGACAATTATATAACTGTCCTAGATACAACCCTGTGAATAAATAACAAGGAGAGCTTATAGCGACTTGTAAATAGTTTCACTTGTGGTGCACAATCGGACTTTACGGGAACAAGTGAGTTTGTTTACGCACATTTTAAAATTAGCACGAAATATTTCGCACCCTTTTACGCGAGATAATAATTATCGTGCAGAAGGAAGATTTCTGGCCGAAGTCATTAGAAAAAAAGACCCGAAGTGCATAAAGGTACCTGATACTAAGTTGCTGTCAACGTCTGTAAAAGATAACGGTAAGAGATAGCTGTGGTAACCAACACTTTCCTAAAAAAGAATAGATACGCCTCCAATTTAGGAACGAATTTCATCCACTGGATAAAACGAACGAAGGGAGAAAGAAACGAAATGAAGGAATAGTAAATGGGTACAAGGTGACGTCACAAAAATACAAACCAAAAAAAAAATACCGGGGATCCTATCTAATAACACGTTGAAAGTAACGATTATGTGCCAGTAAGCCCCATGTCCCCATTGCTCCCCACTCGAAAAGTAGGCTAAAAACATATAAATCAAACCTTCCTAAAAAGCCGAACTGACCGTGTACTTCAAACCTATTCTTGTCCAACAGACACACAAGTGGAGTGACAAAAATAGGCTTGGTGTTTGGGATATGTGAATTTTTTTGGCATGGCAGTACAGGGCAGGACACTACTGATGAAAATTTTAGGTTCATTGTTAGGGATCCGGTTTTAGATTTCGCAAAGCGCACCACTCAGAGCGGTGGGTTACAATAGAGGCGTTGCGCCCCCGTCGTCGACTTGGCACACCTCCCATACACACACTTGTAGAAAAATTGATGAACCCCTAAAACGGAATATCACACAAAGTTTTCCATATAATTATTATTATTATTTTTTTTTTTTGACGCATTGTTTCTTTTTAAAATTTATCTATTCCCCTGGTCATACCCATCAAAACACTTCTTTACTACAACCAATTAGAAAAGAAACAGGAAAGGAGTCCTACCCTAAACGCAAGAATAGATACTGTTACCCGCCAGCAAACTATTATCTTCAGCTTTTTTTTAAATCTCTGGCTGCCACAGTTTTCTTTGGCACATTAACTGCTTGTTTCTTTTACTACCCTACTCATTCGAGGTTGTTTCCTAGTCTTCTCGTCCACACGTAGAAGGGTAGTCTTGTTCGTGTTTCATCCAGTCAAAATTCAACCGGCTGTCAAAAAACAGAAACTCGGTTCAACCACTCCAGTTACCGAGACAATGGACTCCTCAGAATTATTGAAGATCCTCAAAGATCCAGACTTGTTCCACGAAAAACATGAATTGATACGAAGTCTGATCCTATCCCACATCCACAAACAAGAACTGGTTATCAGCGATGTTGCAGAAGAACTTGAAACCTCGAAAACCGCCAACAAAGCGTTTAAACAGGCGTTGAGCGAAATCGGAACCGTTGTCATCTCGGTTGCCATGGGTGACTTGTCCAAAAAAGTCGAGATCCACACCGTCGAATCCGACCCAGAAATCTTAAAGGTCAAGATAACCATCAACACCATGATGGACCAATTACAAGCATTTGCCAATGAGGTCACAAAGGTGGCTACCGAAGTTGCCAACGGTGAACTAGGTGGCCAGGCCAAGAACGAAGGCTCTGTCGGTATTTGGAGATCTTTGACTGACAACGTCAATATTATGGCTCTTAATTTGACCAACCAGGTCAGAGAAATCGCCGATGTCACCCGTGCAGTCGCAAGAGGTGATTTGTCTAGAAAGATTAATGTTCATGCCCAGGGAGAAATTCTCCAGTTACAAATGACCATTAATACAATGGTGGATCAATTGAGAACTTTTGCATTCGAAGTGTCGAAAGTCGCTCGTGATGTCGGTGTTTTGGGTATTTTGGGTGGCCAGGCGCTTATCGAGAATGTCGAAGGTATCTGGAAAGAATTGACAGACAACGTAAATGCCATGGCTCTAAACTTGACAACCCAAGTCAGAAATATTGCTAACGTTACTACTGCTGTTGCCAAAGGTGATTTGTCTAAAAAAGTCACGGCTGATTGTAAAGGTGAAATCTTAAACTTGAAATTGACCATTAATCAGATGGTGGACCGATTACAGAATTTTGCTCTCGAAGTGACTACTTTGTCAAGAGAAGTCGGTACCTTAGGTATTCTAGGGGGCCAGGCCAATGTTCAGGATGTTGAAGGTGCTTGGAAAGCGGTGACTGAAAACGTCAATTTAATGGCAACTAATTTAACTAACCAAGTGAGATCAATCGCCACTGTGACTACCGCAGTGGCTCATGGGGACTTATCTCAAAAGATAGATGTTCATGCGCAAGGTGAGATTTTACAATTGAAAAACACAATCAATAAAATGGTGGACTCGTTACAGTTGTTTGCTTTTGAAGTTTCCAAGGTTGCTCGTGATGTCGGTATCAATGGTAAATTAGGTATCCAGGCCCAAGTTAGTGATGTGGATGGTTTATGGAAAGAAATTACCTCTAATGTCAATACCATGGCTTCTAATTTGACATCTCAAGTGAGAGCTTTTGCCCAAATTACTGCGTCAGCTACAGATGGTGACTTCACGAGATTTATTACAGTCGAGGCTTCTGGTGAATTGGATGCATTGAAAACTAAGATTAATCAGATGGTGTTAAACTTGAGAGAATCGATTCAAAGAAACACTGCTGCCAGAGAAGCAGCCGAATTGGCTAACAGTGCCAAGTCTGAATTCTTGGCCAATATGTCGCATGAAATCAGAACACCATTGAATGGTATTATTGGTATGACCCAGTTATCTTTGGACACCGAACTTACTCAATACCAGAGAGAAATGTTGTCTATTGTGCATAACTTGGCCAACTCCTTATTGACTATTATTGATGACATTTTGGATATTTCGAAGATTGAAGCTAACAGAATGACCGTTGAGCAGATCGATTTCTCACTTAGAGGCACAGTCTTTGGAGCATTGAAGACTTTGGCTGTAAAGGCCATTGAAAAGTCTTTAGACTTGACGTACCAGTGTGACTCCTCTTTCCCTGATAACTTGATTGGCGACTCATTTAGATTGAGACAAGTCATTTTGAATTTGGCAGGTAACGCCATAAAATTCACCAAACAAGGAAAGGTTAGCGTGAGCGTCAAGAAGTCTAGTAAGATTGCTGAAGATACCGAAAAGTTATTACTTGAGGTATGCGTAAGTGACACCGGTATTGGTATTGAAAAGGACAAGCTTGGATTGATTTTTGATACCTTTTGTCAAGCTGATGGTTCCACAACGAGAAAGTTTGGTGGTACTGGTCTTGGTTTGTCTATTTCCAAGCAATTAATTCAATTAATGGGTGGTGAGATTTGGGTTACATCTGACTATGGAAAGGGTTCCAACTTTTACTTCACAATTAGTGTTTCACCTTCCAACGTTAGATACACACGTCAAACAGAGCAATTGTTGCCATTTAGCTCGCATTACATTTTGTTTGTGTCTACTGAACATACCGATGCAGAATTAGCTGAGATTAAGAATGGAATCATCGAATTGGGCTTGAACCCAATTGTTGTGCGGAGTGTTGAAGATGCAAACTTGTGCGAACCAGTTAAGTATGATATCATCATGATTGACTCCATTGAGATTGCAAAGAATTTACGTTTGTTACCTGAAGTCAAGTATATTCCTTTGGTCTTGTTACATCATTCTATTCCTGAGTTAAACATGCGAGTATGTATCGACTTGGGTATTTCGTCATATGGTAACACTCCATGTACGATTACTGACTTGGCCAGTGCCATCATCCCTGCGTTAGAATCGAGATCGATTTCACAGAACTCCGATGAATCGGTTAGCTACAATATCTTGTTGGCAGAAGATAACTTGGTCAACCAGAAATTGGCGGTCAGAATCTTGGAGAAACAGGGCCACCTGGTCCAAGTTGTTGAGAATGGGTTGGATGCATTTGAGGCTATCAAGAAGAATAACTTTGATGTTATTTTGATGGATGTGCAGATGCCGGTAATGGGAGGATTTGAGGCGACTGAGAAGATTAGACAATGGGAAAAGAAGTCGAACCCAATTGATTCTCTTAGTTTTAGAACACCAATCATTGCATTGACTGCCCACGCGATGTTGGGCGACAGAGAAAAGTCCTTGGCCAAGGGAATGGATGACTATGTGTCTAAGCCATTGAAGCCCAAGTTGTTGATGCAGACCATTAACAAATGTATCCACAACATCAACCAATTGAAGGAATTGTCCAAACAAAACAACAGCAACAGAACATCTGATTTTGCTAAGAACCTCAAGAAGGGTAGCGAACATACAAGCAACTTACTTATTGGATCTCCTGCTGGAAATAACTCGATGAATTTCAGCAATCTGACCAACGGGACTACACCACCAGGTGAAGGTAACCCAAGAATCAAGAAATCCAATTCTGTCGATGGTATTACCAGACCAGGCCAGTTATCTATCGGAAAGAGATCTGCGACCGATAGCGTTATGACCTCATTGCCGCGGAGCGAAGATTATCTCATGGAGATCGATGAAACTCCCAAGATCGAGATGATTGAAGATTGAGGGTTGAGGGTTGATTGAATGTATTTTTAAGACTTACACGAGATTGTATAACTACATAAAAGATGACCTAATGGCACTAGATGTGTCCTTAAGTAATTGTCTTCCCTGATCCAAGATTGCATCCATCACCATAACTGGATGTGGACAACCCTTGTAGATATGGACCTCACAGGGAACCCCGTTTGCGGTCAACTTCTTGCCATATGCGATACCCTCAGACTTCAAGACATCGCATTCAGCGACTGCAATCACACAAGGAGGGTTTTTCTTGAAACTCTGGTCGGAGTAGAAGATGGGAGACGCTTCTGGGTTGACCAAGTCGGCTTTGTTGGGCAAATACAACTCACGGTACCACAACATCTTTTCTGCTGGCAACTGGGGAGTAAACTCAAACTCTTTCCATGATTCGTAGGTATCTGGCGTGGCTGTACAGTCTGTGACAGGAACCACAAGCAATTGGAGCCTAAGAGGAGGTAAGGTAGCGGCCGCCTCCGAATTGACATACCTGTGGCACACCACCGCAGCGAGGTTACCGCCAGCAGAAGAACCACCTACGGATACCAAGTGCGGGTTGACCCCCAATTCACTGGTCCCATTTTCTAGCACCCAAAGCAACGAATCGTAGGCATCGTCAGGAGCAGCAGGGAATGGGTGTTCTGGGGCCAAGCGGTAGTCGACGCTCACCACAACACACTGGGCCAATTCGGCGATGTGGGAGCAGTACGAGTTTTCTGTTCCGATGTTGCCAAGCACATGGCCACCGCCATGGTACCACACAAAACAGGGAAGTCCCTCTGCCGTGGGCAGGTCGACTTTTGGGACAAAGACACGAGCCGGAATCGGGGTCGGTCCCGGAGTGTATTTTCTTGGGATCTCGACGTCAAAGATGCGTTGCATGGTCGAGGCCGGTGTTTGGCCGGGAATGACATTGCCGCCTCTTCTGATCTGGTCCAATGGTACTCTATGGGTGTAACAGATGGCAGCGTTGGACGATAAAGTTGTGTTGTAGAAATCCTTGTAGATGGGGTCCAATTTTGCACTCACCGAGGGGTGCAATTGGAAGGGGGTGGCTGGAATACCGCCAGCAAAGCTATAGTCAGACTGAAGCACAAACGACATGTGGATTATGGCATCTTTTACTAGAGACAAGTATGTGTTTATATATACGTTTGCAACCGTAGCGTTTGGTTAACAACGAGTGGGGGAGACACACCTGCACGATAAGAGGGGTACGGAAAATGACAGATCGGTCAGGTTCAGCGGCACAGGGCCGCGCAATCTTGGTGGAGGGTCTAAATCTGTGGAGGGCCCTGCCATATGGACATTGCGCGGGGACAAATTCCGTTCCGATATGACTCTTTCGTCTTAGTTGTTACAGCACAAAAATAATTGGTGCCACCCAATGATATAAAGAGCTCTATTTCCTTTGCAGCATCAATTGTACGAATTTCAACAAAATTGAATATAAAATGTTTCCTTCTGACTTCATCACGAGCCCACAAAAAGATACGTTGCTTTCCCACTACAAAGGGAAGTCTGTTGGCGAGTTGCCTACGCCATCGGTGATTATCAACAGAAACAAGTTTGAAAGAAACAGCAACCGAATGCTTGAGAACGCATCGAGACTCAACGCAGGATTTAGGGCCCACATCAAGACTCATAAGACGCTCGAGGGAACAAGGTTACAATTGGGTTCTGGTCCCCACAAAACAGACAAGATCGTTGTTTCGACGCTTGCTGAGGCGTGGGGCGTGCTTCCGTTGGTAAATGAAGGGTTGATCACGGATATGCACTTCAGTTTGCCAGTAGTAAAGTCTCGGTTGAATGAATTGGCTGCGTTGGCAGAAGAGGTTCCCCATTTGCGAATCATGTTGGACAACACAGAGCAACTTGATGTGTTGGCATCTTTTAATGAGACACACTCTAGAACCAAGAAATGGTCGATCTTTATCAAGATCAACATGGGTACAGACAGAGCAGGGTTGGTCAACGATACTGATTCGCTCGATGAACTTATCTCTAAGGCCTTGAAGGACGACAGATTAAAGCAGCACATAGAGATCCATGGGTTCTACTGCCACGCGGGTCATTCGTATAGCTCCACCTCTGAAAACATGGCCAAGGATATGTTGCTTCTAGAAATCCGCCATGCCAACCAAGCTGCTGCCAAAGCTAAAGAAATCTGTCCGTCAATCAACTTCGTTATTTCTGCTGGTGCCACTCCAACTGCTCATGCATCCGAAATGTTGACGGTGGACGAATTGGCTGCTGAATTCGGCCCTCTTGCTGGCTCATTGGAACTCCACGCTGGCAATTATCCATGCTGCGATTTGCAACAGCTTGCTACTGGATGTATTAAAGAAGAAGATATCTCCTTTACTTTGCTTGCAGAAGTCGTGTCTACGTACCCTGACCGTGGCTCCAAGGTTCCTGGCGAACAATTGATCAACGCAGGTGCCATTGCTTTGGCAAGAGAAACTGGGCCTACGCCAGGACATGGAAGAATTGTCGAGCCTGCCGAGTACAACAACTGGATTGTGGCAAGATTGAGTCAGGAACACGGTATCTTGACTCCATTGGATGAGTCCAAACAAACCTCGTTCATTCCGTACGGCACTTACGTCAAAGTTATTCCACAGCACGCCTGCATCACTGCAGCATCACATCCTTGGTTCTATATAGTTGACGACACAGATACAGTCGTTGATATCTGGGTTCCACAGAGAGGTTGGTAGAAAAGTAAGAAACATTTTGCAACTTTGATAACGTAATTGATTATTAATAATATACCTTTTTTATTTCTTGAAACAAAGAAAAGGGAAGGCTTACGTAAGACGCGTATAAGACGCGTAACTCAAACCGATCTTACAAAGAGCATCTTGCCTATTGGACCATCTCCTGTTACTACCACAATGTCAAAGAGAGTACACGATGAAGCGAATATGGAAGAATCCGTTCCATCATCGTCACAATCATTTAAGACAGCGTCACAAGATGTTCCGCTCACCCTTCAAGAAAAGCTACTCTTGAAGAAAGTGAGACCGAGTACCACTGAAGATGCTTCTGAGTTCGAAAGAGAGTTGCTTACGATGACCCAACACGTAAAGGAAGAAATTGGAACCGATGATGATCAGCACTGGGACAGACCACAGTTGCCAGAATCATTCAACTCTGCCGAAAACGATATCATATTTCAACAGTTGGATGCAGAAGAATATAACAGCGGAGAGAACACCGGTGCAAGATTCTTTGGGATTACCCAAGAAGGTTACTCGGTGTTATGTAACGTCACTGGGTTTTTGCATTACTTTTACGTTCCAGTACCTAAAGGATTCTACAAGGATCAATATTTGGAACAATTCATCAGCTACTTGAAGGCAAACTACGAGGGCATCCACGACGTCGAAATCTTGCTCAAGGAATCCATTTGGGGCTTCAACAAAAATTTGAAAACTCCATTCTTCAAGATCTATTTTGAAAATGCCAGATTCATAACACGAGTAAGAACAGCATTCGAGAAAGGTGAAATCAGATTCGAAAGCTTATTCCCATCTCAAAGTGTGTCTTACGATAACATCAACTACTTGCTTAGGTTAATGGTTGACTGTGACATCACTGGTATGTCCTGGATCACTTTGCCCAAGATGAAGTACAATTTGGTCGAAGATACCATGAAGGTTTCAAAGTGTCAACTTGAATGTTCCATCGATTACAGGGACTTAATTTCTCATCCGTCGGAAGGTGAATGGTTGAAAATTGCTCCTCTTCGTATTATGTCCTTCGATATTGAATGCTCTGGAAGAAAAGGTATTTTCCCCGAAGCCGAGATTGATCCTGTCATTCAGATTGCCAACGTTGTATCTAAGTATGGTGAGTCCACACCGTTTGTTAGAAACGTCTTTACTGTTAATACTTGTTCTTCAATTATTGGTTCCCAAATATTTGAGCATAAGACGGAAGAAGAAATGTTGATGAATTGGAAGGATTTTATCAACAAGGTGGATCCTGACGTCATTATCGGGTACAACACAGCAAATTTCGATATTCCATACGTTTTGGACAGAGCCAAGGCCCTAAAACTTGCAAAGTTTCCATTCTTTGGAAGACTTAAAAATGTAAAGCAAGAAGTTAAGGATACCACATTTAATTCAAGAGCATACGGTAGCAGAGAAAGCAAGGTCGTCAATATTGACGGAAGAATGCAGTTGGACTTGTTACAGTTCCTTCAAAGAGAATATAAATTAAGATCTTATACATTGAACTCAGTGTCTGCACATTTCTTGGGAGAACAGAAGGAAGATGTCCATCATTCGATTATTACTGACTTACAAAACGGTACAAAGGAAACTAGAAGGCGTTTGGCAGTATATTGTTTAAAGGATGCGTATTTACCTTTACGACTTCTAGATAAATTGATGTGTTTGGTCAATTATACTGAAATGGCTAGAGTAACGGGTATTCCATTTTCATACTTATTAGCCAGAGGTCAACAAATTAAGGTCATTTCCCAATTGTTTAGAAAGTGCCTCCAGGATAACATTGTGATTCCAAATATGAGGAGTGAAGGAACTAACGAAGAATACGAAGGTGCCACTGTTATCGAACCAAACAGAGGGTACTATGATGTTCCAATTGCCACCCTAGACTTTAGTTCTTTGTATCCATCGATCATGATGGCCCATAATTTGTGCTACACCACATTAATCAACCCGCAAGCAATTAAGTCATTTGGACTAACTGAAGATGATTATACCAAAACTCCAAACGGTGATTATTTTGTTAAAGATACCCAACGGAAAGGAATCTTACCAACGATTTTAAATGAATTATTAACAGCAAGAAAGAAAGCTAAGTCAGATTTGAAGAAGGAAACCGATCCTTTCAAAAGAGATGTTTTAAATGGTAGACAATTGGCATTGAAAATTTCTGCTAACTCTGTGTATGGTTTCACTGGTGCCACAATTGGTAAATTGCCTTGCTTAGCCATTTCGTCGTCAGTTACTGCTTTTGGTAGAGAAATGATTGAAAAGACTAAGAATGAAGTACAGGAACACTATTCAAAAAAGAATGGCCATCCATACGATGCCCAAGTTATTTATGGTGATACTGATTCTGTCATGGTCAAGTTTGGCTACTCTGATTTGGAAACTTGTATGAAGATGGGAGAAGAGGCAGCTAACTATGTTTCTACAAAGTTTAAAGATCCGATCAAATTGGAATTCGAAAAGGTCTATTTCCCATACTTGTTGATTAACAAGAAAAGATATGCTGGTTTATATTGGACCAGACCAGACAAGTTTGATAAAATGGACACCAAAGGTATTGAAACAGTCAGAAGAGATAATTGTCGGTTGGTACAAAATGTCATCACAAAGGTTCTAGATTTCATTTTGGAAGACAGAGATGTAGAAAAAGCACAACGTTTTGTCAAACAAACCATTGCCGATCTTTTACAGAACCGTGTTGATTTGTCGCAGTTGGTGATCACGAAGGCGTACTCCAAATATGATTATACTGCAAAACAAGCCCATGTTGAGTTGGCAGAAAGAATGAGGAAGAGAGATGCTGGCTCTGCTCCCACTTTAGGAGATAGAGTGGCTTATGTTATTATTAAAGCTTCCAGTGATAAAAACTATGAAAAATCGGAGGACCCATTATATGTTTTGGAAAATTCGTTACCCATTGATGTGAAATATTACTTGGAGAACCAATTAGCAAAGCCTTTAGAGAGAATCTTTTTACCGATCTTGGGAGAATCCAAGACCAAGGAATTGTTGGCTGGTTCCCATACGAGAACTATCAAGATTTCTGCCCCCAAGACTGGTGGACTTATGAGATTTGCTAAGAAGTCTGAGGTATGTGTCAGTTGCAGAACACCTTTAAAGTCAGACAACAAGGGAGCATTATGTCCAAATTGTATTAAGGATGGCAAGGGACCTGGATTATATGGACAAGCCTTATCACAAATAAATTACTTGGAGAATAAATTCTCTAGATTGTGGACAGAATGTCAAAGATGCCAGGGTTCATTACATCAAGAGGTGTTGTGTTCGAATAAAGATTGTCCTATCTTCTATATGAGAACCAAGGCTCAAATGGATGTTCACCAACAAGCCTTGGATCTTGTTAAATGGGAAAACACAGATTGGTGAAGCTTTTGTATATTAGTTTACGATAAATACATTTTTTCACACTTGATAGTTCTTCTTCCCAAACTTCTTTCAATACAGTTCTTAAAGAGCCGGGAGTATTCAATACCGATTTCCCATTTGCATCTCTTGAATCCGCCCTCAAATATCTTTAAAAGACCCACCAAATTATTCTTATTTGGTACAGTTTCTAAATGTTTTCCCAGATTGGTTATTAATGCATTATACTTCGTAGTATGAGAGATATTATTCCTTGAGAATATCCCTTCTGACACCTGGGACAAACTAGAACGGATTCTCCTCAAGTATGAATATCCATCCTCTTTGTCGGGATAAAACTCCATTCCTCCCTCAGTAAAAAGATTTGATTCTGGCCCATCCCTTGAATAGTTGTATGCGAAAAGAACCAAAACAGCACTGGCAACGATATTCTTTCTGTGGAGAAATGGGTCCGTGTTTGGATCATACATATATGTGATATCCTCGTTGTCAGGAGACAATATCATCTCACAAAGAAACAAATATGCATGAACCGCACTAATATGTCCACTTAAACTATGCGACCACTCCTTAACCCTAGTTTCAACATTTTTATATTCAGCTTCTGTGGCCAGAACATTCATTCGACTTGGGGCACCAGCATAGATGATGTAATCATAATGGGATATTCTCATGTAGATTTGTGCAATATGATAAAGACTGAACTTGCATCGTGTATCATCGATTCTGATCATGGGTGGAAGATTCTTGTTGTCGGTTTCTTTGATATACATCGCAGTTCTTGTATCACAACAGCCTGATTTACAAATTTCTACTCTCCAAACATCAATTGCAAGAGAAATAGTTTCATTCCATGTTTCCTTGATAGAATCCCATTCCAAGAACGAAAGCTGCAAATCTTTCTGCTGCATCTGAAACATTATAGTCAATAGACCTGCTAATAAGACACAATTTCCAAATGCATTTGTCTTTACATTCTCACGATGAAGAAGCTTCTTCAATGCATCCAAGAATTTGGGAGCCTGAAAATTGGTGCTTAAATCCAACTTCAGTTCAATATTATCAAATTCCCAAAGGGCATCATCACATGGTAGCGATAATTTGATTTGGTATGCATAAAGGATAACAGTATGACCATAGACTGTGGCATGAACGGCATCAAGATAAAATGCCATCAAACTAGCGCGCTTCATTGATTCGTACTCTATCCATTGCTTCCATAATTGTGGTGCCTCATCAACGTCATTCTTTTGTGGGTCACCTCCTAAAATAGGACTTCTTCTCAAGAGTTGTATCTTTGTGCCATGGTATAGGAAGGAGCGCTCATGAAGGAAGCGTGAAGTGCTGGTAATCTCAAATGATTCTAATAAAAGAAGACTTTGAACAATGTATAGTTTGGCTGGTGGTTTGCAGTCGGGATTCGAAAATATGAGCCATCGTAACGGCTCTGCTATTTCTTCTGCTAATCCTTGCGCATTGACAAATAGCTCTTCCGATTTGCCACTGCACAGAGTTAGACTGGCACCAAGAACTATCATGGATAATAGTAATAATGGATGAGCATTAGCGTTGGAAAAGGATGGACGATGTAAAATTGGATATTGAGGGTGATAGAATAACCAGTATAACTCGAGACATCTCTCTAGTTGAGGAATGCCAAAATCTCGATTAAATTCCAACGAAGGAATCAACAGAATAAGTTTCTGTCGTACTGTCTCATCTACCGATAGCCTTGTGCTTGAATGTGGAAATTTTGGAGACACTGCCATCACATCTTCAAATAAGAAATTCAACGAAGAAGTGTCATTGGATAAAGTCTGATATTCGTTCATGTGCATGACATCTCTGTTGAAGGTATTGTCATAAAACAACCATTCTATTAATTCAGATGGAGATAATGGCTTGCTCAGTGTGCCACCATTGTCAAAATCTAGGGGTAACGGAGAAACCATATGTGTCAGTAGTTGTTGGATACGGTCATGACTGCTCCTACGATCACTATTGGGCGTTTCTATGGGAGCTGCTTTATCGAGATCGTCGTTATTGATCGTCTGGAACTCGTTAAGATTGAACATGGGGTCTTCAGTGGTTGGTGAAAGGTTTTTGGAAGGACGATTTAAGTGTCTTTTCTGGTGTCTTTCTCGAACATCATTTCTGGAAAATGCATGGCCACATCCGGGCCAGTTACAATAAAGCTTCTTCGATGGATCGTGATTCTTTTTATGTCGAGTTAAATGATCCGCCCGGCTAAAGACACGACAACAGCCTGGATGATCACACTCGAACGATCCATACGTTCTCTTTCGGACCTTTTTGCCCACAGCCTGTACCATTCTTATTGAAATCTACCAGAAGAATATTCTCCTCTCATGAAATGGTAGTTCTGTACGGAATTCTTCATCACGTTGGGCTAACCCCGGAAATGATTCGTTTTGAAAAAAAAAAAAAATTAGAAAATTAAAAAATAATACTAGTGCCCAATATTTATTAACGATATTTAATCTTTGGATGCAATAACTTCTAACTCCACCTTAATGCGGGGATCCATAAACTGGACTACAACACAGCTTCGAGCTGGCTTTTGTGGAAAATATGAACCGTAGATCTTGTTCATAGTCTGCGAGTACGAAGCATCGGAAATAAACATCAATACCTTGAACACCTTATCCGTGGACGTGCCGCATTTAGACAAAATATTTTGGACGTTTTTAATCGCCAAATGTGTTTGCTCTTCTAAAGTTTCGGGAATTTCTCCGGTAGTGTAATTTTGGCCAACAACTCCAGAAGTGAAAACATGACCATTCGAAGTCCATGCTGGTCCCAAAACAGGATGTTCTTCACCGTCAATTGCGGACCATTCCAACTTTTCAGCTACCATTTTGTTTTGATAGACTTTTGTTAGTGAAATTTCCAAGTAGAATCCCATCTTTTTATAATTTAGTGTTGCCTTGCGGTTTCTGGTGGAGGTCAAAACGGATACGTCAATGAAGGTGGGGAACTTTGGTGGAGGGATTTTTCGGAAATTTCATTATAAAGGTTGCACTGGAACCAGTTTTCCGCATCTAGTAAGCAATAACTCCACTTAATAAACTTGATCTTAATCAAAGAAATGAATACAGGAATTGTGTAGTAAGATAAGGAATATCGAGATAAGGATAAGAAATTAAATAAAAGATAAGATTGCCATAATATGAGTGCGTTCTACAAAATTTGTCCCTCCACCAAGTCGCACCCTCACTACATTATTCCGCTTTTTGGCCAACCCTCCACTTCGCGATAACATTTGTTTCCCCACAAAATCGATGGTGACTATACCCTAAAAATCAGTCAGCCGAGCAAGTTTAGATCAAGAGGGTTGTAGCCTGATTGAGTTTAGTCTATTTAAATGGAAGAAGATCCCTTTGAATTTCTATTGGAGTTATTCATTAAACCACATTAACTATTTTTTACTCATAACCTAAGCTTTGAGTTACTACATTAGAAACTTTATTAAGTTACCAGGAGTAACATTTTTGCAGCAAATTCAATCCAAAGAAATGAACACCAAAGGACCAGCCAAAAATCTGACAAATATAGAAGTGAATCGGAGATCGTCATTACTATCAAAAGAATCCAATGATGATCTCGAACATAATACGCTCAAGAAAGATGACAATGAAATCGAGGAAATAGAAGACAGTTATGACAAAGTCTTAGAAAAGAGAGTAACTAGAAAATTGGACTTCCGAATTTTACCTGTTATCGCTTTAATGTACCTTTTTAATGCGTTGGACAAGGGAAATATTTCTAATGCAAAGACCGATGGAATAGACAAGGATTTAGGTATAACCGGCACAAAATGGAACCTTATGCTTTCAATTTTTTACATTCCATTTGTTCTTTGTGGGCTTCCATTCTCATTGTTAGTAAGAAAGTACAACGCTGCTAATGCCATTCCCGTTTTGATGTTTACATTTGGATGTATTACATTATTAGTCGTGTCCGCCTTTAACTTTGCTTCATTGTTAGTGGCCAGATTATTCCTTGGTGCAATGGAGAGTTCCTTCTTGCCTTCAATTATTTACTATTTGTCCACCTTTTACAGAAGACGTGAACTTGCTTCTCGTGTTGGTATATTTTACGCTACCTCTGCTATCGCTAATGCTTTTGCAGGGTTGCTCAGTTTTGGTGTTTTTCAAATTCATAGCAGCTTGCATGGTTGGCAAATATTGTTCTTAATTGAAGGATCATTGACAATTACCTTCGCTGTTTTTTCGTTTTTAGTTCTTCCAAGATCTGTAGAAACAGCAAAGTTTCTTACGGAAGAAGAACGAGCATACGCAACATATCGTGTTAAAACTGATTCATCAGATGATACGAACCAAAAAGTCTCATTTAAAGATGCTATACAAGTCTTTAAAAATCCTGTTGTTATTTGTTGGATGTTTGTTGAAATCTGTATTGGTGTTCCTCTTAATTCCATCAATAACTGGTTTCCCCAAATTATTGGAGCTCTTGGAAAATCAACAGTGCAGACAAACTTATATACTGTTGCTCCAAATATCTGGGGTGCGGTGGTTTTGGTAGTCTTGACCATTCTTTCAGATAAAGTTAGAGTAAGATCAGTATTCATCTGTTTTGCGGTCTTATGTACTTTGATCGGATTTGCTGTTTTTGGGGCTATAGATACTAAGAGCCATTTAGGGGCTGCATACTTTTCTTGTTTCTTGATGACTATGGGTGCTTCTGCCTCGTCAGTCTTGACTTCAACTTGGTACACAAATAACACACCCGGCTCTAATCGCCGGGCCGTGATTTCTGCGGTCGGTGTGCCTCTCGCAAATGCCGCTGGTTTGATTTCTACAAATATATTCAGACCTAAAGATGCTCCAAAATATATTCCAGCTTTGGGTATTACAGCAGGATTTGGGGGTGCAGCAATAATTTTGGTTGTATTGATTGTCTTTTACATGGCTCACGATAACAGGAGAAGAAATAAGATGCAAGGTGTCCAGAAAACATTTGAGGATGTTCCAACTTGTATTCTTAGTGAAGGTCCAGGGAACCCCGATTTTAGATGGATGTTTTAAAGTAGTTAGATATTGTTCATTTCTATGCCGCAAAAAAAAAATCACCTCTGTAGTTTTTTTTTTTTTATGTAACTGTTACTGTCATATTTTTAACGAATCACAGTTATTCTTTAAGTAATCATATGATACTGTTGATTTTGCAACAAAGTAAAATCAACAGTATTATTCTGTAAACATATTCTTGTAACTTCAAGGGTTGTTCTTATTCAGAAATGTATAAATTGACCTGAAAGATATCATGGGTGAATTTAAAAAGATAGACAAAGGAAAAACAAAATCGAATAATGGTTAAAAAATTCTCAGAAAAGAAAGCTATTCTTGATAAGTCAAAGTTGACAACCAAGCCTATCCCAATTACATTATTATCTGGATTTTTGGGCTCAGGCAAAACTACTTTACTTGAACATATTCTTACAACCCAACACGGTTATAAAATTGCTGTAATTATTAATGATGTTTCGCAACTTAACATAGATGCAGCTTTAATTAAGGACCACAAGGTAACTAAAAAAGAAGAAAAGTTAATTCAACTTCAGAATGGATGTATTTGCTGTACGTTGAGAGGTGATTTATTGGAAGAATTAGTTTCTTTGGCAACAAGTGGAACGTTTGAATATATTATTATCGAATCGACAGGTATTTCGGAACCAATGCAAGTTGCTGAAACATTTACCACGGAATTTTCTCAAATGTTGCTAAGTTCCCAAGATTCAATTCCAGATGAAGAGCAAAAAATTTTACAAAATATCATAGAGCTTGGTGGATTATCTTCCCTCACAAAACTTGATACTTGTGTTACCGTTGTTGATGCTAAGAATTTTACTTCGAATTTTGAAACTACTGAATTTTTAGCGGACAGATATGGCGATAACGGTCAAGGTGAAAGAGAAAGAACAATTACAGACTTGATGGTGGATCAAATTGAATTTGCTGACGTGATTATTTTGAACAAAATTTCCACCGTTAAGAAGAAAGAACGGCAGAGAATAGAAGAAATTATCAAGTCTTTAAATCCGGTTGCAAAAATTATTGCTGCTAATTATTCCAAGGTGGATGTAGCTGATGTCATAAACACAGAAATGTTTGATTTTGAGAAGGCAAGTACTTCAGCTGGTTGGCTTCAAAGTATTAATGAAATGACTTTAAGAGAGGGGTTTGGAACAAACGATAAAGCTTCTTTGACTCCAAAACCAGAAACTGAAGAGTACGGAATTAATAATTTTGTTTACAAATCCAGGCGACCATTTCACCCCGAACGTCTTTACAAGCAGCTTATAAACAAGTTCATAGTTATTGAACAATCTGGACTTGATGAAACTGACGACGGAAACAATCAGGAAGTTAAGGAAGAAGAAGAAGACGACGGCCACGACGACGAAGAAGAAGAAGAAGAAAGAGAAGAAGAGGAAGCAGAAGAGGAAGAGGAAGAAGAGTTGACTGAAAAAGAACTCTTAGAAAATAAGAAAAATTCTCCATTTGGGTCTCTTCTTAGATCCAAAGGGTTCTTTTGGTTAGCTTCCCGTCATATAATTAGAGGAGAATGGTCCTCAGCTGGTCCAATGATTACGTTAAAAGGTGGAATTCCATGGTTTGATGTCACAGGACCTGAATTTTATCCACCAGAAGCTGCTGCTTTGATCAAGAAAGATATGGAAGGAAAGTATGGAGATAGACGCAACGAATTGGTTTTTATTGGATTAAAGATTGACAAAGTTGCGTTAACCGAAGTTTTAGACTCGTGTTTACTTACAGATGAAGAGTATGCTGCGTTTGAAGAAGTTGTTGCAAGTAGTAAAAACTTGTTTCACACTGAAAAAGCGTTACAAACTGTCTTTGATGATGGTTTTGAAGATTGGATCAAGTTTGAACCGGAAGAGGAGGAAGAAACAGCTGAATTGGATGACGAATTTGACCAGGAGACTCAACCAATTGAAAAATCGGCCAATTCTGATAAGGCATTCCACATTACAACTGAGAAACACGGCACTCATAATCATATTAAGGTTACCTCTGTAAGCATGCAGGTGTAATTAGTTTACGAGAGTTTAAAATAGACGCGGCTTTATTTTAACTTCGATGGAGTTCATCAGGGCTTCATCTCATTAGACCATCTGAAAATAGCGTGCTTTGCAACAAATATTTACATTGAGATTAAAAAAAAAAATAAATGAGCCAAGATTAAGTGTGCACCACAGTTTGTGGAGCCAAGTAAAATAAAAGAGATAAGACCTCTTTGCAAATAGATCCTGGCAATATAAATAGGACCGGTTTGGTAGCATTTCCCAGCTATGTCTTAAAGTCTAATATTGTTGAATTTAGACTTTGATTAGCCACATATTTCGGAGAATGACTGTGGGGTTGAATTTAGAGCGCTTATAGAATGTATTTTTTGATTATAAAGAACATCGAAGACAAACGGCATTCGTTGTTTCCACAATTCATTCATATTTTGCCTTCCGAACCACAGAAATCGTGGGACATATTCTATTGGTGAAAATTTCGCATTTAGATATGCGCGCCACAGTTTTTTATCCGGCTGCATATTCCGTCTGATTGAAAATTACGAGAGACTTACCAGTAACCTGTCAAGATGGAACTAATATTAGGAAACAAAGGAAGATGCAAGCTATTATGAGTTATGACTATCACCTCCAAGCCTGAAACCAAAAATACCCCATTCATAAGCATAGAAGAAACGCCACCATGTGATGGTTTGGAGCCTACAAAAAAATGTGCTACAATTTCACGTGAGATTGACTACATATTTCATCTAGTTTTACTAGCCCACTAATTGAACGGCAACAGGCCGTGCTTACTCATACGTGCAATATCCATCATATGGTCCGATTTCAAATAAAAGCCTTCAAATAATCCTATCTTTTAAACACAGACAACCACCTTTCTGTATTCAAATCGCAAAAAGAAATGGCTATTGAGAATAAGATTTCTGAATTCGCAGATGAGCCTAAAATATCGGTTGCTAGCGATCGCGAGCTGAATTCTGATATAGAATATCTTCCAGATGTGAAAGAAAAATTACCTACAGATGTTGAGAATGTTGTCTCTGACGTCAGTTCAGAAGAAGCTTTGGATCCTGATGTGTTAGAGTTACCCAAGGTTGTCAGAGAAATTGTATCTTTAGATGATGACCCAAATATTCCTATCTTAACCTTCCGTTATTTCCTTTTATCCATTATCTTCATTGCTCCTGGTGCATTTATTGATACCATGAACTCGTTCCGTACGACTTCGGCTGCCTATTCCATCTTTTTTGTCCAAATCGCATCTCATTGGGCTGGTAAATGGTTAGCAAGAGTTTTACCAGACAAAAAGGTGGGATTTGGTAAATACAAATTCAGTTTGAACCCAGGTCCATGGTCTATCAAAGAAACAGCCATGGTCACTATCACCGCAAGCAGTGGTGCCACTGGTAATCAAGGTACCAGTTCCATTTCCTTGGCTGAAATTTACTATGGCGAATCTGTCAACCCGGCCGTTGCGCTCTTTTTTATGTGGACCATCGTCTTCATTGGTTATTCATATGCTGCTATTGCCAGAAACTTTTTATTGTATGATCCCCAGTTTGTCTGGCCTCAAGCATTGATGCAAACGACATTGTTCCAAACACAAAAGAAATCAGACGAAGACTCCAAGCTTGGATCGAAACAGATGAAGATCTTCTTCATGGTATTAATTGGTATTACTGTCTGGGAATTTTTCCCAGAATATATCTTTCCAATGACATCTTCGTTGGCGTTCTTGTGTTGGGTTGCTCCACGTAATGAAACTGCAAACTTTCTCGGTTCTGGTTTGGGTGGTATGGGTTTCCTCAACTTGACTTTGGATTGGGCAAATGTTACCTCCAGTATTATGTTGTCGCCATATTGGGTTCAAGTAATTCAATTTATTGCCTTTATTTTAGGTGCATGGATTCTCATCCCTAGTGTTAAGTGGGGTGGCCTCTCGCCAAACTTTAAGTATGGTTTGATGTCAAACAGTTTGTTCTTGAGTAACGGTTCCAAGTATCCAACAAATCAGCTTTTGACGCCTGACTTGAGATTGAATGAAACTGCTTATGCTCAGTATGGTGAGGTGCACTTGGGTGCTCAAAGAGCATGGAATATGTTCTTTGATTATGCAGCTTATATAAGTGGTTTTGTCTGGGTTGTCGTCTTTGGTTATTCATCATTAAAGAGCTCATTCCAAAAGCTTCGGGTTTCATTCAAGAACAGAAAAGCCCACGGTGGTGCTCTTTCAATCAATTTGCAGTACACAGACAGATTGAACAAGATCCAATCAGCTTACAATGAAGTTCCTCTTTGGTGGTATGTTGTCTTGTTCCTTGGTTCATTTGTTACATTGATGGCTATCTTTGGAAGTGGACATATGTTTATGCCATGGTGGGCCTGTATTGTGGGTATTGCATTTGGTGCCGTTATTGTGACTCCATTGGCTTGGTTGTATGCTTTATCTAACTTTCAGTTGGCTATTGGTACTTTCAATGAGTTATTGTACGGTTACATGATTCAAAACATACCTTCCAGACACCCAGCTGGTGCAATCACATATGGTGCTATTGCCGGGGATGCTTGGTACAGAGCACAATATATCTTACAAGATCAAAAGATTGGTCACTATATGCATTTACCACCAAAAGCAATTTTCTTTTCTCAAATATTTGGAGAATTGATTGGTGTTCCTATTAACTACGCGGCCTTAAGATGGGTATTGTCAGCAAAGAAGGACTACTTGAATGGAACTAAAACTGACCCATTGCATCAATGGACTGGTCAATCCATTGTTTCGTATCATTCAAACGCTGTTCAATACGTCATCTTAGGACCTAAGAGATTATTTCAAAATTATCCAATTTTACCATATGGCTTCCTTTTAGGTTTAGGTTGTCCATTGATTTTATTTGCCTTGCATAAGGCATTCCCAAGATCTCCTTTAAAGTTTAGATTATGGAACACTACGGTTTTCTTTTCTACCATGTCTAACTTCTATGGAAATGTGTCTACCGGGTTTGTTTCGCAATTCATCGGTGGCACCATTACAATGTTCTGGGCTTTCCGTTACAAGCATAATTTGTGGAAAAGATATAACTATCTTTTGGCTGCAGCTTTAGACACAGGTTACAACTTAGCGGTCTTGTTGATTTTTATCATTTTCTCCGCTGGTAAGACCATTGAGATGCCCCATTGGTGGGGTAACAACGGAAAGAGTGTTGAACGTTGTTTTGCATCATGAAATCTAAAAATTAGGGTCTCTGTTCACTTCTCTTAGGTATTTTTAATTTAATTATAATTTATGTGGATTCTTGTGTTACATGGTTGTGTGTAATGGAAGCTCCGTAAGATCCTTCGGATTCTAGAACTTGCCTGATTTCTAATTTTCCTATAACTGAAAGATGCGCTTTATTGTTCCCAGGATAATAACCACTCGATGCGACGGCTTCACCGCTTTGAACTCCTTAATCGATGGTCAAATAGTCTAAATTATCAATATATTAAGACCATTCAAGGGTTTCAAGACAAGGACCGTCTCGCTAAACTTACGTATGGGTGTTCCATTCACGGCTGATGAATGTAGCACCGCTTAAAATTGTTTGTTGCGCTGTTTAAAAAAGTTCTCTTGATTTTGTTTCTGGGCATTACTAATAGCTAATCCCGAGTGTTACAGTCTCAAACTCCGGCATGATATGATTGGATATCTTATGATTAGCTTGACGTGACAGTTTGTAAGTTTCATGCAGCAAAATGATGAAATATACGCAACTTATTTTTTTTATCTATGGTAATTTTCAGAATGACAGCTTTCTTTTTCTTTTAACGATCCGACTTCAAAATTGTTTTCGTGGAAAATTGTCACATAGAGATTAACTACTTTCACACATATAAATACCTTCTTAAGCATTATTTGTGATTTTTTTTTGGATACAAATAAATATCATTTAAATCTTATATATTCCTAACTTTTTTGCTTTAAATTAGCCAATATTTAGCTAGTTTATTGTAATTTTAGTATTTGCGGCATGGATCTGTCAATGATTGCAAAAATCGGATCGATTGTACCAGTTTTTTTTTTTGCTCAAAAGAGAATGCAAGACAGCCAGTCAGACTAGCTCTGAATTCGCTCCATGATCGGAACTGATAATTTTGATTAAAATTATATGCTCTCATCTCTTATTAGCACTATTTATTGAAGCAATTTTCATACAGCCTTGTCTTTATTTTAATTAGAATTAGAATTCATTCACAATGGTTCTGTTGCATAAGAATGAAAAAGATACATCTGCTAATCTAATAGACCCTGTTTTATCAATTACTGATCCTCATAAGAGTGACAGTCTAGAATATGATGATGAGTTTTCTACAGACTTCACTGATGACGAAAAAGATGAAGATGTTCTCCAACTTCCAAGAATTGTTCGAAATGTTGTTCCACTAGAAGATGATCCAAATATTCCTGTGCTTACATTTCGCTACTTGTTATTGTCTGTGATTTTTGTTGCTCCAGGTGCATTTTTGGGAACCTTAAATTCTTTCCGTACAACATCTGCAGCCTATTCCATTTTCTTTGTACAGATCGTCTCGCACTGGTGTGGATTATTGTTGGCTAAATATTTACCTAAATGGAAAATTGGATATGGCAGATTTAAATTTAGTTTGAATCCGGGACCATGGTCAATCAAGGAAACGGCTTTGGTGACTATTACTGCAAACAGTGGTGCTGCGAGTGGTTCGACTCTTAATCAAGGAATTGATGCTATTGCTTTGGGCGAAGTCTACTTTAACCAAAAGGTTAATCCTGCTGTTGGTTTATTTTATTTGTGGGGAATCGTCTTTGTGGGTTATTCATATGCTGCTATTGCCAGAAACTTTTTATTGTATGATCCCCAGTTTGTCTGGCCTCAAGCATTGATGCAAACAAATTTGTTTCAAGCCCAGAATAAATCAGACTTGGATAAGAGGTTAGGTAAAAAGCAAATGAGGATTTTCTTCTTGGTATTGCTTGGTGTTTCAGCATGGCAATTTTTTCCAGAGTATATTTTTCCAATGACTTCATCTTTAGCCTTTTTATGCTGGGTTGCTCCACGAAACGCTACAGCTAATTTTGTTGGATCGGGTCTTGGTGGAATGGGTCTCTTAAATTTAACCTTGGACTGGTCTAACATTACATCTAGTATATTGGTGGCACCTTATTGGGTTCAAGTGATTGAATTCATTGCCTTTGTCATCACTGGGTGGATTTTAATTCCGTCTGCAAAATGGGGTAACCTTACCAGTTTCAAACACGGGCTCATGTCAAACGGTGCATTTATGAGCAATGGTACCAAGTATCCAACAGAAAAGCTATTAACTAAACAATTTACTCTTAATCTTACAGCATATCATGAGTATGGGACTGTTTATTTGGGAGCACAAAGAGCTTGGGATTTATTTTTTGAATATGCATCCTATATTAGTGGCTTTACTTGGGGTATCCTTTTTGGTTATGACATGTTAAAGTCCACCATTTCCAAGTTCTTCCTGGCATGGAATAGAAGCAGAAAGGAGAAGACTAAGTTTGCAATGAATTTGGAATTCAATGACAGACTTAATAAATTACAGTCAGCTTACGAAGAGGTTCCATTATATTGGTATATCACCTTATTCTTGTGTTCATTTGTCATCTTAATTGTGATCTTTGCAACAAAGCATATGTACATTCCCTGGTGGACCTGTATTGTTGCATTGCTATTCGGCTCAGTTATTGTTACCCCATTGGCATGGTTATATGCTGTTTCAAACTTCCAATTACCAGTTGGGAGCTTCAATCAGTTTATATACTCCTATATGATTCAGAATATTAATCCAAAACAGCCAGCAGGAGGGTTGACTTATAGTGCCATTGCCGGAGAAGCCTGGTACAAAGCACAATATATTCTTCAGGATCAAAAAATTGGTCATTACATGCACTTACCACCAAAAGCAGTTTTCTTTTCTCAAATTTTTGGTGAATTAATTGGTATTCCAATCAACTATGGTACCTTGCGTTGGATCTTGAGTACGAAACTCGACTATATTAGCGGTAAGAAGGTAGATCCTTTGCATCAGTGGACAGGTCAGCAACTCCTGGCTTACCATACGAATGCAGTTCAGTTTAATATCTTGGGACCAAACAGATTTTTTTCTGAGTATGGAGTGCTTCCATACGGTTTTCTTGTGGGATCCCTTGCACCAATCGCAATTTTCACACTCCATAAATTATTTCCAAATTCGAAATTAAAGTTTAGATTGTGGAACACTACAATCTTTATGTCATCTCTCAGTACTTTCCTTGGCAATGTGTCCACTGGACCAGTTTCAAAAATAATTGGAGGTACCATTACTATGTTTTATGTTTTCCGTTATAAACCTCAATTGTGGAGAAAGTATAATTATGCTGTTGCTGCTGCTACTGATACGGGGTATAACTTGACCGTTTTATTAATCTTTTTATTCTTTTCGGCATTTAAAACAACTACAATGCCAAATTGGTGGGGAAACAATGCAAAAAGTGTAGAGCGGTGTTTTGCATTGAAGAAGTAATTTTTGTTCCCAAATCGAAAAAGAATGTATTTCTTTACGTATTTTCAATTTACATTCCTTGTTAAATTTTTTTACCTGTAAATCCAAACTAGTCTACCCAATTTTCGCAATCAAGATAAGTCATGTGATGTATTTTACTCGTTGATAATGCTCTACGTAGTAATTCCAGTACTGGTGCGAATTTTCTACCTCAAACTTTTCATTACAATTGAATTGGAGACTAGGACGAATAGAATAGAATAGGTTAAATACTCTCTAGCCATGTCTCTTTTCAAAACATTTGATGGACTCTCGCGGCTTTTCCAGAGTAATATTGGTGGACAAAAGTCTTTGAACATTAACCAGATCCGTACCGCAACCAAGAGAGTGTCTGGTTCCAAGACGAACAAGAATGACTCTGCCGGTAGAAGATTAGGTCCAAAGGCATACGAAGGGCATTTTGTCCAGCCTGGTCAAATTATAATGAGACAAAGAGGTACCAAGATACACCCCGGTGAAAACGTCAAGTTGGGTATTGACCACACCATCTATGCTGTGGAACCAGGTTATGTCCGTTTCTACTTTGATCCATTTCATCCGTTAAGAAAGTACGTTGGTGTTGCCTTGAAGAAGGAGCTTAACTTACCAACTCCACATTTCTCGCCAAGAGTCAGAAGATTCGGTTATGAACAAATTACCGATCCAGTAAAGGCTGCACAAGAAGAAGAGCATAAGTCTAGAAAAGAATTTCTTGCACAACCCGAAATAGAAAGCAGAACCAAGAAAGCCGCAGACTTGAAACAGCAAATAATCACTCAAAACAAGACCACTCTCAAAGAAATTGCCGACATAAAGGAAGAGGATATTGAATCAGCTGCCACCAGATACTACTACATTTCTCAATTTGTCAAAAACGGTCAATCTTTGGAGGATGCCAAGGCACAGGCTACATTTGATTACTTGTACAAGTTAAGATTGTCAGTAAGAAGAAGTGAGATGAGTGACGAAGAATTTGAAACACAGAAGACCAACTTCCTTGCAAAGGTTAAAGTACTTGATGTGACGGTTGATGTTGATGGTCAAGGAAACGTTTGTAAATATTTATCGGCCGAGGAAAGATCAACTAAGCAACAAGAAATAGAGGAAAACTTGAAGTCCAACTACGTTAAGGTTCTTTCAAAACAGGAAAGAGCTGATGTTACTGCCTTGATTGAAACGCCTGGTGTTTTCTTTGCATTGGAACAACAGGTACTCAAGCAACGCTACTTACCAGATGTGGTGCCTATCACTGTTCCTGGTTCTGTTGTGGAAGGCGTTGATCCCGAAAACCCTCCAAAAAACGTTGTTGTCCAGAGAATTTTTGATGAAGCTTCTAGATCCACAAAGGTTGTTGGCAGACCAAAGGAGGTGTTTAACTAAATTGTAAATAGTTCAAAAAAACCTAATACACTTCTGTTCATAAATATGGCTTTGTGCAATACACGCGAAAAATTTTCGAAGGAACAAGTGTATACAAAAAAAAAACACCCAAGGTTCAATCAAATCACAATTGAGAGTCAATAAGAAGATAACGGTTAATTAGCGACAATGGACTTCTCTTCTTCAAAATTCCAGGATAATCCTGTGTTTCAACAATATAAAAAGATTGAGGTTACCTACCAAAAGTTTTTGGATCAATCTGTACCATTCACGTTATACAGATGGCTTGCCTTCGGTAGCATCCTTCTTGTGTTCTTGTTACGTATAGTCTTTGCTCAGGGATGGTACATCATATGTTATGCCTTAGGTATATACTTATTGAACTTATTTTTGGCTTTCTTGACGCCCAAATTCGATCCTTCTTTGCAACAAGAATCCCAGAATGAATCACTTGAAGAAGGTGGCGAAGAAGCATCAGAAGATAACGACGAAGAATTCAGACCATTCATTAGAAGGTTGCCCGAATTCAAGTTCTGGTACAATGCAACCAGAGCCGCCAGTTTGTCCTTGGTTTTGTCATTTTTTGCTATCTTTGACATTCCAGTCTTCTGGCCTATTTTATTGATGTACTTCATTATCTTATTCGCATTGACCATGAGAAGACAAATCCAACATATGATTAAATTCAAGTACTTGCCATTCGACTGGGGTAAGGCTAAGTACAGGAGAGCTAACTAGGATTAGATGCAACTAAACAAATATACTAGGTTGTTAACATGATACATTAAATCAATTCTAGATTACTCTCCGTTTTTTTCTCGACATCTTCTAGTTATACTGATATCAATATTGAGATGCAATAGCCGAGAAATATGTATCTTCGAATAATTGGACAACATTAGCAGTTCAAAATCATCAGATCTTTGTTATGCCTAACCAGCCAACCTCGATTGTTTCACCTGATACATGGTGGACCTTTCATATTATTTAATAGTAAATAACTACACCAAAATTATCCCAGTTCTTGTATAGGCCATATCTGAAAGAGGCGGTACCTCTCGGAATAGGTCACGTGATGTTATGGGGAATTCGTCCACCCTAAATTATTAAATTTAGCGACAATAGGAAGGTAAATTCTCCCATACTATCGAATCAATTGGACCGCAAGCATTACGTAAATCATGAGTCGTGCTGAAGTTGACTTGCAAATCAGTGTGAAAAAAGCATGTAATGGTGATGAGGTTCCTCCCAAAAGAAAACACGTTAGAGCATGTATAGTGTACACCTGGGACCACAAGAACTCCAGGGCTTTCTGGAATGCCGTCAAGATTCAGCCCTTACAAAGTGACCAGATTCAGCTATTCAAAGCATTGATTATGATTCACAAGATCTTACAAGAAGGACATCCCAACACTCTAAAGGATGCTTACCGGAACCGTGATTTTATCAGTTCTTTAGGAAAAGTCTTCCCATCTCACGGAAACTCTTATGGAAGATTGATCAATCAATACGACAAGTTTATTCTTGCAAAGTTGGACTTCCATAGAAACAACCCTGGATTCAATGGTATTTTTGAGTACGAGGAATACATCTCCTTAAGAGCAGTGAATGATCCAAATGAAGGCTACGAGTCTATCCTTCAATTGATGGACTTGCAAGACCTGATTGAAGATTTGCAGAAATTAATCTTTGCCACCATCCACCAGACCTCTAACAACTTGTGTAAGGTCAGTGCTTTAGTTCCCTTGATTGCTGAATCATATGGTATTTACAAGTTCTGTATTTCCATGTTAAGGGCAATGTATCAACAGTTGGGTGCAGACGAAGCTTTATCTGTATTGTTTGACAGATTTGCTTCTCAGCACTTCCAACTTAGAGACTTCTATACCGACTGTCACGCCATCAAATTTTTGACAAGTTTGATTACCATTCCCAGATTAACGAACAACGCTCCAAACTTGCAAACCAACGAAGATGGCTCTGCTATTTCGAGACCCCGCTCTATTGCCAACAGTAATGACACCACTCCACAGGTCTCATCTCAACCTACTGCGCAATTCGAAGCACCACCACCAACTGAAATTATGTCTCAGCAAACCGGTGCTTATTTGCAACAACAACAGGAGGAACAAGCAAGAATACAAAGTCAATTGGAATATCAGCGTCAGCAACAATTGCAACAGCAACTTCAACAACAGCAGCTCTTTGAACAACAACAAAGAGACCAAGAAAGAAGATTTTTGGAAGAACGACAATTATTACAAGCACAGCAAACTCAACAAAACCAATCTCGTGTTTCTGAATTGGAACATGATTTGTTGATGTTCAAAAATCAGTATGATAACGACCAACTGTTGTTGCAGCAGTATGATTCTCGGGTAAAAACTTTGGAAACTGAATTACAAGCCTTCAACAATACAGCAACACAACAGATTGCTTCAAAGGATGAACAAATCAAAAACTTGGAAGAACAAGTCATTAACTGGTCAAAGAAATATGAAGCTTTGGCTAAATTGTATTCCCAATTACGTCAGGAACACTTGAATTTGTTGGCTAAGTTTAAGAAAATCCAGCAGAAGATTAACAGTGCTCAAGAATCCATCATGAAGAAGGAGAAGTTTGAAAAGGAATTGAAGGCTAAGACTGTTGAATTGGCCGATTTGATCCGTGAACGTGACAGAGCCAGATTAGACTTGGATCGTGTTAAGGCTTCCAAGGATCAGGAAATTGAAAAGCTTCAAGCAGAAATTAGGGAGTTGAACACCCAGGTTAATGAATCAGGTAAGTTACAAACAATGAACTTGAGCGGCATCATCTCCAAGCATGAAAGAGAGGTTGCCGACCTTAAACAGCAATTGGGTGATAGAGACTTACACTTAGCCAGTTTGGGAGGCGTTGACTTGCAAGAGAAGTTGAAGGAAAAGGAAATCGACTTAGAAATTGCGCAGGAATCCTTGGACAGTGCCTTGAGAGAATTGGCTATTTCTAGAAATGACCAAGATGATATCATCAACGCCCAGATTGATCAGATATTGTTGCAAAACATTAAGAAACTTAAAAGTTTGATTGACATTTTCTTGAATAACAACATCAAACGTGTTCAAGACTCCAAGCATGAGCTTTCCTCTCCAATGCAAGCAGGTAACTTGAACGCTTCCCCTGAATTCTTATTGTCTATCGTTGAACTTTGTTCTGATAAGGCCACAGACTTTGCTACTATTTTCAACAGTTACATTGCTGAAGGGACTCAGATTTATGAAAATGAATCTAGTTACTCCAACATCATTTTGACCAGTTCTGAATTAACTACTGGTATTAATGATATCATGTTGAATTCGAAGGGAGTTACAAGAATTATCCCAAAGAGTGACGAAGAAAGACTTTTGTCTCTCGTTTCTTCTGTCTTAGATTCTACTGAGTTATACTTCTCTGACTTGAAGTCGGATACTTTGGATGCTCTTACAGACGATGATGATAAAATTGATCGTGTTATTGACTGTAATTTGCAACTTCAGAATGCTTTACAAAGTTTGGGTAAATATGTCGATTCGTTGAGAACCACAAGTGGAATTAACTTTAACGGTAACTTGGAAGCATTGGTTTCGGATGAGATGGCGCAAACTGCTAAGACTGTCTCTTCGGCCTCCAAGTTCTTGGATAGTCTTTTGAGTAACCCAAATTTACATGGTGGGGACTTGGAGGTTCACGAAGCCATCTTGGCTGCTGCCAAAGCCATTATTGATGCGGTTTCTCTTTTGATTCTTGCGGCAACTGAATCGCAAAGAGAAATTGTGAACAAGGGCAGGGGATCTCAAAGTAGAACTGACTTCTACAAGAAGAACAACAGATGGACCGAAGGTTTGATCAGTGCTTCCAAGGCCGTTGGTGGTGCTACCAACATTTTGATTCAGACAGCAGATGGCGTTCTTAAGGATACCAATTCGCATGAGCAATTGATTGTTGCCTCTAATGAAGTTGCAGCTTCTACAGCACAGTTGGTCGCAGCTTCTAGGGTGAAGGCTAACTTCTCTTCCAAGACACAGGACAATTTAGAGGTTGCTTCGAACAAGGTTTCATCAGCCTGTAAAGCTTTGGTTAACAAGGTACAACAGTATTTGACCAAAGAAGACGCCGGAAATGATATTGACCTTAGTAAGTTGACTCCGTATGAAGGTAAGACTGTTGAAATGGAACAGCAGGTCGAGATATTGAAGTTGGAGAATAAGTTGAGTGCTGCTAGAAAGAGATTAGGAGAAATCAGAAAGCATGGGTACAGAGACGATGTAAGCGATGATGAAAAGTAAAGGATTTTATAGCTACAATTGAATGTATGAAGAATATTATAATTTGATATTGTTAAAATTGATGATTAATGCCTACGTAGCAATAATAAATACGTATACATGCAGCATTTTCTTCAATTGTCTCAGAATTTTTGATGCGTTGGTGGGGGCACATCAGGAGGCAGGAAACTCTGGGGTGGTGAGTATGGGGGTGCTTCGTCGGTCACGTGTGCTGCACCCAGTTGTGAGGGTCCGTAGTTGTTTTGTGGGAAAGGTTGCTGGGGAAAGCTAGGCGGTATATAATTGTTCAGATTGTAATTTGTCTGGAAATTGTCCTGTTGGGCTGTGGCGATATTGTATGTTAAGTTATTGTTATTTTGGCCATTCTTTCTACTGATTTTTTTGCCAAAAATGAACAATAGTATCGCGATAATCACTACCGGAACTATGATTGCAGCGATCCATGCCCTCGACGAATGGTAGCCCAAGTAAATTGCTCGCTTTTGAATATCGGGTGAGTTATTTGAAATATACATTGTGGAGACAATTTTTTGGAAGTAGTGGCATTCTTATAAGAATTATTGCAATGCGGTGTGTTTGAGCCTTGAGTCTCATGACCCCGAACTTGTAGCTTGAAATAGTCTTGTATACACACCAGAACGGTTTTCTCACCAATACTAGGTATATCTGGGCTTGGCACTGAGGAACGGGTGACCATGGTTTCGTAAAATAGGAAGTCGAGCATGATAAGAAATCTGGAACCAAATTTGTTGATAGAGTAAGAAAAAGGGCAACCGTTTTGCGGCGTGAAATCGTCTGTCAACGAAACTGTAACATTGCGAACAAGTACCTGGGCCATTTCCATTACAAAATATTACGAAAGATCTCGCTTTGTGGATTACGTAATGTTCCACAAAAATATTTTTTCCTGGCCTCCTTACTTACTGACTAAATATGAGTTATTATTAAAGTGACTTGAGTAGACGAAACACCAAAATTCGTTTGTTTATGGATACCAAATGGAATAGAATTGATATTGTTCAACACATCATAAGACATTCCTACAACTGCTTTAGCTTGGAACTTTGATTGTTCTTTACCGTTCCTTCAACCCCCCTAAAAATATAACGATCTACCGATTTCAAGTTATTATTCCAGCTACTTGAGTTTCTAAAGAATCCAAATGAGTTTCTTTGTTGTTCCTTCGGTCTCGTTTCAAACTCAGCAGAAGTTGAATGAGCAGAAGAACAACCAACAAAGAAAGAAGAAACACTCCAAGAAAAATAAGCGGTCGGCCAGTGAATCCACAGGGTCCTCTGACAATGCTTCAATTATGTCGCTGGCAACAGCTTCTACCCAAAACTCCTACAAACGAAATTTGCCGTCAAATCACTTTGCCTCTGTCTCCTCTAGTACGAGTATACCCCCTGGTTCAGATGGCCATGAAGAAAGGAAATCTTTTTCTTCGGCAATTGCGTCCAGATTAAAAGAATCCATTTCAAGTGAAAACTCTGGATTGAAGAAGCATACCGAAGAGAACCAATCTGAACAACTCGCTAATAAGGCTCGAACCGATTCAGCAGCCTCCGCTATTTCAAGTTCACCTTCTATGGGACATATTTTTAAAAGGCGCAGTAGTTCTATTTGTTCCGCTCAGTCACATGGCAGTAATTCAGCGCCGTTTTCTAGTAAATTGTCTGCTGCCTCAAGATTCCCCAGAAGACTCTCCACTCCTTTCTCAAGACTGTCCACCCCAAGCCATTCTAGACACGGTTCTCTGGAACAACTCGCAACACCTCACAACAGTGCTCCAGGTCTGACACTCCTACGTACCCCAGAAGAACTACCAATGGATAGGCCGCATTCAAGTAGGGAATCAACCTCCAGCACCTTTCAATATTTCGCCACTGAAACTATAAAATCACGGCCATCGATGACTTCTTTAAATTCTGAGCGACTGCACTCGATAGTATCGGTCCTTCCTGATATTTTCAAACCAGCTTATAGAAACGAATTTCCTCAGTCTTCTCAGCCATCATCTACTAAGAAGGTAGAGATTCCCCCTTTTGAACCTTGCATAAGTAAGGCATCCCTAAATAGCAAGGAAGCTATGGAGTCGGCACCACTCTCCCCACAATTTCAAATATTCAGATTTAACAATTTTCTTGATATCTTGAGCGACGATCACCAAACAGACCCAATTAACTTTTCTAATGTTCGACATCATTCGATTCAAAAGTTTATTATGCGTCATGCAAATAGCAAAATGATAAAGGAAACAGGCCAGGCAGCTCAACACTATGATATCCCATATTACGAAAGCTTATTAGCATATGAATTGTTATGTCTCAAAACATTCTTGGGGACTCTTATCAAGAAGCGATCGCAGGAAATAAAAAGGCATCCAATTATGTTTAGCGAAGAACTACTTCAAGTTACCCTCACTACTTATGTGAAGTATGTTGTTGCTTTACCTGATGATATTGATAGAACCCAACTCAGCAGCAGTGATTTGACTCACTATGAGTATAAGGATCTATTTAATAAAATTGGAGATGCTTTATACCGGTTAAGGCAAGAAGAAAACGGAGTTTCAACTGATGATAATGATAATCAGTCAGATAATAAAGCACATAATCTTCTTCAAACAATCACAAAGGTATGCTACGAATACATTCTACTTGAAAAATACCACATTCAAATATTAACCAAATTTGGTAACAACTCAATAATTGAATTGGGACCATTACGAATGTTATTTGACAAGTACAAAAACAATATAAAAACTGACAACTCGGAACTGTTGAAAGTGTTGTTTTTCAATACTGGCTATAGTTCCCAATATGTTTGGTTCTTAAGCTTGACAATTCCATTTATCAAGGTTTTTGAAACAAGCATTTACGCGGAAAACGAGAAACTAATCAACAACCAAGACTTGTATGAAGAGGCAGAACGTGAAACAGTCAAGAAAGACTTTGAAGCTTCTGATAAGGAATTATTTGAAGCATACACTAAAAAATTATACTTTAATTCATTCAACGATTTCAGAAAGATGTCTTCGAAGAAATTGGTTCGGTTGCATCGGTTGCTAGATAACCAATCACCGAAGTACAAACATATTAAACGGCATGAGATATCAGATCCTTCTGCTTCTTACAGCAACAAACCAATGAACTTGGAATATTACGATGAATCTCTTGCAACAATTGGATCAGACACCTTTGAGCTCATTCAGTCGAGAGATTTGATGTTGCAGGTCACAACTCAGAACTTGAAAACTGTTTTACGTGAGTTTCATCGGATTTTGAAGCCTGGTGGTACTTTGGAACTTCCTGTATTGCAATTAGGAAATGACGAAATGAAAAGGTATATTGAAAGTCACTATGAGCGCAAATCTCCCAACGCTAATCATTTTTGGAATCTTGATGAGCTTGATTTAAAAAGACATCTTGGAATAATTACTAATTTCCTAGAAGATTTGTTGAGAGAATTGGACGTTTTGTTTGGTAAGGGCAATGTTAAGTTCAGTTTTATTTTGTTGAACTCCAAAGATCTAGTTAATGACTTCCTTTTTAAGCACATTAGCATTACGATGTATTCGTTGGCGGGAAAATTCGATGAATTTTGTTCAAAATTTAAAGAAGCTGAGGACTTAGGTTCTGATTTGAATAGTGCTGAACGTGTTCATTATTATATTCATATCAGGGCGGTGAAAACTAAGTGATTTAATCACAAACTGTACACTTTTAATACACATAGACATTTTTTAATTGATTTAAAAAGAGAATCTGACTTAAACTGTAATGTGTAATTTATTATGTAATGTTATGGTTTTGAGCGTTGTTTAGATATACTAGTGTAATCTACTGAGTCATAGTTAGAAAAGCTGTTCAAATCGTGCGATAAGGTTGAAAAATTATTGATCAACTTTCAACGATGACCAAATACGTATACATAATAGACGTTGAGAGTGGAAACTTACAATCGTTATATAATGGAATCAAAAGAATTGGTGGTTACGAAATTGTTTATATTCACAATGCCGAAGAATTCTTGAAACACGACAGTCAAATTGAGAAATTGATCTTCCCAGGTGTTGGAAACTATGGCCACTTTGTGAGACAGATTAACGAGAGGAACTTGGTTGAGCCTATCAGAGAGTACATTAAAAGTGGTAGGGATCTAATGGGAATTTGTGTTGGTTTGCAAACATTCTTCACCAACAGTGAAGAATCTCCAGGATTAGAGTATCAAGGCTTGAGTTATGTGAAAATGGGATTATCCAAGTTTCAAAAGGATGATTCTGTTTTTGCCAGTCATGCTATGATTAAGTCAGTTCCACACATTGGTTGGAATAGTATTGAAGAGTTAAAAGTCGGAGACAAAAAGATAGATGACGATCAATCACTCTACGGAATCGACGTAAAGAACAAGTATTATTTTGTTCACTCATATGCTGCAGTTTTAAAGACTGAAGAAGATAGAAAGGTCATTGAGGAAGCTTCTAGTAATGGTTGGGACTTTGCTTTTGCTACCTATGGCTCAGAAAGGTTCTTGGCTGCAATTTCGTACAAGAACTTTTTTGCTACTCAATTCCATCCAGAAAAATCAGGGATTGCTGGTTTAAAAGTCATCAAGAGCTTTCTTGAAGGTAATAAGCTTTCAGTAGTTAAGAATCCCGAACAACAATCTACGGTTGGGGTTGAAAGAACGCTTGGTGGCCTTACTAGAAGAATTATTGCATGCTTGGACGTCAGGGCCAACGATGATGGAGATTTGGTTGTGACCAAAGGAGATCAGTACAATGTTCGCGAGAGCTCCGAATCAGAAACAGGTAAAGTTAGAAATCTTGGTAAGCCAGTTGAACTAGCCACCAGATATTATGAGCAAGGTGCGGACGAAGTCACTTTCTTGAACATCACTTCATTCCGGGATTCTCCAATCAAGGACTTACCCATGTTGCAAGTTTTGAGAAAGGCCGCTGAAACCATATTTGTTCCCTTAACAGTTGGAGGGGGTATCAAGGATTTGGTGGATCCCATAAGCGGAGAACAAGTTCCTGCTGTTAAGGTAGCTGACTTATATTTCAAGTCTGGTGCTGACAAAGTTAGTATTGGCTCTGATGCGGTTACCATTGCTGAAGAATACTATGCTAATGGCAAGCAGAAATCAGGAAAATCCTCGATCGAAACAATTTCGGCCACATTTGGAAATCAGGCAGTTGTCATTTCTGTTGATCCAAAGAGAAAGTATATCTCTACTCCTTCTGATACAAACATGGAGGTAATCAAAATAGAAGATTCTTCCAAGTATGGACCAAATGGTGAACAGTACTGTTATTATCAGGTTACTTCCCAAGGAGGAAGAAAGACCCATGATTTAGGTGCATTGGAGTTATGTACTGCCTGTGAGGATTTGGGTGCTGGTGAGATTCTTTTGAATTCCATTGATCACGATGGGTCCAACAAAGGGTACAATTTGGAATTATTGAAACAAATCAAGACAAACGTATCTATTCCGGTGATTGCTAGTTCTGGTGCTGGAAACCCACAACATTTTGAAGAAGTGTTCCGTTTAGAATGCGGAATCGATGCTGCCTTGGGTGCAGGGTTGTTTCACAGAGGAGAATACGAAGTCAATGATGTCAAGAGATACTTGCAAGATACAGCAAAAATGGAGGTGAGGTTAGAAGACAACGTTGAATTGTAATAGTAGAGAATTACACATACCATTATGTTAACACATGCGCGTCTGTAAGGTTTGGTGGAGTTGAAGGGCTCACGAACAAATATTTTTTGCCAGCCGTTCATGGCACAAAGCACAAACTTGGAAAATGTACGACGATCCGAGAGCGGACTGCAAATTGAGAATTTGACCACTATTTTACCAATTCTACGCAACTATGAACAAACATGGACAACTCTTTCTTGATTGGAGAACCATTGTCGACTTGCGGAAGTCCTGTTGATTCAGATGTGGAAAAGGGTACTCCTATTTCCCGAACACCATCTCAAAGGCTAGGACAACCTCCAATATTATCAAACTTATCAAATCTATTCACAAACTTAAGAACCAATGATGGCAAAGATACAGCAGGCATCCCAGAAAGCAGGAATGTTCTTAAGAAAATATTGCATTTGGATAGGTCATCTGATGACCTATCTTTTTCGAGCAGGCCAAGCTCGAACTACTCAACCAAAATATCGCCTAACCCGACGGATCACGATGCCGATGCATATGAATCGGAACTTCTAAGTGATTCAGACGGAATTTTCAAAACAGATGATGGACAATTTAGAATACCTTCCATTTTGGTAACAAAGGGTCTACCGTTACTTAAAGTATCTCACAAATCTAAGAAACGAATCCTTTTTAAATTAGACCCATCTATATTCAAACTATACTGGATGAATGCTTTTAATACTACGTCAGTTTCCACCAGCAGTAGTAAGCAAAGATTGATCCTGCCTACTGTTATCCATATTTCAAAGAATAAAGTCTATGAGTTTTCCTTTGATGATATCAAGAATGTCATAACACAGACTGATGCTAGTCCATATAGAGAAGAACTCTGTATCTCCAAGGAATTTGAAAACCAGTGGCTAACAATCATATATTTCAGTCACAAGAAAGGAAAACTAAAAACATTACATCTTGTTGCTGATACGGCTCATGATTTCAAGCGTTTATGTGCGGGCATTAGCAATTTACGTTCTTTGAAAGAGGAAATCTCTAAAGAATTTTCTGATAATTTAAGTGACTTTGACGTCGTTCAAAAGGATATGATATTGAGTAAAGCTTTGGGGGATAACGAAAAGCAAGTTCGAAAGTACTTGGTTTTCGGTGATGTCTTGAAATATTCAAAAAGGCTCAATATCAACATTAACTCGAAATATTTGGAGACTTTGTTTGATAAAGTGGCTACAGGAGAAAATCGAACTTTAAACTTTGATGAATTCAAGAAGTTTATCTCCTTGCTTAAATCCAGACAAGATATCTTGGAAATCTGGAATTCAGTTTGTGGAAATGAACAGACGATGACATTCGAGGTTTTTAAAAGATTTATGAGAGAATCACAGGAAGAAACTCTTGATGATGATGCATTACACAAGATATTTTTACGATTCAGTGCTGACAAAAAGGGTAGTTGGATCCCTGAGAACTTGAACAACTTTTTGTTGTCAAAGAACTCCTCTCCGTTGTTTAGCATTGATGAAGACTCTTCTTATTACGATCATCCGATGAATGAGTACTTTATTTCATCGTCGCACAATACATACTTGATTGGAAGACAAGTTGCAGGCGATTCCTCAATTGAAGGATATATCAAAACATTACAACGTGGATGCAGATGTGTTGAGATAGATGTATGGGATGGCTCCAATAGTGATATCTCTGACGATACTGAGCAGAAACAGAGTGAAAGTGAGCCTGTTGTTAGTCATGGCCGAACCTTTACAACCGCAATTTCTTTCAGTAATGTTATCAAGACAATCAAAAAATATGCCTTTGTCTCCTCGCCTTATCCTCTTATTATTAGCCTTGAAATTAGATGCAGCATTAACAATCAATTGAAATTGGTTGGGATATTGAAGAACATTCTTGGTGATACAGGGGTATTCTGGCCGATGGATGACTCCGTCATTCTTCCATCACCACTGCAACTAAAACATAAAATCTTGTTAAAAGTCAAGAAAACAAGTTTATTAAATGAATCTGGAGATAAGAGTGGCTCTGTAAGTTCTACGACGTCGACAACGACATCCTTCAGTGAAGACAATGGTAATGGGAGGAAAAATTCGTTTACCTTAAGAAGAAAGATCCGAAAGTCACAAGTTGCTGACGAACTAAGCACTTTGGGTGTTTATGTACAAGGGATAAAGTTTAGAAACTTTTCATTGCCTGAGTCCAAAACATTTAATCATTGTTTCTCGTTGAGTGAAAAGGCTATTAATTCCATGTTAAAAGATGAGACAAAGAGGTTATCTGTTGACAAGCACAACAGGAAGTATTTAATGAGAATTTATCCTTCAAAATTCCGTATCAAGTCCTCCAATTTTCTTCCAATTAACTATTGGAAATATGGTGCTCAAATGGTTGCTACCAACTGGCAAACTTATGACTTAGGCCAGCAGATAAACGAATCTTATTTTGAAGGGGTCAAGAAGAAAGGTTATGTCTTGAAGCCGCTTCTGTTAAGGAAACCTACACTTAAATCATCAAAGCTGACAATTCTGAATCTTCAACTAAGCAAAATAAGATTCAATATTAGGATAATTAGTGCCCATCAAATTCCAAAGCCAAGAGGAAATGAAAAAGCTACCAACCCTTTCATTTCTTTTGAAATACTTGGTGCGAGATCTATTCAATGGGATCATCCATATATGGCTCATGGAAAAACTTCAATAGTTGCAGAGAATGGGTTTAATCCAATTTGGAATGATGAGTTTAGTGGAATTATTGTTTCCAGTGATGACTTTATCTTCATTCGATTCACGATAAGCTCATCAGCTTCCAACACAGAAGAAGAAGATACCAGTACAATTGGTATCCTTGTTGCCAAACTATCTTATCTTAAAAAGGGTTATAGATACTTGCCTGTCAATGATTTGCTGGGCGAAGAGTTGATCTATTCATCCTTGTTTGTGAAAATTGACTATGACTACATCTCATGATGGTGTGCATTTAATTTTTTTTCCTTTCTTGAAATTTTTTATTGTAGATCATCTCTCTCATTGCGAACTAACAGCTGGATAGCTTAACAAAAGAAAACTATACGTCAGTACTTCCAGAATGGGTAAGATCTCTGTTAGTGAAAGTAAGGGAAAACAACGTCATAATCCATTACATAAGGATATTACCAGTCAGGGAGGGAATTTGAGATCTACTCCAAGAACTTCTCAGAAGTCATCGCAAGAAGAAGAAGGGTTCTTAGACGCAGCTACTTCCAGAAAAATCTTACAGTTAGCCAAGGAACAGCAAGATGAGTTAGATGAAGAAGAAAAAGGTTCTGAATCGTCTCCCTCCTTTGGCGAATCTTTTAGAAAACAACAAATGGAGGAGTACGCTGAAGATGAGGATGGAGAAGACGAAGAACAGTATTCCGATTTTGAAGAAGAAGAAGTCTTTGAAGAAGAAGAAATAGAAGTGGACGAAAAGGATGCTGAATTGTTTAACAAATACTTCCAAAGCAATGGTTCTGGTGGTGGATTGGGCCAATCATTCAATTTGGCTGATAAGATCATGGCCAAAATTCAAGAAAAGGATGTTCAACAAGAATCCACAAGCAAGCAGCCTGATGGTGTTATGTTACCTCCAAAGGTCATTGCTGCATATGAAAAGATTGGCCAAATATTATCTACATATACGCATGGGAAGTTGCCAAAATTGTTTAAGGTTTTACCAACTTTGAGGAACTGGGAGGATGTCTTATTTGTGACCAATCCTGAACAATGGACTCCCCATGCTGTTTATGAAGCCACCAAATTATTTGTTTCCAATTTACAAGCCCCTGAAGCACAGAAATTTGTTGAGTCAGTTTTGTTGGAAAGATTCAGAACCTCAATTGAAGACTCTGAAGACCACTCATTAAACTACCATATTTATAGAGCATTGAAGAAATCATTGTATAAGCCAGCAGCATTTTTTAAGGGGTTTTTGTTGCCTTTGGTTGATTCATATTGTACAGTGAGAGAAGCTACCATTGCTGCTTCGGTTTTAGCAAAAGTATCTGTGCCAGTTTTACACTCTTCTGTTGCATTGACTCAATTGGTTCAAAGAGAGTTTAAGCCTTCCACTACTGTTTTTATCAGAGTTTTGATTGAGAAGAAATACGCTTTGCCATATCAGACCTTAGACGAGTTGGTATTTTATTTCATGAGATTCAGAAATGCTGCTCAAGACATGGATGCCATGGAAGCCGATGAGGGTGAAAAGGGGCCACAATTACCTGTGGTTTGGCATAAAGCATTTTTGGCATTCGCGCAACGTTACAAGAATGATATCACCGATGACCAAAGAGACTTTTTACTTGAAACTGTTAGGCAACGATTCCATCAAGGTATTGGTCCTGAAATTCGTAGAGAATTATTAGCGGGACAACCACGACTTGTTTCTGAGCCTCAGAAGGAAGCCACGATGGTTGATGCCTTTTAGACAATTTAGAGGTGTTTCATAATTTATTTCCGTCATTGTATAGTATCAATTTTGAAATTAAAAGTTAACTTAAGAAATTAGATATAATAATGTAACCTGTTGAATGCAGAGATATATTAAACATGCAAATGTTCATCGGAAGTTCTATGTCTGGCTTCCTCGCATAATTTATCATAATCAGCGTATAAGGCATAGTAGCTTTGAATCACACCAATTAAAGTCAAGGCGACAGTACTTCCGATCCAAAGCCCATGAAGTGATCCCTTCATAGGAGAAAAAAATGATAAGTAAACCGACATTGGAATACCAACCACATAGTACGAAAATAAATTGACAATTCCTCCAATCTTTGTTTGGCCCTGGCCCCTCAAGCAACCTGCAGAATTTGCATTCATGGCATCCGAAATCTGCATCAACGCAATAAGCCACATGATCAGGCTAACAGTCTTAATGACGGCTTCATCATCAGTGAACGCTTTAGCAATTGGTCTTTGGAAGATATACAAAGCTAAGAAGTTCAAAATAGAGATAACCAAACCAAAGATGATAGCGACTTGGGTCGATTTTTTAGCCGCATGCCCTAATCCTGCTCCCAAGAAGTTGGCGATACGTGTGGATGCAGCAATACCAATTGCAAACGGAACCTGATAAGTTAAAGATGCCATGGTAGTACCAATAGACTGAGCAGCAAGTTGGATCGTGCCCAAGTAGGAAGCCATTAAGGTTAAAATTTCAAAAGCTAAGAATTCTGCTTCTAACATGATCAAGCCAGGAATGGCCAATTGAGCCAATTTCCCCCAAGCAGTAAATGCATCTTTTATATTCAAACCACCCCAACAGGTTAAAGGATGCAATCCATGAGGGGTGTTTTCTGCTTTTACTAAGAAGATTGTGCTGACCAACAATCCAATTGCCATCAACCAATAATTAATTGCGACTGCAATTGGAGCGCCAAGGTAACCCAAATGTTTGACAAACAAGATGTTCATGACCAAATTTGATGGAGCTGCAAACAATAAAACATAAGTTGAAATGTGATAAATACCTTGTGCTTGCAAGAATCTTTTACCACATTCAAACGAAATGTAAGCGGGAATACCAAATGCAATGTATCTCAAGTAAACTGCCGACAATTTTGCAGTTTCCTTATCCGGTACAATAAGACAAATCAATGGATATCCAAAGAAGATCCAGATAACAAGAACTGGAATCATCACAACAACAATTAATGCTGTACATTTTTGCAAATACGCTCCAACCATGGTGTATTTCTTGGCTCCGAAAGCTTGAGGGCACAAAGTGTCTAATGCAGTGGCTATACCCTGGATCGTAGCATAACCAGTGATATTGGCAGTCATGGCACCCATTGAAACAGCAGCCAATTCAGTGGCACCCAAGTGACCAACAGTAAAAACAGAGACCGTAGAAAGGGAGTTTTGCAATAGGAAGGTAGTTATTAAGGGGATAGAGGCTCTAACAAGAGATTTCAATTCAATTATCCATGTAGTTTCCTCTAATTGCTTACTCATAACTGCGCTCTCAAAGACATTACGGACGTCATCTTCAGTATCTGCTACTGGGATGTTATGGTCCTTCAACAATTCTCTTTCTTCTTCGATAAGTTCGCGTCTTATGCTCGAGTTCCGACGTGAGTGGAAAGAGCCACCCAACAATGGTTGTGTTTCGTTGGCCTCAAACACATTTTCCTCGGTGGTATCAAGAACACTATCATTATTATGCGATGTCTTGATAAAGTCCGATGGAACAAATAACCCACCCTTTCCAACTGAGCCATACACAACAGAAGCCCTTCTCTGAGTGTTGGAATGTGTAAATTGGTGAGATCTATCTGAGTGGGACATTGTTTAAAATTGTCACCTCTAGATGAGACGCTTTGACGATAAGGAAAATGTACAGAAAATTTCTTTGTGAAACCCTTCGTGGTAGAAAAAAAAAAACAGAGAAGGTTTTGTCAATTGCTCATAATCGCGGAAATATGTATTTCCCAAACAGGTGTCAAAAATTCCGAGCTGTCAGACCCAAACTTTAGAGTGACTCACGTTGTGTAAACAGGTCCTTATACATCATATCTTATTACTCTATACAATACTATACAAATTGCATGCTTGAGAGAAGCTTGAGATAAAACTTCAGTTCGTAAATCATACTTCAAGAGAAATCTTAAAATTTGAAACCATATTAGCAATGGCATTCTTTTAAACCACTTAGTTCTGTTCGCTAATGTTAGATAAAAGTTGGGCTAAACATCTCTTCGTAGCAAGATCATCTTGCAAAATTAACGAGAATGTACCATCTCTTAAAGGTTCGGGCAAAATATTGGCTAAAGCTTTTCTTGCTTCTAAGTTATCGGATAAACGCATGTAGCACCTTACGACATGTTTCAATAATCTTCCTGAACTGCTGGAGGTTTGCTGTGGGTTTTGATTGTTTGAGGTGGCACTCAACTGATCAATCATTTTCGATAAAACAGACGCCACTGTATGAAAACGCTCATAAGTCGTACAAATGTATGATAAACCCTGATCATCCAATAAGATCTTCTGCAAAATAAAGATAGCAACAGTTTTAGAAAGCTCTGAAGAGATTTCCATGATGTTTAAGCACAATGGAACAATCTCGGTGGTGAGCAAGAATTTGATCACTTCTGGTGTGTCATTTTTAACCAAAGCACCAATAACACCCAAACTTGTCAATCTTAAATACTCAAAAGATCTTTGTCTAGCATTTGTAGACAAGAATGGATACAAATATAAGGGAAGGTTTGCATTCAAGAACAAACCTCTTGTTTGAATATTGGAAGCAACACATTGAAGTAATGCCAACGCATTACAAACTCTGTTGGAGATAGATGCTGTTAGTACGTGAGGAGTCAAGTATGGGTATACTGATATAATCTCTTCCAACAAGACTGTCATCACACCAAAAGAATTCCATAACACCAAGGCTAAATCATCATATTGTTCTCTCTTTTTTCCAAGTTCTAATAAGGCTCGTTCACGGTTGGTTCCTTTGACTAATTCGGATATCCATCGATAAATTTGCTCATCGTTCAATGCTTTACTAGGAAGTACCCCACTAACAGTTCCAGTCTCATCACCAACCTGGTGTACTTTCTTTGGAACTGTGTGTCCTTGTGAAGCAGTGCTGTACATCTTTTAATTAAGAATAGAATATTGTATCAAGATGCTCGTCCATTCAACTCTGTCTTTCCTCAAGCTATGCAAAAGGTCACGTGCAACAAAATTCAATACACAATAAACGTTACTTGGTTACAATATGGGGACTGTTAATTTAATTTGTTACTTGAATGAGTCAGGTCGGAAATGTGGTCCTGTGGAGCTAAAACTCAAATCGATACGGATTACAAACCAAATCTGTGATTATATTGAAAATATAATTGATACATTTGATCTTCTACAGGTATTCCCTCCAGAAAACTCAGGCTTTACAATCAGATTTCCAATGTCAAATAGGATAGACAATATTAATGATCAACGGGTGCTGCGTATTCAGTGAGTTATCCTTTCCTTATTAGAAGTTTTATAAAAACGGAAAATTTTAGGAATATCAATGTTTTCTGAAGTAATTTGGTAAAATTATTAAAAAGTTATAAACATATACATTTTTAAGATGAGATTCAAACTATGACTTATTCGTCGATCTCATCGTATTTATCAATCCGGTCCTCACTCTTATCTTCATCTTCAATTTTTACACCTCCACTGATGGAGAATTGTCCACCTGCGCCAATTAATTGAATGTCATAATCTTTGGTGGCTGTATTCACAATACGAGTTGGCTTCTCAACATCTTCCTCCAAAGGACCCAACCCTGGGGCATATGTGTCAGCAAAACCCCACGCATAGACAAACCCATCATCAGTGACTGCAAATGAATGATGAGATCCAGCACCAATGGTTTTAATCTTCACACCGTTATTCTCCTTCGAGCCAAATTGAAGCTTTGTTGGAACAGGAACAGATCTCACATTTCCATGCTCATCCTTAAAAGTGCCCTCAGGTAACTTAGACTTGGGGATACCAACTTCCTTCATATCGTATCTTCCCCAAACATAAACTTCTCCATCTTTGGTTAGAGCCAAGGTATGATGTTCACCTGAAGCAATTTCAGTAATCTTTAAGTCTGACAAAGCTTCAATTAAAGTTGGTTTGGTAATCAATGAACCGTCCTCTAATTCACCATTGTTGTCTGTTAAAGCACATTGTCCAAATTGGTTCAAACCCCAAGCGTAAACTTTATCATTATGGTCAATTGCAAAACAATGAAAGTCACCACTTGCAATGTACTTGATGTTGTACAAGCCGAATTGTTGAGGCTCCAAGGCACGGAATCTGTGTCTTTCAAGAATACGGCGACCCAACTGAAACTGTTGACCATTTCCCCACGCATAAACAATTCCCTTGGAATCTAATGCCAACAAATGATCCTTACCGGCAGACAATTGAACAATGTTCTTAAGTTCCTTAATTTGAAGTGGGGTTTTCTGTAATTTGATTTCATTTCTCAAGAATCCCAACAAGCCTTCGTTGCAACGAAAGCAACCCCAAGCATAAACATCACCATTATCATACAAAACCGCACTCAAATTATCGGTGGCAGCTAATTGAATAATTTTTGCCCCTTTGATTTTTGGCAAATCTACAAGACCTGGAGTTGATTCAGCCTCATTCAAATCGCCATCTTCATCGTCAGAGTCTTCAGAATTTGCATCTTTCAAGACCTCCTTTGAGCCAGATGTATCCCTACCTAATACTCCACTATCGTTTCCACCCCAAGACCAGAGTTTGTTCTTGCTATCTAAGGCCAAAGTGTGCATACCACCTGCAGCAAAATCCACAATTTTAGAACCACCCAACTTTTCCTCTGTCAAGAATGGATTTAATCTTGGTCTTTTGACTTCTTTTGTTTTAGCGGAAGGTCCTAAACCCAACTCACACATAGACCCTGTACCCCATACAAAAATATCAAGAGGCTGCGTCTTCGGCTTTATCTGTTCATTTAAATCTGGAAGTTTCGAATACGAATGGAGGATAAAGGAGGAGGTAGCAGATGACTTGTGCCTTTTTGTGCCATTTGGATGATCTTCAGCCTTTTTCTTTCTCTGTAATGCTACCATATTTGAATAACAATTAGATTGGAAAGGTCTTCGTTTTTGTTGTTTTTAGCACGATTCAACTTGTAGATCTCACGATGCGACGACATTTTATGTCGCTGAATGACGTTGCAGTACAAAATGTCTCTATCTTGCCTTCATTACTATTGTAATATACGGGTATTAGTATTGATTGAAAAAGGCTATTAAGAACATCATGCAACTATATGAGTTGTTCATGGCAACTAAAAAAACTAATTTGGGGTGTTTAATGGGTTATTGCCAGGAAGAGCATACCCTTGACCCCTCTTATAACTCCACTTACTCTTTGCTTCCACAAGGAATCTTGCATAGGATTGAAGCAAGTATCCCAATGAGCCCACAGTCCGGAATAAAGACAAGAGAGCAACAGTCCATAATATGAAAGCCAAGTAAACATTCTTGCTCGTCTCTCCTGGTTTGTAAACCTGTAACATTGTCATGATAAAAACCAAATTGCAAACCAACCAAAGTAAGACTACCCTGGTACGAACATCTTTGGCATAATCCTCTCCATCAACCGCAAGGGGTGCCTCACGTGCAGCATGAACTTTCTTATTAGTTCTCTTTGTTCTAATATTGTATAAAGTTTCAAGGTAAACTTCGTCGACATTCACATCAGCAACCACAGCTTCAAATTCTCCTTTGTCATTTTTCTCAATAATATATTGATTAGTTCTATCTTCTTTTGGATTATTATCACCTTTTGTACCCCATGAGACATCATGAGTATTGCAGAACGCGAAGATTTGTAAGGTACACGTGTAAGATGGAATCATCAAGAAGTATTGAAGAGAACAAGTGATCATATGCCATGGGTCCAAATATAAGATCGACATTAAGGTGTACATCCCATAAGTAGACAAGAGGGATATCACAATACTAATAAAAACATAAGTATTTGAATTTCCCACACCAAACTGTTTGATTGAGTTGATCACAAACCAGAAACCCACAATCAACGCATATAATGCACAAATGGTAAGTAAGATTATTAATGTTTTGAAGATATTTTTGGATGCTTGGGGTCTGTTACCAATCGAAACAATGAACAATGATGTTAAAACACAGATGCAAAGATAATTAAAGATGGTAAAAATCCAAAAACCACCATTATGGTCAATACTTTTCACAGAAACTAAAGAACCTGTCAAAAAATAGAAGGTTAAGTAAAAGTTACTCAATGAAAAGAATGAAAAGACTAGGGTAATGAATTGATAAACAAATTCAACGTGTAACCAAAATTTTCTAGCATATGAATGATCAGTGGTCCATATTTTGTTTGCGTGACGAAGAGAATACAATGCTGCAAAGAATGCACCATTAATCCATCTTCTACGTTGTGATAAGAATTCGGGAATAGTCTCTGGAACATCCGTTTCACCGGTAGCCAGTTTGACAAACTTCAAAACCCAATTTTCATTTCTCTTTGAAACCAATTCCCAACATAAGATACGATCTTCTGCCAAATACATATTGGCTTCAAAGAAATTGGTCTTGCTGTTTTTCTTAGCATCATGCTGTTTTTCATTTAACAAGTCTTCTCCCTTGAAATATGCTGCTAATGGGCCAGTCCCATCGTCATGGTTTTTTAAGGCAATGTAACGGTATGCTGATAATGCTCCTGGTAACACAGAAATGTATCCAAATAATGATTCCAAAGGTTTATCTAAGATGTTAGACATCTTGTACTCAAAGTTTTGGGAAGCAACTAATGGGTTGGTAAGATTAATCCACCCCTTTCCTTTTATCGCTTTAATTTCCCCTGCTGCACCAGCAACGTTAGAGTCTCTATCGAAAGCTTTCCATAAGTTGTAAACAGCATGGTTATCTGGCTTCGTTCCAACGTCCAACAAAACAATAACGTTTGGATCTAAGATAGGGCAAAAGGCGTTGAACAACCACCTATGGGAGTTAATTTTCTTTTGATTCTTTTCTTTCAAACAAAACAACACTTGAACTGGGGCTAAGTTCTTCTCATCGCCTTTAAATTTCAAATTCTCATCAATCGAAATCTGAGTAGTATATTCAAACAAATGAGCATTAACCTTCTTGTTATTGACGTAAGGTCTTGCCAAGTTGTCTTGATAACACCCAGTTGCTGTCAATAATTGCAAAACTGAATCATTAACTTTATTCCTACCATCGGCAACAATAATTACTTGAATTTTCTTCCAGCCATCTTTGCCCCAAACGGATGACTTATGCCTGGAACATAAATGTGCAACATTTTTCATCACTCCATGCATAGTTCTGGCAAAAGCTGCCTCGTCTTCGTTGTACATGGTAATACAAATGACCACTTCAGTTTCTCTACCGTATTTTGCTGCTCTCAATGTGAAGCCATCTTTCACAAAATCATCTGGCTCTGAAGTACAGGCAGTGTAAGTCATATTAGTGAATTCATTGAATGGGGATTCGGTTCTCGTTAAAACCTTTTTCAATTCATTAGGAATAGGATTTTCCAAAACCAAGTTTCCTGGCTTTGCTCCTACCAACCGAACCTTACGTTTTGTGACTGTCTTTTCTCTAGCTGGAACGTAACCATTATTGATATTGTTCATAATATTTCCATCAATTGAGGCACCAAAGTATTCGGTTTCATCTGCTGGAGGGTCTGAAACGTAGGAGTACCCACTATATGCTGTGTTATCTGAGTATATCGAACGGTGTTCAAAGTCATGTGCCTTTTGATAACTGTCGTAATCATAACTATCTCTAGCCTTTTCATCAGTAATTGTTTCTTGATCATCATAGGTATTAGCTTCTGCAAATGTTTCAGGGGAGAATATTGGTTGGGGTGGCTCTAAGAATCTCTCGCTTTTTATGGAGCTACCACCAAACTGTGATCTTCTTGGTGAACCATTCAATTCTGAATCGCTATCATGGTCAATAAAAACTTCGGTTTTGCGTTGACGTCTTGGTGATTCTTTGGTAGTGAATTTAGCTCTAGGAGTTTCTGCTCGTGGGCTTTCTTCTCCATACTTTAGGTTAGGAGTTTTGTCTAAAGCAGGTTTTGTTAATCTGTTCATGCGGTTAGTACTTCTAGTGAATATATTAGGGGATTGTCTCAGCTGCTGTTGTTGTGATTGAGGAAATGCAGCGAACTCTTCACTTTCTTCGTCTGAATCTTCAAACCGATGGAACCTTTTGGGCGAAGTTCTATCGCTAGTGAAGGCAGCATGAGGAAGTATTGGTTGGTTGTCCCTAAAGGGACTTTCGTCTTCATCAAATGGATTCATCAAGTTTTAGATAATTCTTTCCAAAGCCGACTTAAGGATTGAATTACTGATTATATTGAGTGTTCTTTATATATATTATTTGTTTAGTAAAGCTGGACTGGACCTGTTTCCATTTCAGATGTTTATTTTTGTTTACGAAACATCCCAATTAGGAAGTACCATTAAAATACGATGATGTCAGCATGTACTCTGGAATAGATACACTATAAACTCTGATAAATGAATGTAGTTACCAATTCCAGAGGTGCCAAGTGCTACAATGTTGATATATCTATACTTGTGAACCTTTTGTTTCTAGAAGGGCCTTATTTTTTTCTTCAAAACAAAGATGGTTTTACGTGGCAGTTTATTTATACAAAATTACTTCTTCTCGTAATTTTGTATGGTCATATTAGCATAGCCTCTTTGTGGGTTTTGTAAGTGGTAGACCAAATATCACGGTTGAGATAACAATTTATCGTTTCGGAACGTTAGATAATTTTGCAAAATAGATTCTATTTTACAACCAAAAAATACTTTAAAGTTTTTCAGTACCTGTATCGAAGTAAAAGAAGCGGCTATCAATGTTGGATTCAAATAGCATTCAGAAGAGAGGGTCCATTAAGCCAAAAAGGTTTTTGCAAGCTGAGATCCTTATTGCCCGACGTTTTGTTGCAACGTAATATTTTCCCCTGAGAAAATGCGATAATTTTTGATGATCAATTAGTAAACCGTTGTAAATGGGTGAGCCACAAACAACAAATGACCTAGATAAATCAAATAACATTCCACAAACCCCCTTTTATATTCACAGGAATAGCTCCAATAGTCTATCCGTAATTCCTACAACCCAAACCACATCCAATGTTTCAAGTGTTGGGTTCAATAACTTGAAGAAAACCACAACAAACAGTTCCCTGTCGTCAGCAAATAGCTCATCAACAATAAAAACTAATGCTGTATCAAGGCTCTTCACAAGGTCACGTTCATATTCTAATGCCCAATCACCAATCCAGTTTCTCCAAGCAGAGAATTCTAGTATTTATGATGATGATTTAGACTCAATGACAGGTTCGGTAGATTCCCGGAGATCAACTCCAGCCTCAAAATTTCGTCTTTCTAAAAGCCGACTAAAGTTTTCAGCGAAAGGAAACGTAAATAAGCCTGATTTGACGATACAGACGAGTGGTCACCACAACCTAAAGGTCCCGAAGAAGATCCTTAGTGCCAGCCAAGATGATAATCCAACTCAAAATGGCAGAAAGAACTCAATGAACTCGCCAGTATCTACTTTTCAGAGTTTCTTCCACAGATCCCATAGCAATTCCATGCCAAATGGAGAAGGACAACCCTCCTTGGCTCTTAAAGATGATTCTCAAAAAATTAATACTGGTATCCGATCAGCAATGGCTTTATCTTCAAATAACTCGAACTCCTTTGTATCTGACATCAACTTTGCGATGATATATAACTTCACCGATCCGAGTTACACTATTGATGAAGCAGATATAGTGGGGGAGCATGCTTCACTTTCAGAATTTCATAAGAAATTGATGATTCCAACCGATCAATACATTCAAAATAAATTGCACAAAAATCAAACCTCAGAAATCGGTTTGGGGGTAACCACCGATGACAAAGATGAAAGCTATTTGAATAAATACATGGTTGACTTTGGAAAAAGAAACTCAAGGTTTTTTCAAAATCTACTTACAATAACAAAACCACTTTTTTTACCTAGTCATCAAAAGCCCTTGCATAATGGGCTTGTTCACACATATTTGGGGTGTACTCTTGAGGATATATCCTTGTACATTAAGGAAAATCTAGTGACCGACAATTCAAACTATTTACCAGATGGTTTGTCTACATCCTCCGGACCAAAAGGTTCCAAGCTTAAACCAAAGCCTAGCAAGTATAAAAATTTATCATCAAGTAGCGTGTCATTAACAGCGGAAAGCAGCGACGATTTTAAAATTCGAGAACTTTCACAAGATTTGTTAACATACTTCATTAGATGTTTGGTAATATTTCAGAAGGATTTTTTGGTATATGATTCGAAAGCTTCAAATGCCACTAAGCAAAACTCAGAGGGGTATGAGTTAATTGCTGAAAATTTAATAGTATCGTGGTCACGAATTGCAAATCTGTGGATATATTTCAATAAGAAGATCAGGTATTATCTTTTGAGTGTTTTTTATCCTTTACAGGAACACTTTCATGAAATGTCTACTCAAACATTTTCCTCGCTTAATGAATTCAATACAGCTATTGAAATTGAGAATACACTTCTATTAGCCTTCAGAGATGTTATCGTTATTCCATTCTTGCTTCAAAGACAAAAGATTTATAAAGAATTAACTCTACACCATAAAGAGAACGCCGAGAGTCTACTTCTAACTCAGGTAGATGATATTGAGAAATCCGAAGTGCCGGAAGAGCTGAATTTGCTATTAACAAACGAAGAAGCTCTTTTGAAAGGTGACTCAAATTTACGGGATAATCTAATAAATTGTCTTGGAGTTATCCAATCAAATACTCAAAGTGAACCTGGAAACACAGATGGAGAACAATATGCTAGAAATGAGATATTTTCGACCACATTTATCTGGCTTGCAAAGATCATCTAGACTATCTTATTAGATTTCATGTTCTTTATTAAAATACGGATTGCGAGGTCGTTTATCCGATCTTCATGTTTTGTTCTGATAGATGCTGCAAATATGTATAGAATAGATTCGTATAATGAAATTTTTTCTAACAGATAACAGAATACCATACTCAACATGCAACCATTGTGAGCTTGGATTAGATTATGCAGGGGCATACATGATCATCTATAGCACTGCTTTATTTTCAACATTCTACCTTAATCCAGACTCAGAGTATCACTCTGTCTTCAACCATCTTTGTGAGTCCGTTTTTCCAAGGCCTATGTGAGTAGATCTGCCATTTGATGTTTGGTGTTGATTGATCTGATGATTTCCCTCTTTAACATCTAAGGACACGGTTGACGGCATTGAGGTGTTTTTCATATGTATTGGTGTACTACCTTATTTGATAATATATTCCGATACGGACATTCCGTCATTCTTAGAGGATCCCCAGTCATCATCACGAAACACGTCAAAATCATCAGAGGTAGCATAAGCTAATGCAAGATTAGCAGATCCCTGCAAAAATCTTAAAACATGTTTGGCGTCCTCAAAGTGCTTCTTGTATCGTTTGTTAAAGTATTTGCCCAATACCCCAACAATGCAACTGAAATCACAGCGAACGGCATTCACTATGAACAATCGCACCCCACCAACGAGCGATACTGTGTTACACCACAAAGACAATCTTCAGCATTTAATATTTCTAATTCATCTTTCATATTTGTAGGAGTGCCAAGCGGATTACATTTCAGCGTACCACATTCCTCTAGAATCTTGGCAAGATAATCTTGACCACAAAGTTTGATAGATCCTGAAGATTGTTCTATGTTGAGTCCTAGAAATTTCTTTGCGAGTCCCAAACTTCATAAAATGCTTAGATAGCAATTTCTTTGGTTTCTCAATAGACTCCACTGTATTTCCAGCTATCAACAAACATCATCGACACATAGTACCTAGGATAGTGTCATCATTTATATAAAGCCCATACTCTGCACTCCATCTCATAAAACTATTACTAATAAATACAATGTGAATAGTTTTGTTATAACATAGAGGTGCTTTAAGTCCATATAGAGATTTCTGTAATCTTCATAGCTTCTGTGGATTATTTATGTCACAGTACCCCTCTAGTTTTTTCATGCAAAGTTCTTCATCAACTGTACCATAAAGGAAAACTGTAGCCACATCCACCTGATGCACCTCTTTCTTATTTTTGCCCGATATTGCTAGGGAGTATCTTCACTTATTCATATTTAGTGACTGGGGTTAAAACTTTCAACATGATCAATACCATATTTCTGACTGAAGCCTTTGGCAACGAGCCTTGCCTTAAACTAACCACTGTCCTTTAAATTGTAAAGTCATCTACATCCATAGACATTTCGATCCTTAAGAAGATTCTTCAATATACATGTTCATTTTCATTCGTTGACTTCATTTATCTTGCATAGCTTCTAACCATATAGCACTATCTTTGTGACTAACAACATTTCGATACTTATTAGAAGTATCATATAGTGCTTGCATTATGAATGTATGAACCCCTCACGTAATGTGCTGAGTTCTTTCTAAATTTCTCTTCCGTTCGTTCATCTCAAGAACTCAATGGTCTCGTATCTATGCTCATACTATTAATCTGTTGTATTAGTGGTATCACAAAACTAATATCACTGTCTTCCAGCCAGTTAGAAAGATCAGGTGATGAGATTGGTGTTAGATTATCCTACCTGAGACGATAAAGTTGAAGAGGCTCAGCATAGCCCTTGACATAAAACATCATACAACTAAACGAATCAACAGCATTCGAGTACTGTGGTTATAATGAGTCATCGGATATCAAGGAGAACCAATAGAAAACTTGATGGGAGGAAAATGGAATAATGACAAGACAGAGTAATCCGGAAGCAGGACACAAGTATCAGTGTTGGAAGGTATGGGTATATCAATATCCATACCAACATCAGCAGGATGAGACAGAGGCAGATAGCTGGACAACGGGATGGAAAGCAGAGCATACGGCTGATCAATCTCCTTATTTAAGATATTATTGAGCTCAGGATGATCCGGCCTGGAAACCAGAGAATTCACAAATCCAACTGCACGGAGGATACTACATCATCTGCCAATACGATCATCAGGACATTCCGCGAGATAGGCTGATTATCATTCTGGGCAACAATAAATTGCAGATTTCATAACATAAGAAATTAAACATTATCAAATCGAACACTATTACAAACCACTATGGCAGATGGAAATAAATCAAGGAGGCGGTAATAATGTTCGTGATAGTTATAACTAACCATAATCACCTTAAACGCAGGCGGATTAAATAGTGAGACGATAAGACTCTGGGGTGGCAGCCTACGAAGAAAAACCAGAAGTATGGCGATGTGTTAAAACAGGTATCAGTCCGAATTACAATTCACAAAGAGATACACGAGGAAAAATACCGATAAAATAGGTGAACAGCACACAAGTGGATTCCAATCAAAAAGTATGAAATAGACTCGACAACCCCAAATATGTACGACCCTCGAAGGTAATGACTGAATAGCCCGCTCAGTTTTGCATTCTGATGAGAATTAGGTTAAACAGCACGTTGATGCTCATTACCAATGACGTCTAAATAACTCGTTAAATGTTTCAACATACATGTATAACCTTTGTCTCTTTGTAGAACAGCAGACTTCAATCCTTCTGAAGAAAACTGTAGAAGTTTAGGATCTATATTCTCCTGATAAGTGTTGAACTAAGCCTTCAAAGTCTTTAAAATAAATACTACTTTCTGACATATTAAATTTATGTTCTAATAATACTCAATTAAATATGAATAGCTTACATCAGCTAGAATACCACTATGGTACTTTTTGTTGCATCCGAAATATGAGACAATACATATTTCATAGTGCAACAGCGATATAATCATAACAAACAGAACATATGGAATAATTGGCACCTGGTAAATCTTATTAAGATTTACTGTAACCATAAACTCTAAAATGATTTCAAATGTCTTCTAAACTTTGGGCAATAAATAAGGCACTAATTACCTCAACTGCCTAGATAGAACTAATATTTATATTACATAACAAAACTATCCAATTCAATTAATCACTATGCCACTTATTTCTGAAGACAGACAAGCTGCTTATCAAGAAAAACTAGATTCTAAACTTCAACACTTTTGATACTCATAAATTAACCAAATGACCATCTCGCTAAGCATAGCCAGCACAATTTATATTTTCTTATTCTTAACATCTAGTTTCTTATTTAATTACAGGCAGTGTAAAAATCATCAATTTGTAAATTACATAACTGGCATCAAAACTGAATCTTACCTACAGACCACTGAATATATCCCAATGACCTAGACCTATAGGAATAGGACACGGAATTGTTGAACTAAGCTCTCGAAGTCTTTAAAGTAATCTCTGTTTTCTGTCATATTGAACTTGTATTATGATTATATCTAAGTAAATATGAATAACTTTCTTCAACTAGAATACCACTGTAGTGATTTGTACATCCTTAAATACACCAACTGCTCATCTGATTCTGCATAGCCATCACAATCT
>JAJMFW010000037.1:0-129202 GCA_030574975.1 Teunomyces atbi | reverse complement strand
TTGCAAATGGCCATGAATTGAACAAGTATGACAGAGACACATTTTATTCTGGTACTAATTTCGGTTACAACACTTACCCAAAATTGAACGAAGTGCAGGATTTGGATGTCGAAGCATTGCGCAAGCAAGGTGGTAAGGCTTTAGTATAAGTCTGATGTGAGTCCTCTTAATAAATCTCAAATCATTAAGCTTAAATTAGAATTTTTTTAAATCTTACCAAATTGTATATGTTATAAATTTGTGTTTTATATGACTGCTGTACTTAAATGGCTGCAAAAGTAGAGGAAAAAAAAAGAAATAATGAACTTGAAGATGAAGGTAGAAGTTAATTTTATTCAAGGGTTTCTCAGATATTTATATTAGCCAGATCCAAGTTCATTTTTACGTGCAATTAGTTCGGATTTTTGTTTGAAGATTACGTGGACTTTAAATGATTCATTTGAAGACTGTAAAAAAGATTATTTGTCCAAGCAACCACAATATACGAATTCTAGTAACTACTGAGAATTTGGATTTTTGATTGAGAGCATAAATTTTACACTTGACCACAAAGAGGATGACAACCATCAAGGTTCTACAAGGAAACCATAAACATAATTACAGATGATAAACTCAGGGATCTCAGGAAATAAGCTACTCCAGCTGTAGTTATCCTTTTGTGTATTGTGCCTTGTTTTCTTATTGTTCTTTCAAGTCTTGCGAACGGATGTTAGTCCCTTTGCTTCTGATCTTTGAATGTTGATAATAATAAGATTAAATATATATTTACAGGATCCATGTGCAACATAGTGGTAATTCAAGAGTTGTGACACGATTGTCACCCTATTATGTGTATACTTGACGATACAATTTTCTGTGAATATAGTATCAAAATGCAAAGTCAGCATTGCCAGTTGTGCGAAAAAGTTACATTCCAGTCACAGAGGTTCAACTCAAGCCTTGGTATACTAGAAACACATAGTTTAGGCATTAGTGACCTTCAAGGTAGCTGAATACAAGGGCAGGAAAAACTTTCAAAGTAGCATACCTTATAGTTCTAATTAAATAGAATTTTGAACTTACCCTTACTATTAAAAGGGGTAATACTGTTCTCGGTGTGCAATCAACACTGCAAAATCATAGATCAAATTTCTTGGACCTTAATTTCTTCTTATCACTTTGAATCTTCTTGTGAAAATGGCGCTTCTCTTTGGTAACTTCTTTAATTTCCCGCCACTTTTGTTTATCTTCTTCACTTGTTTCACCTTCAAATTCCGTCTTTTCCTTTATTTCCAGAAGGAGCTTCCGAAAACATTCATCAGTATTGGTGTCTCGACTCCGAGAGCCATCGCTTTGGATTAGTAGGCCACCCTTTTTCGTCTCATAACGGATCTTATTTTGTTGAATCTGAGCTCTCACTACAGCAGGTATCCAGTAGCAGAACTGTGGATTAAGCCATTCATGTGGTTCCATGGCCACGGTAGCTTTCGATGACGTTTTGTTCACTTTCTGACCCCCGGCGCCACTACTCCGACTATAGCTGATGTCGAATAAGTGGGTCGGAATTTGGTTGGCTCCAAAAGTAGATACCCATTTCTTTGCTTGATCGACTTCTTCCTTTGAATATGAGAGGTGTCTTATGCACCAAAATCGTGCACTTCGTATCATGAATAAAGTTTTACATTTAACTAAAATCTCCAATTATTTTATTGTTTTTTTTACCTGCTATTCAGCTCGCTCGCCTATATTTGTTGCAAAACCTTTGCTGCTGCGCTTACATCAACGGACGTATTGTCTGGTTCAACAAACAGTTGGACGACCTTACCATCTTCAATCACAAGAGCATATCTTTTTGACCTGTGGTTACCAAAGAACTTGGAAGCATCAAACAATAAATCTAATTTGGCTGTGAACTTACCATCAGGATCGGCCAAGAATCTAACCTTTTCAGCTGTAGTATCGCTAACCAAAGTTTGGCCCCATGCCTTGGTGACAAATGCATCATTAACAGCAACAACATACACCTTATTGTACCCCTTTTGCGCAAAATCATCCAAGGCCTTGACATAGCCCGGAACGTGGTTAACCGAGCAACCGGGAGAGAACGCACCGGGAACACCTACAATAATTGACTTGCCACTGCCAATTTCTTCAGCAAGGTCGACATTGTTTCCTGGAGAACCTTCAAAAAGGGTAACAGATGGGATCTTAGTACCCACAGTGATAGAGCGAACATTTAATAATGTTCTACGAGAAACATTTCTCGAAACTTGAAAAAACATGGTTAATTGAGGAGGAGATGGAGTGTCAGATATTTGTTGGATTTCTCCCCCGGGAAAACCCTCCGTTCTAATAGTGACTGTGGCTAGGTGCAGGTTTTCAGCACCGCACTTTGCTTTTCTGGTAAAATTCCGCCCGCGAAAAAAACCTAGTCATAAGCAACCTTGTCTTAGAAAAATACACATAAAGGAAGATGGCCACGAAGATTGACGATCAGATATCAACCCAGGAGGCAATAAAACTTTATCGCAGCACCCTTAATTTTAATGTGATAAGTAGATATGATCCACAGATTAAACAGCTCTTGTATCACACTGCCCACTGTGTGATATACAAGTTCAACGACGAATCACAAGAATGGGTCAAAAGCGACTACCAAGGCACTTTGGCATTATACTTGCGCGACTACACAGTTCCAAAGTCACAATCCTCTTCGTTGATCGATCTACAGAACTTGTTCAGTTACGGGTTACTCCTATTAAACAGAAATAACCCCGAATGCTTTTCCCTTGGATTACTTCCTAACACTGTAACCAAGCATTTCTTTCCAAACGGGATCAATAACTCCGGAATCTTGGAAATGGACGTCGAATTGAACGACAACTTAATCATCGTTCGTAATTTATTGGGCGAGATCTACGGTTTATGGGTATTCAACGAAGAGGATAGACTCAAGCTATTCAAAAGCTTGGAATACTGCTTAAAGAGTGATGTCTTGGCTTGAGTTTGTTCATGCTCAGTATTGTAAAATTTGAACAAGCAAAATTTCATTTGAAACTCGGCGCAGAAATTCAATAGTATCTACGAGCTTAATTGACCATTTTGCTTCTCGAATAGCTAGATGCTATAATCTCAGAGGATCATATCCAGGTATTTTACCTTATGTATATTATTTTATTTGTGTATATAAAACGTGATATCAATCACATGATACATTTTTTTAAATTTCAATTTTGAAGACCTTTGTTACCCATAACCAACTCTGATAAATACACTAGGTACCTTGTACACAAGAACACCTGCTATCGGAGAGTGATCGAAAGCAATCAAACCTCGGGTAATAAGATCAATTATAAAAAGCACGTGAAGACAGGACTCCCAATGAATAACGGAGCAGCGTCCCAGTCAGAAGTTGCTAAACAGCAGCTTCTAAAACAACAGCTAGTACAACAACAGACAAGACAAAAACCAAATGCCCAAAACTACCATTTTGCAAGCACTACCCAGGAAATATTGAGAAAGTATTCTAAGTACCCTGCCTCCTTAAGTCTACATATTTACGAGACGCATTACAAATTCAACAATACTCAAGACTCCAACATAATACCCAAGGATTCGCCAATGATTAAAGATTTCTTAATACATGTTCTTAAGGAGCGGATCCCCGTGGAAATGGCAGAGTTGTTGAAGGATTTTGCAATTCGTTCGTACGATGGATGCTTGATCTTGCAAGTATATGATCATAGAAACATGGTCAAAACCGCAAGCACGTCACGGACAGCTCCAACTGGCGACTCAAAGCAAACCAAGGTAGAAACAACTACAGTGGTGAAGCCAATGACTTACAGAACATTATTGCGTCCAACACAGCTATCGCTCTATTATGACTTATTGTACCATACTGATTCTGCCTTGACGAAGTTTAGCGACTCTTTATCGCTTCAGATGGAATCAGAAATCTTGAATTTGACCAACAGAAAACTTGATTTGTCGGTACCTCTTAATCCATATCTTTGTAATGATTACTTGAAGCCAGACGAAGATTATCCACTAAAAGTCTGGGACGAAAGTACCGAGGATTACAAAATAGTACATAATCACCGGGAAGCTGTTGCATTTGAACCACGAAAATTACATCTGGATGAGATTGTCTTGCATAAGTCTTCAGAATACGAAGAGATCATGCTTTTGCTTTCAAACAAGTACAAAAGGCCAGACGAATCGCAGGAAAAGAAATTGGTTACGGTTGGGTCTTCATCTTTGGTGTCTGCGTCTAATTCTATTAAATCTGGTAGTAAGGAGGGCACCGAGGGACCAGAGAGTAAGAAGAATGACACTAATAACGGTACGATTTCAGCTCCATCACGTAACACCACTGGTCAATTTATGAGGTTACGGTTAATTGAAGAGATTAGAAAAAAGAGAGAACTTGATAAGGCCCAGCAGGCAGCGAAAATCCAAGCACAAGCTAACAATATCAACCAGACCAGTAACAGAACTATTATTACTGACAAGAATGTGACACCGGCACCCCAAGTGAACGTATCCCATATCAAGCAGCAGAAGCTTCAACAGATGCAACAACAGCAAATGCAGCAACAGGCAGTACCAAACAATATCAAGCGTATGAAGAGGGAGCCAATGATAAATCAAAATGCTAACGCGGGACGCCAACAACAGCAATTTAAGAATGGTGGTATGTCACAGGCTCCAATGCCAACACAAGGTAATTTAAACCAAAACCTGTTGAATCAAAATATGCAATCTACTCAACAACCAATTCAACAGCAACGGCAGCAACTTCAACAACAGCAGCATCAACAACAGCAGCCACAGCAGCATCAGCACCAACAAGCTCAAGTTCAACAACAACCCCAACAACCCCAATCTCAACAATCCCAACAACAGCAACAGCAGCAGCAACAACAACAGCAGCCTACACTCCAACAGCAGCCTACACTCCAACAGCAGCAACAACAACAAATATTCCAGAATTCTCTTACTCAAGAAGAACAACAAACCTTCAGACAGATGCAATCCAAAATGAGCGCGTACGCTCAGATGGGAAATCTTGGCGTTACTCCAACAGGCCAACAGTTGACTCCTCAGCAAAAGCAGCAAGCTCTTCAACAGACCAAAATGATTCAACAGCAGTTGCTCCAGAAGTTTCCCGTTTATTTCCAGAGACTTCGTCAATTCCAGTTGCTTCAACAACAAAGACAACAGAAGATACAACAAGGGCAGAAGATAGGCAACCAAGCACAAGGAAATGTTCCCAACCAACAGTATATGATGAACCAACTGAAACAGTATCCAAAGAAGTGATGTTAAATAAACATAGAATTGTGTTACACACTAGATATAATAAAAGCAAAGCAAAACCAAAACCAAAACCAACCAACCAAAGTATGACAAGTCATATAAACACTTATTTAATCCGTGCTGGATAAGGTGCTTCCATATACACCAAGTGCAGCGATTGTTGCCATAACATAAAACAATCCTTTACCTGTTTCCTTAGCAATAGTTTTCAACAACGAACCCTCTTTCTTTTGGCGTTTAATGGGTACTTTATCCTCCTCTGCTTCAAACTCATCTTCGAAACCACTAAAAGGTCTTTTCCTTATTGGACTGAAAACTGTTAAGTCTATCTCTTCAGATTCTTCAGCGATATTATCATCGGTAATAACCAGCAAGTCGGAACAATTATTATCTGAATCGTTTTCTGTCTCATCTGTCAAGTCTTCATCTATAAATGGACCCTTACAGGTATCAAATCCAAATTTGCAGCCATAACATGTTTCTTCTGGCCCGCTCAGGAGAGACTCAGTCAGGTACAGTTTGGTAGAGTCGGATTCATCCAAGTCCGAATAAGACATATCCAATAACAAGAAGTCAGAATTTGAATCAGAATCTAAATTTTCAAGATCGGAGCTTGATTCAACTTTGACAGGTGAATCCTTTTCTTCACAATGCTCAGTAATTCCAGTAGATTCCATAGAAGTCTGATGTGTTGTTGTGGTTATTGTCTTTGCATGAATTGGTTGCAAAATTGGGCTTCCAAGCATATTGTGGTTCACAGTATATTTGGGATCCGGCGACTTTGGTGAAAAGATAGGAATAGTCCCAGCCAGTCCGAGACAACAATTGGGGAAGGGAAGACTGCTGTCATCATCACTTTCACTCTCTTCAATTGTTGGCTCTTTGGTATCTTCGTCTTCAGACACGACTGACTTGGATGTTTCTTCGCCAGTAAAATCCTGTTCATTGTCGTTAATTGAGCCCTCAGGTAAGAATTTGATCAAATTGTTTTCAATTTCAACATGAAAGCCAAGAGCAACTTCAGGATCGCTGAATTCCGTCAATGGAACAATTTTTACATCTGTGAATTTCTGCTTGATGTTTTTGAGGACAGACGAGGGTTTCGAAACTACAAACCCAACAAAGTCGCCCAGTGACAACTCAAACCATTCACCAGGCAAAATGAGATTTGAATTAATGACGGTTCCAAAAGTTGAATTATTGTCCCGGAGAAAGAACACTGAATTGTTGTACATCAAAGACGCATGGATCTTGGATAGGTGGGTGTTTCGGAAATACAAGTTGGTAATATCTGCTGCGCGGTTAATATCGATAACAGATGCTCGCTTAATCTGACACTCCTCTCCCTTGTTGAGAACTAGAATTCTTTCGTTGCTTATTCTTTTAGAAGTCATTAATAAATATCTTTATAATTTTGAGTTGCCTCCAAAAATTTAGCCCCCTGTTGTAAGTGATCTTTTTTGCAATCCTCCTGTTATCAGCGGGACTGTATACAGCTCTAATTGTTTTTTTTTTGTTTCTGGGGGACACACCTAGAATCTTAGTGGTTTGAAAAAAGCGACATTAAATCAAAGAAGCAGAAGAGTAATTGAAGGACGCATTATATCCTCAGCGGATACATTTCAATTTCCATACTGACATAAAAGAATCCAGCCCTTATTTTGTCCCTATTTATTGTTGCTTGTTGATTCTAATACCATAAAATGTCAGAATACAACAACAGTTTAACTCCGCTCAACGATACCATGAGACACGGATTCGATCAGGAATACAACTCAGAAAACTTTTTGAATATCCTAGCAAATACATTTTACATTTACTTCGATGATAAGCGTCATAACACCAATGGGAATCCTATTACGCCCGAAATGAAACTGTCTGCAAAATACTCTCGCAACTACCAACCCATAACCGACTGGAAGGTGATGAAAGAACGTCAAAAAACCATCAGTGCTGTGTTGGTTTTGTGTCTCAATTTGGGTGTTGACCCTCCAGATATTATGAAAACATATCCCTGTGCCAAGTTCGAGGCGTGGTGTGATCCGTCAACATTTCCAGATACCAAAAAGGCCATCGAATCCATCGGTAAAAACTTACAATCACAGTATGAAACCTTATCGTTGAGAACACGCTATAAGCAATCATTGGACCCTTGCGTCGAGGATGTCAAACGGTTTTGCAACACTCTTCGTAGAAACGCCAAAGACGAAAGAATTCTTTTCCATTATAACGGGCATGGTGTTCCACAACCAACATCTAGTGGTGAAATTTGGGTTTTCAACCGTGGATACACCCAATACATCCCGATATCTCTTTACGATCTTCAAACTTGGTTGGGAGCACCAGTGATCTTTGTCTACGACTGTAACAGTGCGGGAAACATTGTTCACAACTTTAAGAAGTTTGTTCAAAAAAGAATTGACGATGATAACGATAACAACCACGACACAAGTGCCCCATCACCAACATCTACGTACTTGGATTGTATCCAGCTTGCAGCATGTAAGAGTAATGAATTGTTACCGATGAGTCCTGATTTACCAGCAGATTTATTTACATGCTGCTTGACCTGTCCGATTGACATAAGTATAAAGTGGTTTATTATGCATAGTCCCTTGAAAAAGAACTACTACTCACTTCTACCAAAGAATTCCATAGGAAACGTCATAATTCCAGGAAAATTGACTGACAGAAGAACGCCTTTGGGTGAATTAAACTGGATTTTTACTGCAATCACTGATACTATTGCCTGGACCTCATTATCAAGGGCAATTTTCAAGCGGTTGTTTAGACAAGACTTGATGGTGGCAGCATTATTCAGAAACTTTTTGCTTGCTAAAAGAATCATGCCCCATTTGAACTGCAGCCCAATTAGTGACCCACCATTACCCGATCTAGTCAGATTTCATCCTATGTGGGATTCTTGGGACTTGGCCATTGATCAGGTGTTTGCTCAATTGATTAAATCCACCAATACTGGATCACCACAACCGCCATTATCTTTACCCCAGTCAGTACATCCAAAGGGATCAGTTTCTGGTGCTGCTGGATCTCAACAGTTTACCAATTACCAACATTCTACATTTTTTGAGCAACAATTGACAGCATTTGAAATCTGGCTTAAATATGCTGGACCATCAACTAAAGAATTACCCGAACAATTGCCAATAGTTTTGCAAGTTTTATTATCCCAAGTTCACAGATTAAGAGCATTGATTTTGCTCTCCAAGTTTCTTGATTTGGGTCCTTGGGCTGTCTACTTATCATTATCAATTGGTATTTTCCCCTACGTATTAAAATTATTACAGAGTCCAGCCCAAGAGTTGAAACCCGTGTTAATTTTCATTTGGGCACGTATTATGACCATTGATTACAAAAGCACTCAGCAAGAATTATGTAAAGATAAGGGATACAACTACTTTTACTTGATCCTCAATTCCAATCCAACAAACCCAATTGGAGCCCCGGGTGCCCCAGGCAGCTCAGGAAACATATTGATCAATGACGATCACAAGGCAATGAGTGCATTTATTCTCACTTTATTTATCAAAGATTTTAAAAACGGGCAACGACTCTGCTTCTCTGTTGAGATCATCAACAATTGCCTCAAGTTCATCCAAACCAGTGAGAATCCCTTGTTACGTCAATGGTGCAGTTTATTGTTATCACAACTTTGGTACAAATACCCCGATGGGAAGTGGATCATATACAAAGATGGATACTTTACGAGATTGCTAGCCTTTGTGAACGATCCGATTCCAGAAGTTAGAACATCTATTATTTTAGCTCTTACCAACTTCTTAAGTGATAACGATTATACCCAAACGAAGCAACAAGGTACTACCACTGACACCCGCAAAGATGAAATGAAACAACAAGATTTGAAACTTGCAAACACTATATTGGGTTTGCTAGGGGATGGCTCCGCAATGGTTCGTAAAGAGGTTATATACTTCATTAATCGGTTCATTTCAATCTATTCAAAATTCTTTTTAATTGTTGCCTTCAATCAATTGGAAGAGGAAATTGTCTTAATAGACAACGCCAATTACTTAAGTGAATTTAGAAAACGCTCCCCAGCATACGGATCTATTTTCAGTTCTATTTGGAAAGCTCTTTTGATTTTATCTGAAGATCCTCATTTGGAAGTCAAGCAATTAGCAGAAACTTTAATTGACTCTGTTATGGTTCAATTAAACGAAAGTGAATTAGGCCCTCTTGTCAAGGAAATGCAAAACTATCTTTTGAGCAAATCGACGATCAATATTATTGAAAATTTCAAACCAGTCAAGCCAATTGTCAATCGTCAACTTGCAAACGGTAACAAGCGCCAAGTTTCTACTGGCGCAGCTTTGAATAGGAACGGAAACCTTATGATCAGTGGATCATCATTAAGGACGAAGAGTGCATCTACCTCCAACTTGAATGCGCATCTTCATGAAGACAATGATTCAGACACCGAATCCATCTCATCAAAACTCCGGGGTATCACTTTATCGAAGTTATTCAAGTCTTTCCAAATGACAGATGAAAATGAGCTGAATTTAAAGAGAATTCTCAACTATGGACCAGTTCAGAGCAACTATGGAAGTGAATACAAGCCAAAGACTGCCATGTTTAAACCGAGAAATTTATCGAAGCATCCAGTACTCGAGAACGAATCTGGATTTTTTGAGTACAGTTGCGAATATTTCCAAGAACCTCAGATGTCTAAGAACGAAATCGATGAACCAGGCTCCAAGGAGTACGTTAAGAGGTTATGGAGACGGAATAGAAATGAATCTATTATTCAGGAAACTCAGCCTCAAAAGGAGTTGGCCATTAGAGGTGACTGGAATAAGAACATTATTACATTGAATAATAAGACACAACCCAAATTGATCAAATTTACTCAATTTGAAAGAATTCTTGTTGCAAGTGATGAGAAAGATAACTGCACAGTCTGGGACTGGGAAGATCTCAAGATTATAAAAAAATTCTCTAACGGCAATCCATTTGGTACCAAAATCACCGACATTAAATTTTTGAATGAAGACGATTCCCCATTACTCTTGACGGGTTCTTCTGATGGTGTGATCAAGATTTACAAGAATTTCCACAACAAAGAATATGAAGGAGAAGGGAACAGCGACACAGAGTTGGTAGCTTCGTGGAGAGCATTGACGGATTTGCTCTTAACTTCCAAAAGTTCAGGGTTAGTTTCTGAATGGCAGCAATCAAGAGGATCTCTATTGGTAAGTGGTGATGTCAAAATAATCCGAGTGTGGGATGCTCCTCGTGAGTTGTGCTTGGTCGATATTCCTGCCAGATCATCTTCGTCAATTACTTCACTTACATCAGATCAAGTTGCCGGTAATGTTTTTATTGCCGGATTTGACGACGGTAGTTTGAGAGTGTATGATCGGAGACTTGATTCTCGCGAGAGTATGGTTAAAGCATGGAAACCTAGTCAGGAAACCGGAACTGGTTCAATTCGTCAAGTCCACATGCAGCGTGGTGGATTCCGTGAATTGGTAAGTGGTTCTTCGAATGGGTACGTCAATCTTTGGGATATCCGTAATAATGATCCGGTAATGACTTACCATGTTAACGAAAAATCAATACGTTGTATCGACGTCCACGAACATGCCCCTATCATCACCACTGGGTCAAAATCGGTGAATATTTGGAGTACCTCTGGCGATATGCTTTCAACATTGAAGAACCCCCATGAGACTTACTTGACCAATAGAACATCCAGCTATTTGACAAGTACCACATTCCATCCACATCGGATGGTTTTGGCAACAAACTACATTCAGGATGGACATATCAATATTTATACATGTACTGACACGGCTGTTGAATATTAACTCACAAAGTATTAATAAATGATGAAAAGCTTTAAATATTTGTAGACCCAGTAGGAACAATATATTGTGAAACGTGATACACACGCTTGGACTCATGCATTATACCCCGGGTTAACAGTATCTGGATTTGTAATCAAACCGTCTTCAACCTCGCTTGTCATAACCTCTTTTTTTTTTGACCAAACGCACTTCTACCTTCTCCGCTCCGGCTATCGAATATCAATGACCCAAACTAGTCAAGACATCACGTTTGCCCAGCGGATGATCAGTGCCTGCCTGGGCTCACTTGTGACTTCACTAGTGGTGACACCCTTTGATGTCATACGAATCCGTATACAGCAGCAGGAGATCTTGCCATCGAGCCAAGTATGTTGCCAGCGCCCCCAGCAGTCACATCCAGCAGCAGTGCAGCACCTCAGAAACACACTTGTGGCAAATATGGGTGTACCTGCTTCAACTGTGGCCGAGTCATCGGGACCAGAGCTCTTTTGGCTCCACAAATCATTCTGCAGAAACACCCATGCCCTGGATTGTACACGGATAAACTCGACATTCCAAGGGTTTGTGTCAGTTAGTAAGAATGAAGGCTGGCCCACATTGTGGAGAGGTTTATCATTGACCTTATTGATGGCAGTGCCGTCCAATATTATTTATTTTACTGGTTATGAATACATACGAGACCGGTCACCCATAGTGGATAATTCATTCAATCCTCTAATTTGTGGTGCCTTTGCCAGAACATTGTCTGCCACATCGGTAGCTCCACTTGAACTTGTCAAAACCCGTCTTCAGTCGATCCCCTCTGACCATAAGTCATCATCAAAGATGCTCACAAATTTATTGAAGGATCTGTATACCGAGATGCAAACAAAGGGCATATCCAGTTTATTCAAGGGTCTCCAGATCACCTTGTGGCGTGATGTACCGTTTTCAGGTATTTACTGGTTGAGCTACGAGCATTGGAAGCTGCGGTCTCTATCATATCTTGGGCAATATGCGTCGGCAGCCGACAACTGGAAGATCTTTGCCTCGTCATTCTTTGCCGGCTCGGTTTCTGGACTCACAGCTGCATTTTTTACCAACCCCTTTGATGTAGGCAAGACTCGACTCCAGATCTGTGATGATGCTAGGTTGGGGAATAAACCGTCGATGTTTATGTTCTTGTTGGATATATACCAAAAAGAAGGCATTTCGGCACTATACGCGGGATTTGTACCACGAGCGCTAAAGATAGCTCCTGCTTGCGCCATCATGATATCGTCGTATGAGATCGGAAAGAAGGTATTCCATAACGGCAATACTAAACTGTGAATAGAGGAATAGTCTAGAGGCTCTGTATATATATAAATATTTTTCTTATATTCTCTACCATTCACTATAATTAAAAGCATTTTCGTTATTAGTCGTCAAATTCACAGCAGTGGGTGTTATTTCGTAGCGTTCGCTTGGGGCAGTTACAGAACGGTCCTGGTGTTGCTTTTGGTTTATATTTTTGGGTCTCTCGTTCGTTACAAGAACCACTGGCTCGTCTTGCTTCTCCAGATAAACAAGTGAATTGTAACTCTTGGTAATTAGCAGGTTTATCTCACTATTCACGGCATGAAGCTGGACCAAGTACTCTAAAATTGCCGTTTTCAAGTCATTATCAATTGACCTACTAAATTGGTGAAATACAACCTCTTGATTCCACAATACCTCTTCCAACCTCTCATTCAAAAGAGTCGTATGTGAAGCTCTTTCACCACGTTTTTGTTCACTTTCTTTTAATTGACGAAGGAGTCGAGCCTTAGTTGCACATAACTCATCTTTCTTCTTTTCCCGTTCGGCTACCAGTATCAAACTTGTACGGAGTCGGTCAATCTTCTCGACTATTTTTGTCTCGGTGTGTTTCTGGGCTAAGAGGATCTTGCTGAAATCTTCTACAAGTAATCGGTTTTCTTCGGAGGGGAGCTTGCTGATCCAGCTGCTAAATTCGCTTGAGAGTTCGACCTTGATCACAGCAGATTTTCGTTCGTTCTTGATAAGCTTGGCGATCTTATGTGTAAGCAGCTGCGACAGGGCCAGTGTTACAGTTTCAGGGCCACCAGGGTCTAAACTTGCAGACTTCTCAGAACCAAGAGACATGGCACTACCGATACCTGAGAGACTTGTTAGTTTGTCCATTACTTTTTGGAATGCTGTTGGTGGCCGTGTCAATTCTTCTGATTTTGCACCCAGTCCATTTTCTGCAATCATCTGCTGCGACAACATCTTGATGGCAGACTGCCCCTTTTCTGTTGGTGGATACCTATTTTATGTTAGTAGAGAGAAAGATACGGTAATTCTCTTATTGTACTTACAACATGTTGTCTTGTTTATTTTGTTGTTTTCGTATATGGTGGTATTTAAGCGCCCAAATATTTTTCTCTCTCTTTCCTTATTGTACAAGTAAGTTAACAATTTGCGCGCTACTTTTTGGAAACCTCTTCATCAAGATTAAGACCCGTGACATCAGCAATCTTCTTTCTCAACAGTTCAACTGAGTTCTGGACAGATTTCTTACTGGATTCAGAAGTCTGTTCAATTGACTTGACCCATCCGTCAGCAGTTTGGTATGCGAGTTTCTGTTGCTCGGCAATGTGAGGTAATTTTTGTTGTTCCACACTCCAGGCAAAGTTCTTGGTATTCTCAAATGTCTGGGGCAAAAAGTACTTGAATGAAGCAAGCCCCAACACAACTGGAAAAACAGCCTTAGCTAAAATACCTCTTTGGCGAGCAGCGATGTTTCCGGACAACCCTGCTATCACAATGTAAATAGCATTAGGCAACAAATCTTCACCCTTGTTGTGAAGACTGCTAACCGTGCTTGTGACTTCTCTTTCGGTCTTGTTGTACTTATTGTAACCTTGGTTGAGATACGCCTGGGCCAGGTTGTAAGCACACTGAACACTTTCTCTGGCACTTTTAAACACATATTCGAGTGAGCTGGGAGAGCGGACCGAAATTCCGTCAATTATACGGTTAGGTCCCAAGCTGGCAATTTCTGACCCCGCAGCAGGAGTCACGGTTCCTGGAAGAGGATACACACTTTCTTCGTCTTCGTAGAATTTCCGTTTATCCACCATCTTTTTCGCTTTGGGCCAACCTCAATATAAAATCGGTTCAAGTTTATTCGACAGAAAATGTCAAAGTGCACGACATTTTGGTGCGACACTCTATGATGTGCGACTTCACATACATTTACGATCTCATCTCCCAGTTTAACAGGCTGCAGAGAATATAACAATGTTGCGAAGGCGCTTAATAGTACACGACAACCTGTTACAGAGATTTCTGCGTCTACTTTCATCGTCCGGCTTTTTCCTCAACAAATTAAATTTGAATACGTATGACTATTTTGCAAATCAAACCACGCCATCACCTACCTCATCCTTACCATTTGAAAAGCGGCGCCATAGCGAATCATTTGGCCAGTTGGTTAGAAGTCAACCCTTGAAGCATGATGGTTTATTGAATGTGGAAACTCAAACACCGCTCGATAAGTCCCCATTTCGTAACGAAGATGGATCATTTATTAAGGGCCAAAATGCTGAAGAAGCTCGTCTACACGATCTCACACTACAAGCCCGCGTTGATCACAAAGTTACAAAGTTACCAGATGAAATATCTAAGGTAATTAATAACCACATATTACGATTAGCTGTGCCTGACAGATTAAGAGAAAGGGCCGCACAGATCTTTCAAAATTTAGCAAATGAACAACTCCAAAAGGCACCTTCTACAGCACTTGACTGCGATGCCCATATTGCAGCATTATTTCTTCAAAATTACTCACACTCGAGACAAGTTTTACTTGAATTAAAGAAACGAATTGGTGAAAAATTCAATCCTCAATCTGTTTTGGATATTGGATACGGCCCAGCTACGGGAATTGTAGCACTCAATGAAATAATGGGGAATGAATGGGTTCCCAAAGAGAAGGAAGCTTATATTGTTGGTAGAAATAATTGGGAAATGAAGAAACGGGCCAAAATTATCTTGTCAAGACAGATCAACGAAAATTTCACTGACGTTACCAACCCAGAAAAGCAACAAGAACAAGAGGAGATAAAAGAGAAAGAGAATGACGAGGTTGGTCCAATTAGAACAGGCTCTATCAACATTAGAACGAGATTACGAGATACATTACCATCAAACAAAAAATATGACTTAATCATGGTTAACCAGTCACTCTTGACACGAGAATTTAGTTTCCCCAGAGATATTGATACTAACATGCACTTGATATTAAAATTATTGAAACCTGGTGGTCACTTGGTATTGATTGAAAGAGGTAACACACTTGGCTTCGAGACAATTGCCCGGGCACGGCAAATTATGATTAGACCCGAATCTTTTAAGGATGAAGTTGGTAAGATTCCACGCCCTTATATCCGTGGTTCCTCTGTAAAACCCCAAAGGTTAAAGAAAGAAGATCAACTTGTTACCAAAGAAGATATTGCTTACGAAGAACATTTGCTTGCCAAGATGGAAGAAGAGACAAGAAAAGGACTAGAATTTGAGCAAGAATTAAACGACAAGTATGGCGAACCCAGTGAGGAAGAGTTGAAATTTGAGTTTGAAGACGACGGCGAGTTTGAAGTAGTACCAGTATCAACAAGTGAGCTCGGGTCAGAAAGTGTTGATTATCACATCAGTATTCTTGCACCATGTCCTCATCATGGTAAATGTCCACTTCAACTTGGAGATCCTAAATACTACAAGATTCCTTCTCATAAACACAGGCTTAACTTTTGCTCTTTCAATAAGGTGGTTGAACGTCCAAAATACACTGTGGAATTGAAAAAGGGAAAAAGACTTGCAACAGAATGGGATAAAGGTGCAACTGACGGATTTGGTATTGATAAGATTTCCAAGAAAGAATTACAAAAACTTGAGGGATCAGGCCGTCCTGGAGGTAAGAACACCGAAAATGGGTCCTACTCGTACTTGATCGCGGAGAGAAGTCTCAATGACATTGATACAATCAACAAAGTTGAAAAAGATCGTAAGCACAACAACTATGATATTCAAAGCGGTGGGATTGATGCCTGGCCGCGAATTCTTGACAATCCGACTAAGATAAAGAGTAATGTTAAGTTGAATGTGTGCTCACCCACCGGAAATATTGAGTTGTGGCAAATTCCCAAAAGTATGGGGAAACAGGTGTACCATGATGCACGTAAGATGGATCGTGGAGACTTATGGGCCTTAGGAAACAAGACGGTCACTGTACGGACCAATCTATCAACTGAAGCACGAGAAAAGCTTGAAGTATTGCACAAGACTCAAAAGAAGACATTCCTCAAAGAGCAGAGACGTAAGAAATGGAAAAAGTTGACTAGTCGATCGGAGCATGCGTTTGAAGGGGAAGCCTATACACTTGCCGATTCCATTGCTAGTGAATTGGAAGCTACAAAAAAGTATAAGAGCAAGGGGAAGAAAGCCCAGTTTGACGTTAACCCACAATTGTACGATGGAAAATAAGCATGTAAATAGAACTTGTAAATAATATGTTTATTATAGATCATAATAACCCGGTAAAATATAGTATAACCTCTATAATACAAACGACCGTCGAGAAATGAATCATGCAATCATAATTGACTACTTTCTTCTGAAAGAAGAGCCTTCAGTCAACTTAGCCTTACCACCAGTAGGAGTACAAAGGACAGTCGAACAGTTGTCACAGGTCACAGCGGTTTGTGCGTGGGAGAAGACGGTGGTGATCGTCAAACAACCTTGACATTTGACATCCATGAAGTAAGATCTTGGTTCTTGGACCAAAACCTTCAATTTGTGAGACTGAGCTTCAGTAGCTGCAGTTGGGTTCAATAAATCCTTAACTAAAACCATGTTGAATCTGTTTGATGAATAAGAAAGAAAAGATGGCACAAGACTCGAGCGAAAATTTTTTTAAGCTCTTCAGACCTCCAACGAAAATTTTTCTTTTCCTTTCAACCCCAGAACCTGGACTGCGCACGACTGGATTACAAAAAATTATTACAAATCGGGTAGCGCCTCATCTCTATTTGCTACCCTGCGTGTCCGATAAGATTGGAGTGGTACCTCACAACCAAGAAATAAACGAAAAAGGCATCACTTCAAACATAGCCTATGGTATTCACATTCAGGTCGGTTTCTAGTCGGAATGTTTGATCCATATTACTTCTAGATATTCCCCGCTATCCGCAAACGGAAGCGCTTGAACCTTGTTTTTTTATACTAATGTGGTAGCTCTAAATAGTGCATCTCGCATGTACGCGTAGATCGTTTGTTTTGGCTGCCAAAGTATGGGATACATTTAAGATCTGGTTTAGCTATATTTTTTTTGGCTTGTTATTGTCTGTGTTGTCCACTCATATTGATTCTACTCAAAATACTATGAGTACCTTCGATAAATACTTTCTAATATTAGTGATTCTTATCCCTTCACTTCTCGCTGTGACTGTCCCCGCATCTGTTTGGAGTCCGGACACTACCGTCAGGGTATACTATTTACTCACAAACTCCTTGATTATTCTCCTTGTGGCATGGGCGGTAAAGTACTCGGCAGAATGGCCATGGACATGGCTCTCCCTGCTAAAGCTCAAACGCAAAGCCCTTGTTACTAGTGTCAAGCAGTCTCTCGCCCGCGGGGTATCCCCTATGGACCTAAGATCCACACTACTACAAATCAAACAAACTGAGGGATATGAACGTATGGCATATATCGCTTGTGTTGTATCATCTCTTGCAGGATGTGGACTTATGTACTGGGCGAAGAGAGTAATAGTGCTCGACGATACACGAAAATCAATCGTTTTTAACAACTTGAATATCCTCTTATATGAAAGTTGGATATTCATTCGGATTTATTCAACTATCACAACAGATATCCAGGAGTCAACTCGGGAAGATTTTAACATCAATCAGTATATTCCATCAGGCACCTTAACTAATATGTTTGATACAGTTCTCTCGCTTTTGGGGTTTTCGAAATCATCTACAAAGTACGAGATATTAGAAGGTGAAATTATCCTGAACCTTAAAAAAATTGCCGACTTGGAAGAAGCTTCAACAAAGCAAAACAACCTTATTGAATCTTTGCTAAACATTCAAAGTACTGAATTCTCCATGATCAATTCAAACTTATCAAAACTTGAAAAAATATTTATGAAGCACGATACGAAAACAAAAAATCTATTAACACCATTTCCACTTAATCTTTTGGAGGATGAAACCTTGCTACTGCCGCTATCTATTCTGCCTTCTCTGAGTCCTGTCTTTGAATCTTCAACCATGTTCCCAATACACACAATTGAAGAAGAAGATATCTATGTAACTGAACCCGAGGACAATTTCAAGGATAGCCTTACGGATTACAAAGAAAGCCCCAAGGATTCAATACCAATAATCAATACCAAATCATCATTATATGTGGTTTTGATGAAGTTAGTTACAATTCTTCAACAGGGAACTATCTTTGATGATCCAATGATGATTTACAGAGTATTGAAGAAGGAGTTAGTTGCTGCGATAAAGACGCAAATGGATTGTCATATTCAGATATTATTTATTGCTGCTCGTGGTATGCTAAGCCCGTATCTATTCACCTTTCCCTTGCTACGTGCCTTGGTTTACACAGTAGCATACCCTACACGTAAAGTGAAGTCTATACTTGTACTTCTGACTGTGATCCACTATAATTTGGTCTGTCTATGGTTTAAGGTTGTCTTTTTCATTCCCAATTTGGGACTCAAGATTGTTTGGGGTGCTTTTCTGGTGACAGACAGTGTAATTGATGTTGCACCAATTGGCAATAATATTCAATTACCTTCATACCCAAAAACTGACGGTATGAAACAGTTCCGGCTTAAAACCCCTAACAGGTCTGAATACAATACTCCTGAGTATTACAGTACTAAATTTAAATCTAAACGACGTGGCGTACTCCAAAAATTGAGACTCGAAAACTCACTGGTGAATAGTTTGCAGCTTTAAATTTTTTTTTATTGAGGGGTAATTTATAATCGGATTAATAGCTTCATAGTTATCGAACTTATTCCGCTCTCAGAAGAGCAACACAGATACAAAATAGCTAACAAACGAAGACCGAAGAAGGTTCGTCCGCCATACCGGAAGTACGTGTATAGGTCTAACTATATACAGAAAGGGAGCAGCGATGAGGAAGACGAGGGAGCTGAAGATGAAACCAATGCAAGTGATGATGGAGCTACCTCATCGATCAAAACGAATGACTTGTATGGTAATCACCAAGACTTTAATGTCAAAACAAACTTGAATATAAACTCAATCTACGTTCTTACTGATGATACAAACATATCAGGTAAACTTTGGCCCCGATCCCAATTTGAAAAGATTGATGTTTTACAGTGTGCATTAAACAAAGGGAATTTACAGTTTAACAAGAAGAAGAAGATTCAATTTCAAGTAGATGTACAAGAGAAGAGTTATATGAGATTTCCAGTCGAGATCATTATTTGTATCCTTGAAATATTGCGTGCTAATGGGAAACTAAAACCCAAGTTTCTTCGTCTCAATAAGTTTTTCTACCTGTTAGTGCTCCCTATGATATATGAGCGACCTACGTTGAAGGCAACAAACTTCTTTGCATTTGTGGACACAATTTCGAATAGTAAAACTATTGGAAATAATGTTCGGGAGTTAGATCTACTGTATGTGATACAATCGGGTAAAAATGCCTTTGTTGCTAAGCTACTTAAACGTACTAGATCAAAGTTGGAAGTGTTTGTGGCTCCTCAAACAAGTTTTGGGTTAGGTCCTCTTATTGCATTGAAGAATTGTACAAATTTGAAAGTATTGGACTTGGGTCATGTTAGTGAAACCTTGGACTTGGAGAAGTTATTCAATTCTATCCAGAACCTCTTGAACCTTACTCATTTTGCATTTCCTAGATCATCCATAGAGATTAAGGACTATAAGAATATTTCTTGGCCGTCAAGGTTGACATTTTTGCGGATTTCAGGAGGAATAACCGATGAGTTTCTCGTCGAAACACACTTTCCTGAAAGTATTAACCAGTTAGAGTTGACACATTGTCCAGCGATCAAAGCGGAGGGTTTACAGAATCTTTTGATAAAACATGGAAAAACCTTGAAAACCCTCAAAGTAAGATACCCTATGCCTGGACTTCATGACAACACATTGGACCTGGTTTTCAGACTTTGTCCAAATCTAATTGTTCTAGAAGTTTCAGTAGACTACATTTCAAGCAGGTTTTTTGACGAGGAGAACTTAGAATATTTGGACAAACCACGAGCGTTGCGTACCTTGTACATTGATAGCAGTGGGCTGTTGGGCACTTCCACGCGGCTAAATCCACTTGATTTGGCACTTGCAATCAACGATGATCGACTTCCCAACTTGAAAAATATACAGTGTACTGCAAAGTTGGCTTGGGATCCAAAGAGTGAGGATGTCAGCTATATTGCTGATGAGATGGATGAAAGAAATGGCGGGCTTTACATAGGCTATTAATTCTATATTTAAATCACATGATCAAGCAAGTTGATGTCGCGGAATTTCTGTAACAGGGACACGCTTTTGCTTATTAGCGTATCTACTATAAAAATATAAATCAATTTGATTCAGCCATCCATACATGAGTATTTCTATCAAGTTACCACGGAGCGAGGAGTCTGACATTGGGAAGCTATTGCTTGGATTTCAAGGTAAGAACCGACCCTTAGTATTCTTTGATGAAACAATCCACGGCTACATAATATACAAGAATGATCAGACATCACGCTCTAAACGTTCAACGGCTTATTTGGAAGCTTTCATTATGCCAAATGAAGTAGAGGAACAAATCAAAAGCAATTCTTCATCAGAAAAAGTCTCCTCTTATAGCATTCTCCATAAAACTTTGGATGAAAGTAACATTGTGTACGATGGGATCAGTGACGTAGACGACCATTACTACATTGTATGGAAGTTTGAGTTCCCTGTGTTGTATCCAAAGAAGAAGTTTTCAAATCCAAAACTCTATGTTACCTGTGTCTTACATGATAACGATGATGAAACTGTTTCTGATGTTGAACGGCCTGAATCGCCTCAAGAAGTGCTTGTCAATTACGATCCTGCTCAAAGTACAAACTTGTTGGAAGAGCTCAATAATCAAATTCGTCTGGACAAAACCCAGACATATGAATTGTCCAGTGCAATTGTTGAAAAGTCGCCTTCCCCATCGTCAGATATAGACCAGACGGTGGATATAGAAGGAGATTCTACTACCATTACTGCTAGAAACACTCTTGGTGCCAGTATTAGTGTTCCTGTATCGGTGTCGTTAGTAATACGACTAAAATCTACAAAGCCTGCTGGACGAAATAATATCTTATTGGCCACACTCAATATCGAATCGTCAGAAGAGATCAACGATTTGATTAAGCAAGATGATTGTTACTTTGAAATCACCGGCATGGAAATGGAATTTAAGTATGGGTCCATTTCTGAATATGGATGCTTTGGATATCCTATCAGATTTGGGTCCAATGATTCCGTAAATTTGACATACAAGTTGGTCAACAACGAGTTTATGGATAAAGAAATACGCAATGAAAACAATTATCAATTCACCAAGCCAATCAATATAAGATTATCACTTAGAGTTCAAAAGCATCATGTTGATATCGACTCATTTGAAAACCTAAGCAACATTATTACCACTAGCTGGACACCACTCTTGGACTTTGGGATAATTGCTCCTCCGATAAACAATTTATTAAAACCTCCTACAAATCATGCACAATCACAAGCACAGCCAAATCTAGCCTTAAAGTCTAATCCAAGGAAGTCAGCCATGTTGAATAATCTTTACAAGGTCAAGAGTCCAAGTGGCGCGTTAAACCCCAACTCAACAGGTTCATTGAATTCACATAACTCTGTCAAGAAAAAGACAATGATGGGTGCAACTACGTCATCTGTTACTGTCAATTTAACGTCAAACATAAACTCGTCGCTCTCGGGATTGAAATTGACGTTTATGGGCAAGCTTAGTATACGTTTGGGGGAAATTCTTTGTTGGAAAGTTCAAGCCATTAACACGTCAAACAATCGATTAAATTTGTCACTTCTTGCGCAGAGTCCAATGAATTCTGTTGCCGCAAGTAGCACAACAATTGCACCCACGATTTCATCATCTAACTACTTAAGTACGGATGATGATAGCGAAAAGGATGAAGTTATTATATTGAATCGAGCTCAGCTCAATTCGGCATATGCATCATCGAAATTAAACACTAATGGTGTTATTGTATTAAATAACGACGTTCGTATTGGCCCAATGGAGGTGAATACGGTGTTTGAGACTGAAATCAGGCTCGTGGGTATTTCCAAAGGGATCTACAATTTGGATGGCATTAAGATTTTTGACATAAATAGTGGTGATGGTTTAGATTTTGGGAAGTTAGTTGAAGTATTTGTTGTATAGAAATAGATATAATATTCTTTTTTTATACAAATGCTTATGGAAGTAAAAAAAGATTAATGGGGCATACTGGGAATTGAACCCAGGGCCTCTCGCATATTTGTACAGAAGCTTATTTCTAAACCTTGACCCAAAGCGAGAATCATACCACTAGACCACACGCCCATCTTATGTTTATCATAAGTACTTGAATCAATATATCTGGAAATAAGATATATAAAATATTCGTCATGTCGTAGTGTTCGTGAAAAATGATTCTAGAAAGACTTCTCTGTGACTTGTAAAAAAATATTCCAAGTCATGAACTGAAATGAGTCAACACAGAATATATAAAGCACACCAAGAAAAGGTATAGAGAGTAAAAATGATAATCTTCTTTTCCATAGGAAATCCAGGGCCCTCCAATCGCCACAGTACGGGACACTATGCACTTAAGTACTTGATGAAGGATTACGGTGCCAAGATACTTGTATCTAAGGGTAAATATTCTTTCAGTGCTGAAGGTGAACTAGTTTTTGCAAAATCAAACGTCTACATGAATGAGTCGCACATTGTCCTAGCGGCGTTAGTCAAAAAAGAACGAGTTCCTGCTAATGCAACTGTTATTGTTATGTATGATGACTTTGAACGTGATTTGGGTAAGGTGCGACTTTCGCAGCTCGCAAAGAACGAGTCACATAACGGGATCAAGTCGTTAAGCCATACTCAGCTTGATATATACAAGCTTGGAATTGGTATTGGACCCAAACCCTCAAGTGCATCTAAAGAAACAATGGCGGCATGGGTTCTATCCCCATTTACGCAAGACGAGCGGAGTTTGTTGGATGATATATCTGTTCCCCTCGTTATTAGGTATGCAGATGCTATTGTTGACAGGACGTCTGTTGATTGTAATGCCATTAATAGAAGTGTAAAGGGATAAGTTTATTTATAGAAGAAATACAAATTTAGGAAAATTTATTAGATAAAGGTACTAATTCATTGTACTGGCCGAAAACTTCGGTTTTACAATAACCGTTAATTAAATGCGCCATTCTTGTGTGACGTATTTTACAGCTAGTGCTTTCGCCGTCAAGTCCATAAATAACATAAGCAACTTGTTATAGTAATTTGGAATCAATGTTGATTACGCTTTACTATCGCGAAAGCAATTATCATTCTTCAGGGTCCGTTACATTTGCCTTTTCTCTATCACTTAGTCTTTGAAAAGTTGTGAAATGAAGATCCAATTGGCTGATTTACTGGGAATACCACGACACATATGCTGACGCTTAACCACTACTGTAGAACAGGGCATTTGAAGCATAATTTAGCCGATAAACGTGAGCCCGTCAATAAACGGCGACACCTGCACAGGGTCCCCATGCGATTTGCCAGCAGTCCGGTCAACGTACGGCACCACATATCTCTTATTGAAAACTGTGTAAAAAGGGTCAATCACCATTTCTGATCAATTGCGAGGATTTCTTTTAATTTAACACTTATTAAGTTTCCTTAAAATGACTATTGATTTCGTTAAACTTGTCGCCGAAAGACCCCAACTCTCCTGGACCCATACCCCAGATCAAGTGTTGGAAGTCGCTAACCAATTGATTAAGGAAGAAAAGGAAATCTACGACCAAATTGCGGCTGTTGAGAACCCAACTGTTGAGAATGTTTTGAAGCCATATGCCACCTGGGAAAACAAGAACAGCTTGATTGAAAACCAAATCACCTTCTACCATCACGTCTCCGCCAATAAGGAATTGAGAGATGCATCCACCAAAGCCGAAGAATTGATTCAGGAAAATTCCATTGAGCAGTCTTCAAGATTGGACGTATTTAAGGTATTCAAGAAGTTAGAGGAATCCATCAAAGACGATACCTCTCTCGATTCAGAGACTACTAGATTGATCGCTAAAGTGGTTAATCAGTACAGAAGAAACGGGTTGGACTTACCAGAAGAAAAGAGGGAACAAGTCAAAAAGTTAAAGATTGAGTTGAGTAACTTGAGTCTTAAGTTTTCCAAGATTTTGGGTGAAGAAAAGGACTTCCTTCTCTTTACTGCGGAAGAATTGGAAGGTGTCCCTCAAGATGTATTGGATCTGTTTGAAAAGGTTAACGTTGATGGTATCGAAAAGTTGAAAATGACATACAAGTACCCTGATATTCTTCCAGTATTGAAGAATGCCAAAAACCAGGAAACCAGAAAAACTGCTTATGTTGGTAATCAGAACAAGTGTCCAGAAAACCACGATATTTTGGACAACATTATCAAAACCAGATTCAAATTGGCAAAGTTATTGGGCTACAAAACCTTTTCCCAATATGCCTTAGAAGTAAGAATGGCAAAGACTCAATCCAACGTTTTAGACTTCTTGGACGACTTGAAGAAGAAAGTCAAACCTCTTGGTGAAAAAGAAGTTGCCAAAATGATCAACTTCAAGAACGAAGACTTGAAGGCCAGAGGTCTTCCTGAACAAAATGAATACTTTGCCTGGGATTCTAGTTTCTACAATGAATTGTTATTGGAAAAAGAGTACAATGTTGATAATAAAAAGATTGCTGAATACTTCCCATTGGATGCTACTGTTAAAAAGATGCTCCAATTCTACGAAACTTTGTTTGACATCAAGTTCGTTAAAATTGAAAAGCCAGCCGATGGTGCCCTCTGGCATGAAGACGTTCAACTATTTGCTGTTTTCCAAAATGTCAGCAAGACTGAGGCTGAAGTTGAATTCGTTGGCTGGATTTACTTCGACTCTCATCCAAGAGAAGGCAAGTATAGTCATGCAGCTAACTTTGGTCTTGGCCCAGGTTACGATGATGAACATGGCAACAGAGTTACTCCATTGACCGCCTTAGTCTGTAACTTCACCAAGCCAACATTAGATAAGCCCTCGTTGCTTGATCACCAAGAAGTCACTACTTTCTTCCATGAATTGGGTCACGGTGTGCACAACATGTTGTCGAAGACGAAATACGGTAGATTCCACGGAACTCATGTCGAGCGTGATTTTGTGGAAGCTCCATCTCAGATGTTGGAATATTGGACTTGGTCCAAGAATGAACTTCGTGTCTTGTCATCACACTACAAAACTGGAGAACCACTTGGCGATGAATTGATTGACAAATTAATTAGTACCAAGAATGTCAACACAGGTTTGTACTACTTGCGTCAATTACACTTCGGTCTTTTTGACATGCAATTGCACACTGTGGAGACCCAAGAACAACTTGATGCCATTGACTTGACAAAGTTATGGAACGATATGCGTGAAGAAATTGCTCTCGTTAGTTCCGGTGGGATTCCTACCAAGGGATACGCCTCGTTTGGTCACATTGCTGGTGGATATGAAAGTGGCTACTACGGTTACTTGTACTCATCAGTGTACTCGACTGACATTTACTACACTTTGTTTAAGGAAGATCCAATGAATGTTGCCAATGGTATTAGATACAGAGATATCATCTTGAAAAGAGGTGGATCTCGGGAGATCATGGATAACTTAGTTGAACTCTTGGGAAGAAAACCAAACTCAGATGCCTTCTTGAAGGAAATCTTTGGTTAGCTACTGTATGGTCCTACTAAGATTGTGTTTAAAAAGAGTAATAATAATTTTATTATATACATTTAAGCGTCATTAGCTTGGCCTTCAAAAGGGGTGAGCTTAGCGGTACCTTCGGCCCATGAAACACCATTGTAGGTGATTTCCTTGATAGCAGCAATAATGTCTTCGTAAGTACCTCTAACTTGCTTGGTGGAGTCTCTGTCTCTCAAAGTGACAGAGTGGTCTTTGACCGAGTCAAAGTCAATGGTGATTCCGAATGGAGTACCCAATTCATCGTTTCTAGCATATCTCTTACCAATAGAAGCACCCGAGTCGTCAATCTTGAAGGCAATTTGTTGCTTTCTCAAGAAAGAAGAAACTTTGTTAACAATTGGCTTCAATTCAGCGGTAGAAGACAAAGGAACCAACAAGACCTTGGTTGGAGCAACCAATGGTGGAAGAGACAAAACACCTCTGTCAGAATCTTCAGGTCTAGACCAGAATTGATGTTCCAAGATAGAGTAGATGATACGGCCAAGACCAAAAGATGGTTCAATAACATTTGGAGTGAATTCACGAACATGTTCTGTTCTGGTAACCTTTTGAATATCAATCAAGTCGGTACCCAATTCAATCTTTTTGTCAATGCCATCAATTGACACACTAATCTTGCCGTTTTCAGACAATTCCTTAGCGTAGTCTTCGAATTCGCATTGAGTTCTGGACAACAACCACTTTTCAATTGCACCAGCGTCTTTTCTAAACAATGGACCAAACTTCTTCTTTTGAATTTCAATTTCAAACTTTTCAACGACCTTTGGTTCTGGCAAGGCCTTTCTCACAACCAACTTTTCGTTAGTTCTTGCAGCGTGGACGCTCAAGTCGTAAGCAGATCTGTCCGCACAACCAACACATTCAATCCAACCGTAAGAGGTGTGTAATTCAGCATCCCAACAGTCAGTAGCGTAATGTGCCATTTCGTTAGCCATGTGTTGTCTGAATCTTAATCTGTTGGTGTCAACACCAATCTTGACCAAGAATAAGTAGATTCTGGCAATGAAGTAACCTAAGGTTTCGTTGTCAACCAATCCGGTCTTAACAGCCTCACCGATTGTCTTTTCAATGACTTGAGTCAGACCAGATTCTTGCACTTCCTTTGGCAAGAATCTTAATTTGATGTGTTCAACTTCGGAAAATCTAGCGTGAGACTTATCTTCAGGGTCGATGAAGTGTTCAATTTCTGCCATCAAGAATTCACGAACTCTCAACAAACCAGCTCTTGGGGCAATTTCATTTCTGAAAGACTTACCAATGGCTGCAGAGGCAAATGGCATACGTTCGTTATTGAAGTCCAATAACTTGGAGAAGTTTAAGAATTGGCCTTGGGCAGTTTCTGGTCTCAAGTAACCCTTCAAGTTACCAGATGGACCAATAGCGGTCTCGAACATCAAGTTGAATTCGACTGGAGGTTCCAATTTACCGTTAGTAGCTGGGTTGTTGATTTGGAACTTTTCAATTAAGTCACCCAATTGAGGACCAGAGTAACCGTCAATTTGAGCTAAGACATTTTCGTATTCCTTGACAACGTCATCATCTAATTTGACGTTATGGATTTCCTTGACCTTCTTTTTTCTCTTCTTCTTGTCGGCATCTTCTTCAACATCAGCAACCTTGATACCTCTAGCAGCTTTGTCACCCTTCAATCTAGCTTCCAAAACTTCTTCAACTAAATGGTCGGCTCTGAAGATTTCACCAGTCTTCAAATCCTTACACATCCAGTCAGCAAACTTGTCGACGTGGCCGGAGGTCTTCAACACTTCGTGTGGGGTCAACATGGTAGTGTCGACTTCCAACATGTCTTCTTCCAAGATAAAGTGCTTTCTCCAGGTGTCAACGATGTTGGCTTGGAGAGCACAACCTGGAGGACCATAGTCGTAGAGACCAGAGACCCCACCGTAAATTTCAAAGGCTGGAGCAAAAAAGAATCTTCTCTTCAAGACCTGTTCTAATTGTTCCCTATTAAATGGAGCAGCAGTTTTTGCAGCAGTAGACATTCTGGTTATAAAAGTCTTGTTCAAAAGTCTAGAAACAGTAATCGTGATTTAACAGGTTTTAACAATCCCTTGTTTAACAGGTTGGGGATGAAAAGTTTGAGTCAGTGCTGGGCAGGACACGACATTGTTGCAAATCTTTTTTTTTTCTCTCTACAATTTTGGTCTTAGCTGCAAGAAAGTCTGCCTAGAAATTTTAGCTGGTAAACCACATGATACTTTATTATAAAACGAATCTTATGATAGTTGGCAGATAGACAGGATGGATACACTTGGGGTCAACAATAAAATTCATTACTTGAGCACTTATTAAAAGTTTAATTCTAACGTAGTTAAGGTTAGCTTTTCTCCATAAAACTTTGAAAATCTGGCAAAATATGAATATTTGTTCTTTTACAATCTTGGATATAGAAAGGTGTGCAAGGATAGGGATAGGGCATTCTTACAACAGGCAACTGTTCCATTTCCTCAAGACTATCTTCTTGAATATGAAAAAACAAAACACCAATCATATTACCCAAAATATTACCTATAATGCACTAACTACTTAAGCTACCTTATATGAGTTACCTTCTATAAAATTTTCCTCGTCATAGTTGTCATTCTTCATTTCATCATTGTCCATAAAACGCTTGATTACTATCACCACTAACGTTATGACGCACGTAACTGCGAACACCTTATCAAACCAGTTATCGATAAACCTAACTTCGCGCGTTGCAACCGAGACATTAGCAATTGAACTACCAGATAAACTTAATATTTTGGAAATTTGATGCGAGAGATTTGCTGGCAAATTAGTTCTGATGAGCAAAGCAGTAGCGAGGATATAGATTCCCAACATTTCAGATATGACGAGATGTTTTATACTGTTCTTGACAACAGCGGACGAACGACTCTTGGGTAAAAATCTGGTAAATGACTTGAAAGTAATAATCACGTTTGAAAACGAGCATATAAACAAACTTCCGGACAAGACAAAACTCAACAAATTAATCAATTGGCCTTCCGTTACAGGCAAGTAAATGATCGAAAGTATCAATTTGGCCAACGTGATCGCCAATGCATCACTTGACACCAGTTCATCACGTTCGTCGATAACCACTGTTTTCGAAATATCGTCATCACCATAATAATAAAATATGGGTAGTTTGACCAAGAACACATTGAGGATTCTGTACATACAGTATCCAGCAAAGGAATAGTTGGCCCAACAAAGTAATTTTGCCACATAATCAGTATTGCCATTTTTTTTGCCTTCTTGCTGTTGAATAAATCTCGTTACGTCTCGTGAGAAGTCATCGTAGATACTGTTTCTCAATTTTATCAACGCATTAATCTCGTCATTCAACTCACGTTCTTCCAGAGCACTTCCACTAATTGACAAACTCGACAAACTAGCAAAAGACTGAACGGTCTTTATAATTCCACGTGGAATAAATACTTTGTTGTGCAGAAGAGCTGTATCTTCGGATTCGCGAGACTTGTTGTATACGGTTCCACCATTAGAAACTAATATGCTGTTTAACTCCTGTTTTCTCTTTGAAAGCAAGGAATTGGTATTATTAAACGATTGGATAGCACTGTTCAAATCGGATTCAGATATTTCCTTCGAGTGTGTACGACCATCTAGGACATGGCCCTGCTGGAGTCGTTCAAGAAGCAAATCAATTTTGAATAGCTTGTATGGCGTTGAAGTGGATCCGATACCTGACAAGATCGCCAAGATAGTAATCCCTGCAATGGAAACCTCGTTAATTTTCTTTTCAATCATTGATCTGGCACGATATGTTGACGAGGATGCTGGAGAAAACGACTGGGAAAGGTCACCACATTTATGAAGAAAATAAAACCATACAACAAAAAGTACAAGAAACATCATGAGTCTGAAGTACAGCTTTGAGTCTCGATACGGAACCAAGTCTTGATTGGAAAATAAGCTGAGGACGAGAAATGGTTGCACAACGGTAAGGAATACCATTAATGTGTCAATGGTGAACTTGAAAAGTGTAAATCTTGTGTCTGAGTTAAAGAAATTACCCAACTCACACATCATCAAGACAATGAGCTCGATTCCTAAGGTAATAGAAACACTGAACACGACACCAACAATAGTGTTATCGATCGATGTGGAAGAGGAATTTGCTCTTCGTGTATCTCTAACAATGTCATCATCTAAATTGTCAAGATCATTGACCTCTAAAAGATTGATATGGAACCTTTTTGCAACCTTGTCTATTAAATAAGTATTTATTCTGTTTCGTGGGACATGCAACCGGCCGGAATACTCTTGAATAATATTATGGTTGTAGACATATTTGTAGATCCAGATCAGTATTATGCCAAATAGAAAAATAAAAGGAAAAAAACATAGCACGAACAGAATCATCTGGGAGATACACGCTAGTCTGTAAAGTTCCGTTCAAAAACAGTCTGGCCACAGTTATACTTTTGCAAAAGAAAGAGAGACAATCAAAAAATGTCATTTCCGGTATATAGACTATGGTGGACCCATTTGATAGGCTTGTGTTGATACACGACATTTTTTTTCTCAAGCGAAACGCAAGTACAAATTTTTCAGAACCTAGGCTTCATCCATCAAACAAATTAGACAGATACCAGCAAGATGCCGATGCGTTTAAGATCCGAAAAGAAGATGAGAAAGTTGCTCATTGAGCAACTTAAGTCTCGAAGGATTTTGGGGGCCAGAATTGCCGAGGGTAAAAAGACACAAGAAGATTTGATCAATCTTGGGTTGGCACCTCAAGTATTTTTGTTTAAAAACTTGTTTTCGGGGCAAGTGTTATATTCACAGGTTCCAGCTTTCCACCAGACACAGATCGATCAACAGTTTGTTAGACCCAACTGGGAAAACAGAAAACCAGCCAGAAGAAACGATTTATGGAGAATTATGTGTGTAGCTACTTTTGACAACTACGACTATGCAGTTGCTGCATTCCATGGATTGGTGCAGTTAAGAAAGGCTCGTGACGTGTTCCAAAATGATGCTGCCAAGGCCATGAGAAGAAAGAACGATGACGGAAACACCTGGTACTCAGGCCAGTACAGACCTACATATTCGCAAGAAGCTGTTGCTGACTTGGCGCACATAGTGGACGAATTTGAGTTGGACAATACCAGGCTACAGTGGGAAAGTTTATGGAGAAAGGGTGACGATGAACACTGGAGATTGGACTTAGTGGAGCACGACAGCTTGCCTCCATTTAACCCAAGGGACCAAAGTATTTTATTAAGTGACTTGAAGGAAAAGGCCCTCGAGGAGTTTGCTAAGTTGAGACAGTTGGAGGAAGACTCGATCTCTCATGACAAACCTGTAGAGGCCACTTCAGCATCAACAGCATGAGTAATTCTGTAAATATGTACATAGAAGAAACGTGATTCCGATCCTGGGAGAAAAAGAGTCAACTCCTTCCTAATGGGGATATAGATGTAACGTGAGCAATTGAAGAGAACTATAGATTTGAATCATTCTTTTTTTTGTGGCCGACATGATGGTCAGCAAATGCCGAGTATCAAAATAATGTAAACGTAGACAGAAGTAGAACTAGTAAGTAGAAGTTGGTAACAAGACGGGCCTGATAGGTGGGAAGGTCTCCACATTTGTTTTGCCACGGTTCTTTCCCAGGGTCCCACACTTTTCAGCACTGTGGATATTTCTCGATATCGGCTTTGTCACCTGACATTACCTAACTAGTGCCAAAGGCCGCTCAGTCAAAAATTAAGGACCGCTCCTGAGACAAAAATTTTCCCTTTTAAATACACCGACCGCCGCTAGATACACATTAAAAAAAAAGAACCGTCCCTTGCCGGCATGGACTACTACTATCGCAGACTGATGGGAAATGGCACTGTTGCTAGTAAATTCCGTCTCACACCAGCACTTCAGGTCAAACAGTCCAATATTCGATCTGAAAGCAAACGCACTAAGTCTGATCTACCAGCTACAGCTCCAGCTACTACCACAGCAAGCGCCACAGTCCCAACAGAAATAACTACAAATTCTTCAGAATCAGCTTCAGCATCGTCAGTACCTTCAACAACTGAATCTGCTCGTACTACCTCGACTTTTCGTCTTATTCACACTACTGGTGCAGCCAAGTCGAATGAAGATGACGTGATCCAAGATGGAATGATTATCAAGCAATCTGGAAGTACACCGGTTGAGTTTCCGGATACCCATCATCCAAACAACTGTAATCGGTGCTATCGCCTTAAGAAGAGATGCCTGCGAGACTATCCCAAGTGTACCAACTGTCTGAAGAAAGGTGCTGTGTGCGAATATGTAACCAGAAGCAATAAGAGAAGAAAACGTACCCCTGGTGCAAAGAATATACCTCTTACAGCAGAAGATGAAAACAAAGAATTATCATCCGAGGAAGAAGAATCACCCGAACAACAGGTTGTGTTCGAGGCCGTTGAAAGAGACAAAGAAAACTCACAGCCGAAGGCTATTGCCCATAAATTGGTATCGGTATCGTCGTTGCTTTCTTCGGAAATACCTGATAATGATACCACTAAATTTGAAAGGAGACCCTTTAGAAAGACTCATACTGCAGCACTTGCTTCCAGCGCTAGAAGAGCTAAGGAGAGAGAGCTTTCGCTCAACGAGAAGCTTATTATCAAATCATTGAAAATAACCGCACCCACAAGCTTGAAGGAAGAATACACAACCATGAAATCAATACCCGACGACAACTTACCATTAAAGTTTGCCTTAACATACTTTGAAAACTATGCTCACAAGTATCCATTTATCAACAAGACAGAACTCATAGACAATTTAAAAAAAATAGACTTTAAAAACGAACCAATCATTAACCTTGACATTTATCTCCTAGTGAGTATCGGTTGCTTAATCCAGGACTCAAAGCATATTTCCCATCCAGAAGACAAGAAATTTACCAAATATTTTAGTGAGAAAAATATCGAGTCTATTGTCGATGTGCTCAATTTAAACACTAATGAATTTAATGACTCAGACCAAACATTTGAAAACTTAAAGTTGTTGCTCTTGTTAACAATTTACAGTATCACATCGCTCAACGAACAATTTTGTTGGACCTTATTAGGAATATTGAACAGGTTGGTCGTACAATTGGGTTATTACAAGGGTTCTAATATTAAACATGAGCGAGTTTTTTGGTCTGTTTACAATTTGGATAAAGAGTTATCTTTGTTGTTAAAGAGACCCAGTCAGTTACCAATTGACGATTTTATTCAACTTTCATTGCCATTAACCGAAAAATTATATGATGACGAGAACATTGACTTGATCAATCAGGAAATAAAGTTTTATCACCTTGAAGATTTTCTTCTTACTGCTAGCATGTCTAGTTTAGCAAAAAAGGATTTGGTGGAAACTTCAAGCTATTTGGAGAAATGGCGAGTAACAACAAGTTCGGTAATCCACCAGACTTGTGATCAGTTACCGTACTTACAAGACTTAACCTCAATCATCAACTTAAACTACTACTACTTATTGATTGAGTTGGACCAGATATCGACTAGTGAGTCGTTCCAATTCACACTTCATTTCCTTTCAAACTCATTCTCCATAGTAATTTCCGAATTGGACAGAGCAGATGAAAAGAGCGTTATCAAGCTTTCCTTGGCCACGTCACTTTACTGGTATAAGAAGTTGTTTCGGGTAATAACATATAATATCGGATCGTTGCTTAAGATTATCAACTCAAACGATAAGAATAAGTTAGATCTCAGCATCAAGCTTAGTGAGTTTAACGGCAACTTGCAATTAATGATCAATCTTTTGAAGTACATTGCTGGCGATGTGGAAACTTTAAGTGACTGCTACATTTCACGCCATATCCCTGGTATTCTTACTATTTTGACGGAACTCAACCTGCAATTGATGGGATTTAATATCATGATGAGCAAGGATGACGAGCGAGCCAAGATATCAGCGGATGTGACTCGGATGAAGAATGAAATAGAACTTTATGTCTAATGTTGTACTATTAATGAATAACTATTTTGAAAGTATTAAGATCAAATGTATGCTCTAAGTCGTGTATTGCTTCTTGGTCAAGAAGGAACGTATTTGAGACATAATGATTTGAAATTCCATGGTGGTTGATGAATTTTTTGATTAGTGGTCTTACATATACGTTGCCGAAGTTGTGAGAACTGGTTCACCTAGTGGTCCAATTAAAGACGAAGTACTATAAATTTATGCCACAAAAAATCAGTTAGCTAATCATCGATAATTATCCAAATAGACTATTGATACAAGCTATTATATGTCTCTACTATTGGTTAAATATACACCACACAAAGTGATTTCCCGTACTGAATCTCTCAGGCATATTATTGCTCCTGCATTATCGTTGCTAAGCTTCTATTTTTTTTGTGTCATAAATATTTCGAATTACTAAGCCGCGTTACATACCTCGGAGATACCGTTCTTATCGAAGTGATGAGGTGATACTTATGTGACATTTGGGAGAAGTATAAGAGAGACCACTTTGCATCTGTTTCAACCTACCATTTAGGAGTGTACAACAACATCAATGAAAATTACCTCATCTACTCAAACACCTGCCTCTGGTAATGTTCCTTATTACTTCCCTGAGCCGGAGACCGCTCCAGGAAGGTTATATAACGCCGAATCGGAATCCACACCGATTTTGTTCAAGCCATTGTCTATCAGGGGATTGACATTGCACAATAGAATTGGCGTTTCTCCCATGTGTATGTATTCTGCTGACTTGGATGGAAAAGCCACACCATTCCACTTCGCACACTACGGCCTGTTGTTAATGAGGGGTCCAGGGATCACTATGCTTGAAGCTGCATCAGTAAGTCCAGAAGGTGGGTTGTCTCCACATGATCTCGGTGTCTGGAACGATTCCCAAGCTCACCGTTTGAAGGATATTGTCGACTTTGCCCATGCCCAGAAACAATTGGTGGGTATCCAGATTGGCCATGGAGGAAGAAAGGCCAGTGGCCAGCCAATGTTTGTACATTTGGAAGAGATAGCTGACGAAACGGTTGGTGGATGGCCTGATAAGGTTGTGGCGCCATCTGCTCTTCAGTTTAGACCTGGAGGAAACTTAGTACTCCCCAAGGAATTGAAATTGGAAGATATTAGAGCTCTCGTGGAAGCCTTTGGAGATGCTGCGCGTAGATTAGTGGAAATCAGTGGGTTTGACTTTATTGAAATTCATGGAGCTCACGGTTACTTGATCAATGAATTCATGAGTAGTATTTCCAACAAGAGAACTGATGAGTATGGTGGTTCATTTGATAACAGAATTAGATTTTTGTTGCAAGTCATCGATAATATCAGACAAAAGATTCCCCAAACGGTTCCTCTTTTCCTTAGAATCTCAGCTCTGGAAAATGTCGATGATCCCGAGGGTTGGACTATTGAAGATTCGATTAAGTTGGCTCACATTGTTGTTGACAAGGGGGTTGATGTCATTGATGTTTCGTCCGGTGGTAATAGTCACCAGCAAGCCGCAAGAGGTAGTAAAAAGGGTCCAATTCACGAACCCTTGGCTAAGGCTTTGAAACAAAGTCTTGGAGACAAGGCAATTATTGCATGTGTTGGCCTGCTTGTGGATCCACAAGAAGCTAACCAATTGGCAGAATCAGGATCATTTGATATTGCCATGGTTGGGAAAGGATTCTTGCGGAATCCTGGTTTGGTTTGGACTTGGGCTGATGTTTTAGGAGTCAGACTTCACCAGGCACTCCCTTATAGCTGGGGATTTCATCCACAGCGCGATCAGATTACTGAGTTAATAGAGAGAACGTCAAATATGTAGAGAGAATATACATGCATTTTAGACTTATTTTTCGCATGCATGAATTTAATATTCCAGTGGCATATTTCCTTTAAAGCTGCGAGCAGATTTGTTCGTAAGAAGGACGTGTCCCGCCAAATTTGACGAAGGCAAATCGCGACACTTGCCACCACCAACAGCTCCACACAACTACTGGATCCAACTGTGTGTGAAGTGCATTCGTCCAATTACTAGAAAAACTCAAACATAATGCCACCAAAAGCTGACTGGGACAAGTATGTAGCACCTTCGGAGGATGATGAAAAGAATCAGGAAAAGATTGTGCCCTTGAGTGAAGGTGACATCCAGGTCCTCAAAACATACGGAATCGCCCCCTATGCGACGTCACTCAAGAAGATCGAGAAGGACTTGAAAGAAATTGAAGAAAGAATAAAGGAAAATATCGGTATCAAGGAAAGCGACACTGGATTGGCCTCTCCTCACTTGTGGGATGTAATGGGCGACAAACAAAGAATGTCAGAAGAACAACCCCTCCAAGTCGCCAGATGTACAAAGATTATCGAAGCTACATCGGAGGCCCGCCCTGGAACCTTGAGTAATGCGGACAACCGTTCCAAATACGTCATTAACATCAAGCAAATAGCCAAATTTGTGGCCGGGTTGGGTGAACGGGTATCCCCTACCGATATAGAAGAAGGTATGCGTGTGGGTGTGGATAGACAGAAGTACGAAATCCAGCTTCCATTGCCGCCAAGAATCGACCCTAGTGTCACCATGATGACGGTGGAAGAGAAGCCAGACGTCACCTATAGCGATGTTGGAGGGTGCAAGGAACAGATTGAAAAATTGAGAGAAGTCGTCGAATTGCCATTGCTCTCGCCAGAAAGATTTGTAAAGTTGGGTATTGATCCACCTAAAGGTATATTATTGTACGGCCCACCAGGAACTGGTAAAACTTTGTGTGCCAGAGCCGTGGCCAACAGAACTGACGCCACATTCATTAGAGTCATTGGATCAGAGTTGGTTCAGAAATATGTTGGTGAAGGTGCTCGTATGGTTAGAGAATTATTTGAAATGGCCAGAACCAAGAAAGCATGTATTATTTTCTTTGATGAAGTCGATGCCATTGGAGGTGCTAGATTCGACGACGGTGCTGGTGGGGATAACGAAGTGCAGAGAACCATGTTGGAATTGATCACACAATTAGATGGGTTTGACCCTCGTGGTAATATCAAGGTGATGTTTGCTACCAACAGACCTAATACCTTGGACCCTGCATTGTTGAGACCCGGAAGAATTGATCGTAAGGTCGAGTTCTCACTACCAGATTTGGAGGGAAGAGCCAACATTTTCCGGATTCATTCCAAGACCATGAGTTGTGAGAAGAATATTAGATGGGAGTTGATTTCGAGATTGTGTCCAAATGCCACCGGGGCGGAGTTACGGTCGGTGTGTACGGAAGCAGGGATGTTTGCTATTCGTGCTAGAAGAAAGGTCGCCAACGAAAAAGATTTCTTGAAGGCGGTGGACAAGGTGATCAAGGGTAACTTGAAGTTTAGTTCCACGTCGCAATACATGCAATATAATTAATATACATTTATCATTAAATCTATCTGATGTTCTTAGTCCCACCAACTGACACAGCCCATACCATCTGTCTGGCACGAAGCCAATAATGCGTAAGGGGGTGCCTTGTTGGGTGCATCTTCCAAACCGAGGGCCTCGTTGCTCGACTTGGGTTTAATGTTGACAAAGATTTCTTCCTCGACTCTAAAGCGGATTTTGTCGTTGATATCAATGAATAACTCGGTATCTTCGTCTGGTTTCCAGACCCATGCTTTTTCTACTGGTTTGAACTCGCAGTTTTCAAAGATGTATGATTTGGGGATGAAGATTTCGTCAAAGAAGTCAAGTTTCACCTTGATCCCTTCGCTTGAGCATTCCGAGACCCAACCAACCAAGATCTCCCCAATAAATGGTTTCCAAACAATGGAGCGGAACCGCACCTCGACAAAGGCACCGCCATCGCCAGGTTTGAGGAGCCCGTCCTTAATGTCTAGCAAGTCCCATATGGTTACCACGAGCCCAAGGTTGGCGATGATTTTATTGGAGTATTTTTTGTTCAATTCGTCGGTTATCGCATGTTGGATGGGAATATTGAATGTGTGTGGCGGGATACGCACAAGGTCCTGGATTTCCGAGAGGACAAACATAGGGTTGTTTGATGCGATGGCTCTTTGATTTGCGAAACAAAACCTTGAAAATTAAACTAAAAAGAACTACAAAAAAATCTCAGATGCCAAAGACATCGGATCGAAGGTTAGCCGGAGGGCGAAACGCAGCGAGTTATTTAGTGACTGCAAACAGACTGCGTCTTACCAAACCACCTGTTGCTCAATCGCAGATGGCACAGACGCAGAAAGCTCGTGAAGGAGCCACGGTGAAACGTTCTGGCGGCGGTCGGACTTGGGACGACACAACGCTTTTGGAATGGGATCCCAAGCATTTCCGGCTCTTTGTAGGTAATTTGGGACCCGATGCTACAGATGAAATGCTTGCCTCCGCGTTTGGACAATATGCCACCATGAGTAAGGCCAAGGTGCCGACTGATAAACGTACGGGTAAGAACAAGGGGTACGGATTTGTGGCATTTGTCGATGCCGAAGACTACTTCCGTGCATTCAAGGAAATGAATGGCAAGTACATTGGCCAGCACCCTGTTCAGTTGAAACGGGCAGAGAAGATAAAGTTGACGAAGAAAAGGTAGAGACAAAAAAAAAAGATAGCGTGTAGGGCATTACTGTAACTGTATGAATTTTGGTAAATGTATATATATTAGTTTTTTGTCGTTGCTCGTAGCGAAAATTTTAAAAGAGCCATGTTCATTGGGGTACGTTTACCAGTGCGGCTCGTGCCACTCCTGTCGCTGAGGTACGTGGTGCCTGTGCGATTCAAATCCAACTTGCCACAGGACTTTAATCCAAAGAAAACCCTCCCTTCGCATGGCGAATGGAAGCACATGAAACAACACATCCCAGGCGAGTCGGTGCAGACCAACACACTTCAAGACCGTATGCCAAAGTTTCCCTTGGTAAAGGAGATTGTGCCCACATTATTGCCACGTCCTGGTGTGCCTCAGGTTGGAACCAAGTACTCGTTCCGCCAGGTCATCCAGATCCTCAAGAGCAAGACCAAACCTGAATTGATCTACGAGTCCGAACCCCACCGGTTGTACTTTTTGGCATGTTTCTGCTGTGCTGTAATGTTTACAATCTATGGCCTTGTGCTAGCCGAGTACGCCGTGTTCCAGGCCAACAAGGACTACGAAGAAAATGTTGAAGAACTCAATGATGTCGATCGCAAACAGCAATGGCTTATCAGTCTTTTGAAAAACTCAGTTTTTAGTATTGTGATGCTTGCTGCTGCCTATGGGTTTGGTAAGTTCCCCACAAGATTGGTACGCAGAATGTGGTACTTGCCAGGTCCGGTAGAACACATAAGGTTCACATCGTACCCGCTTCTTCCTGGTCGCCCGACGCCTGTTATCACCGTTCCGCTTGCCAACTTGACAAGAAGACACACTGCACGTGTCTGGACCGGTAAAGGTTTCTACGGTACTGCTGATAATTCGATGTTCTTCTTTGCGTTGAAGGAACAACAGGCAAAAAACAAGTCGAGAACTTGGTTTATTGACCGTAAGGGATTCTTCTGGTCTGACGGAAGGGTATTTGACTTCTTGTTTGGTAAGGAAACCTTAGCAGCAGCTGAGGCCGGTGTTCCTTACGACGAACAGATTGGTATTGTCAATCGTGAAGTGAGAAAGAAGAAACAAGCCTTGCGCGCAGAACATGGCCGGTTTTGGCAATGGAAGTTGGGGGCCAAGGAACTCAAAGAAGACGTGGGTCTGGCCAAGAGCTACGTCCAAGAACTCCAGGAACGTAGAAACAATAAGCCCAAACAGTTGAAATAAATCAACTCTGAAACAAGGGTTGCAAAAAAAAATACGACCATTGAAAAAAATATTATTGTACCACATCGAGACCTTTACCAACAACAGTAACCGCCGCCCACCAATTACTCCAATTGGGCGACACCTGTATATAGTTTGTGTTGAAAAATGTTTCTATTTTGATTTATTTATGTGGTGTTTCGATCGCTTACGTAACCCCGCTCCGTCTTATCGTCCAACTTTGAAATTGTGCACCGGAAATTGCTACCAGAATCAACGCCCTTCCTCCTCGACGGCCCTTGACTAATAGCGAGCGGTTTCTGTTTCTACCTTTTGGTTCTCACCACGTGATACGACATCCTTTTTATCCTTCTTATGGCTGTTATCATTAGCCGTTTTTGCCACTAAGTACCCACCCGTCACCACTCGACTTCGAACCCCCCCCTCTTCCCTCATCATGGCCGCCTCATTACGTGAGCTCAAACGCAAGACAGAACTTGACGATATTACGAACACAAGGTCTAAGCACAAGAAACTTAAGGTCAGCTTCAACGTGGCTAAGTTTTCCAAGGAACGACTGCCCACCCAAACACCTCCTTCGCCACCGACGCCAGGCACTTCACCGCACCCTTTTGAAGACAAGTCGGTTTCCAACACTACTGAAAAAACAGAAACAAATACAACCTTGTCTTGCGACCGCACTTTGGACAAACCATTCCAGAGTTCGCCTCTGTTGTTGACTCCGAAGGAGGAAGACGACGACGATTACGACCAACAATTTAACGACAATAATGAAACCTCCCCAGTTGACGAGAAAGGCAACGATGAACATATACAGAACCTAAACCTAAACCCGGACTACATTGCTCTCGGCTCTTCTTTGCGTCTATTGACAAAAACGCATTCCACCATCGAGAAACAGATTACTGATTTGGCACAACTTCGGCATCGATATCTCCATAGCGAAAACCGTGAGGAACTCACAGCGTTTGTCATGAAGATCTTGAATAAACAAATCGATCTCCCTCAACTTAATCTCCCTATCAAGGCTCCTACTATTGATTGGGGGAAATACCATCCCAACTTAGCAACAGTATCGAAACAGTTTGAAGCCAATATCCCTAAGGACAAGGAGTCGTTATACAATTCGGTACGTATATTTGATTAACGTTATATGTTGTATATAGAAGAAGCAAATAGTTGGAAAAATAAAAAGATAATTAACACCCTTACCTAGTGTTCGTCTTCCAGATCCGTAACCAAGAAAGCATCGGAGTTGGCCGGAACATCCGAGTTCAAAGGTTGCCACTTCTTGGCTTCAGGTTTCTGTTCACCATTACCTGGTTGCTGTTGTTGAGATCTCTGGTTTCTAGATGGTAATTGTGGCAAGTCCTTGCTGTCATCGTTATTGCTCAAGTTGATCTTGTTGGAGAAATCGTGAGACAAGATCTCGGGATCTTCGTCAAATCTGTTGTTGGTTCTCTTGTTGTTGTTATTGTTATTGTTGAAAGATGAACCACCCAATGCACCAAACAATTTTGGGTTCTGAGGTGACTTAGGTTCTTCCTTTCCATCCAATTTTCTAGCTAATCCACTCACCCAACTGTTGAGAGTGGTTCTTGCATCCTCAAGACCTTGTGTAAAGGTTTCTTTGATCTGGTCAAATTCGTCAGGAGAATCTTCTTCAGCAGGAGCAGCCGCTTCGCGAGCTCTTCTTTGATGCCGTCTTCTTCTTCTTTCTTCTTCCAATTCAAATTCCTTCTGCAACCTGCGAGCCAACAATTCGTCGTCAGTAAGCTCTTGTTTCTTGTGTGGTGGCTGTTGTCCATATGAACGAACGGGCGCAGGAATCTCCGGTTTGAACGTTGGGTCAGATACATACAATAACGCGTTAAAAGCAGGATCAACATGGCCTTGAGACGCAATCAATACAGCAGTAATATACTTGTCTTCAATACCAGGGAATGCTTCTTTTAACTCATTGGTCACCTTCGTAATCAGATCAACTGGTCTGGTAGGCTGTGGAGGTGGAACTTCTTCTTCGTCAATAGGGATTGCTTCCAACTCCTTGTCATCATTGACAACTGGTAATTCTTGAGCCTTTTCCTTCTTCTCTTCTTCAAGCTCTACTGGTTCACTTGCAACTACGTTCAATGTTGTGGATTCTTTCTTTGCCATTGTTGTACTATGTATGTCACCTATAAGCTATTTTTGGTCAAGCTCACAATCCTTTCTTTTGACGGTTCCAATTATACACACACCAGCGTATTTTCAGTACTGAAAGATTTTTTTGTTTAGTATATAAATCTTTTACAGCCCGCCTCCATTAATTTTGTTCTCTGATAGTATTTTTTATAAACCTCCGACCATTAGATAGAGCTTTATATTGTTTCTTTCGATATAGAGTGTGGACAGCGGAGACAAAGCAACCGGTACTTAGCTTGATTTTTATGAATAAGTCTAACTTTATTTTGATTTATACGTAAGGGCCAAGTATCGAACAAAACATCAGTAGAAATATCGTAGCTGTGTTGACTAAATCGAACAGTGTCAGTTCGTTTGTTATATGATACGCATACCAACGGCTTTCAGTAAAGTATTTTTTTTTCAAGAATGAAGTACTTGACTACATTGCTTCCTTCTTGGAATATGTCTTCTGTAAATCGTTTATTATGCTGTGTAGATAACTGAGCTCAATTACAGTGGACATTGAGTTGATTATCAAAGTAGGAAGTAACAGGGTTGACTATTTGGGATGGAATGTTGTGTCTGCGTTAACGTTCAGCACGCTTTTGTTCCTTTAAGTCTCTCAACTCTTGTTGTCTTCTCTGGAAGTCCAAATTCTGGCACTCTTCCCAGGCGTGCTTGTCGTGCTTACAATCCACCGACGAGTTGGCAGATTGTCTTATGAGACATGTATGGTAGAGCGCATAGTAAGCTGCACATCTATCTCTCCAACGCAATGGAACCTTGTACTTTTGCAAATCTTCTTCGGAAACTAAGAAAGTTAGTTGTGCTGGGTATACTCTTTATTCATTACTTACGAAGTGGAGGAAATTCAGTGACCGACATTGTATTGGGTTCAGTTAAAGAAAACGTTTTGTTGATGGCCAATTAAATTTCTTTCAAAGTCATTGGTTGCATACAGGAACACATTTTCGTACCTTAGTAAATTGTACTTGATCCGTAAATTTACTCGTTATACTTGTTGAAATTGGGATATTTAACATAAGATGACTTGACAACTAACCCACCCCTTGTGTTATCAAACATATTGTTGGCATTACATACAATTTATTTTGTTGTTATATTACTTCTATATGCAAAAAAATACATTCATAAGTAGTCATATCAAGCAAAGATGCTTATTTCAGACTAAGAGATGTTGACTAGCAACTCATGTAAGTAATGGTTCCAATGAATGAGTTGGTTCACGAGGTTTGGTGAGCGTGAGCGTCAAGTCTTTGTTTTAAAGCAATGTATTGGCACTTATAGAACTCGTCCTTAGTTGTGCTGCAGAAAGAACTTCCTTTGTCTAAACACTTGTAATAATTGATCAAATGGGCGGCACAACGGTCTCTGTTGACATAAGGAACGTTGTGGTCATCCATCTCTTTCTGGGATGCTGCGAAGGGGTTAGTAGCTAATCGTTAATCATACCACAAGAATGTGAATTTCAACATATTATCAAAATTTGTTACTTACGGATAGCTGGGTATTCGTACTTTTCAGTAGCAGCGGTCATTATGTCGTAAAATAGGATAGAACCAACTAGATGCTTCAACTAATACAATTTCGTTTTGATATCATTGGTGAAAAAAAAGTCAAGATTATATAATTCATGAGTAAGCATTATGCATAAGAAATTTATAAAAAAACTGCCGGTCCCAGGAATCGAACTTGGGTTTCTTCGGCCACAACGAAGTGTACTAACCACTATACTAGACCGGCTTGCTGTTGTTTGAAAGAAATGGCTATTACTTTATATAGAGCAACATAACACAATTCAAGAAAAATGTAAAAACCTAGATCTCTTTTTCCGGGGTTGTAAATTAAGCAAGAGTAGTCGAACTAGCTTATTAGGCCACTTGTAACAAAACACAATAAGTATTGTTCAAAGTTTGTTTTTATATTATTGAGCGGAATGATCCAAGGTAGGTTAATCCGAAGTAGTCTCAACGGCCTTGGTCAACCTGAAATTGAGTCTGGATTTCTTGCACCATAAGACACCCTTAGGTTCAATTATGTTTGCCGAACCCGGTGTGCTCAGCCCCAAACGATTTCTTTCTCTTATGCAAGTAGGGCGCAATAGTATGCAGAAAAAAATCAGTTTGGTTTCGACGTCGCTTACCACCACCCGCGTTTTCTCTTGTGCGTCTTTAAAGAGATTGGCAGTTCACTCGGCAAAGGGAAAAATATACAATATAATAAACGCTATAGCCGATTCTCGTTTCAGGCATTTACAAAATCCATTGTCCTCGCGGGATGCTTTTTTTTCCCCGTTTTCAACTAGTAAGGGTTTATAAATGAGTATGTTTATTTTAAGCAACTTTTTAGAACTGATATCACTTCACGTGATACAATTAGGTTCCGGTTCAAATTTACATCCCGAATATCCGCAGATCCATCTGCGTTATGCATCCCGTAAATAACCAATTTCAGCACCATGCCCCAAATCTAGTTCAATGTGTGTTATCGATCTAGAGCTTCTTTTTTTTTACTGTTCACAGACGTCACCAAGAAACCTCATGCAAACTAGCTCCTTTGTAGAGGAAGGATTGGCGAAAAGACCGATGGGTATTATATCATGATGATCGGCCATGATAATAATCTGATCTTTAGATGATTTCCACAAAATTTCGATGACACACTTGAGTCGTATATATCGTTCATTTGCCGAAAGGTATCCCTTTCCCTTTTTACTGTAATGTAGACAAAATCGACCCTAAACAACTCACTTTGCAGATCTGCATGGCAGTACTATAGAAGTTACGCGCACGCAGATGTCGTCTATGCTATTTTTTGCTTTAACTTCGAAGCAATAGAAGCCACTGGTTTTCTATTCTTTAAAAAATATATTGTATTTTTGAGCCCACAAAATCTTTTCAAAATAACCGGCCCACTAAATCTGAAGCCTACTTTCCGGCGCCCTGGTTATGTGTTCGTGCAGGTCCAAGGAATTTCATTGATTGCAAAGTACATTATTTGATACACTGCCACCCGCATCTCTTGGACTGACCTCAATATAACTTGGGGAAGCAACTCAGTTACTTCATTTGCATACACGGCTCACAAGTCTAAAGCCTAGTATAAGCCGGAACTTTAACTGGCATCCGTCTAACCTCATGCATTAAGCTTATAATTTTGCTCAAAATCTTGTATTGCATCAGTTTAGCCGCCTGCATAAATCTGGCTGTCAGGGCATCGAAATTGTCCGATTTAAAGCATTTTCATATGAAAGGAGAGTCTAAAAAACGCGCAAATACTATTTGGGTTACCCACCCTGGACAAAAATTGAGGCGCCTGTACTTTCCCTTACTTTGTTCCACATGTTTCACTTTGCTTGTGAGGTTACCTGCGGCATTTTTATTTTCTCTTCAATAATATTAGTGGGTTACCTGCTTTGAAAGGACCTCACTCATAATCTTGTGTTGTAAGGTAAGTGGCGACCAGAGTTAAGAAGTATTTGTTTTTTTCTTGTATATTGTTGTTTTTGTGTCCGCATATAATGTCCGCGGATATTTTTTGATTCAATCCCTCTTGGACAAGAGAGAAAATAATGCTTGCTTACCTGAGCCTCCTTCTAGAATAAGGACACATATAACTAACTTTCTGTCAAACGATACGTGGCCCTTAACTGAAAACCTCAGCTCATGAGATATTAAGGTTGAGTATTAGTTAGCTGATTGCTATATCAGTGGGGGGGTTCCACAGTTAACACTACAATCTAAGACAATTATTATGGCCCAAAAAGTAAATTTACGAAAGCTAAGTTTAGATAAGCCCCAAATTCATATCATCGGTAAAATCTTGAAAGACCCGGTGTTCAAAAAATGAGGAGCAATTTCCGGGTGCGCGCAACTATATGCAAAGGGAGTATCGGATTGTGAGATGAGTTCCGAACATTTGAAATATCATGTCTTTCATGCCGCTACATTGCCTTGCATTTCCCCAGTATAAACTATTTTGTAGATAAATCTTGGTGCTAAAACCACGAAAGTGTACCTAAGGCGGTTATGGTGTTTTTTTTTGGCTGATGGATACCTGCGATTTTAGTTTTGACTGTCTACTTTTTCTACTCGGCCAATTACATGTAATTGTTTCATCTCATCGTTGGTTGTTGGAATATAACCGTGTAACATTGGTACCTTGTTAAAAACTTTGATAGTAGTTGTTTCATGATTAATGTAATGTCACGTTCTGGAATCACTTGGCTCAATTTTACATTGATGGCCTCGATTACAAATTATGTGTCGATAGATTTGCGGTCCTGGTCGTTCGGAGACAATCTCAAGATTAAGATTCCACGATTAAGACCTCTTCCTCGTCCTAATCGGGATATAAGACTAAATTTTAAGCCATCGGTTACAGGATTGTAAATATATGTAGATGACCTTATTGTACATGAGTAAGTTGCGCTTCTGTTTCAGGTGTGGCATTATTTATCTAAGAAAGAATTGAACAAAGGGTAACTTTTAGTGTGACTCTCAAACTTGAGATAGACCTTTGTGTCTTCAGGTAATGGAGAACTTAACAATTGTTTTTACGAAACATGAAATTTTCGCACGGATAGTAATTAATTCCATCTTTTCTACAAAAAATTTCTACTACATCAATAAAAAATACCTTTAAAAAATAATTTCTAAAAGATGCTTAAAAATATGAATAATAATAACATGTATTAAAATAAAAAAAATCATAGCAAAAAAAAAAAAACTAATGACTGCTTATATCAAAGAATAATTATAATCGTCTATTCATAGAACCACCCTGTAAAAATATATATATATATATCTAAAAGATTCCGACCTTGCTCGATTGAAATCTGATAAGTTTTACGAACGCTTAATAATAAAGATACGTTCTAATACAATGTCTACCTTAAACGTCAAGTTACCTTCTATTAGCGAGTTAACTTCTAACTCCCCAATTTCTGAGAAACCTACACAATTATCTCCAATCATACGAGAGGGGTACTCTTTAAAACCACTTGCAAACTACACAACGAAGGATAAAATAACTCCTATGCCATTATTCAACCAACTTCCAACACCTCCACAACGTCTGGCTCCAGCCCCAGCTTCTGCTGCTCCCACTGCTCCCACTGCTGCTCCTATACCTGCTGTTGAGTCAAGCCCATTACTGCATTATCAATACTACTCTTACCAGCCACAGGGCCCATTGGTGCCCCAACCTGCATTCTACCAACCTCAAATGTATCCTGGTGGAGCACAATATGCAATTCCGCAATATGCAATTCCTGAAGTGATTAATAAACCTATCAATAAGTGTCACCGTTGTGGAACAACTGAAACTCCAGAATGGAGAAGAGGACCTAACGGTGTAAGAACATTGTGTAATGCATGTGGCTTGTTCCATGCCAAGTTGGTGAAGAGAAAGGGTGCTGCTTTGGCAGCAGAAGAGGTTTTGAATAATAAAGTTTGCAAAGGTAAAAATGGAAGGAGGATTTCCTTGAAGAAACATCTCTTCAACGAAAGCTTGTTAAAGAACAGCTCAACAACCACTATTATTCAAGGTAAGCACTATTCCTCTGCCTCCGCTCCTCCTCCACCTCCACACACTATGATGGCTTTGCCATTGCCCCCACCAGTTGGACAATATGCCCCTCCACAAACCTACAGTATGCCATATAACTACCCACCACAAATGTCAATGCCTCTAATTCGCCAATAATGATACTTTAATAATAATGATTAACCCAATAGATTTGTATACTAAAGTAGAAGTCGGTAGGATTGTGACTAAGTAGCAAGCGAGAGTCGATGCCGCAAAAAAGTCCACGTTGAAAAGGAATATTTTTTGACTGCTCAACAAAAGAACGCACAGAAAACGAATACAATTAAGTTCATTCGCCTCGTATCAAACACCTTCGTTGGAGTTGGGTATCTAATAAAATATGAGTGCGGGAACGCGGTAACCATACAACCTAGCTAAGCATTTCAACTCAAAACTGATACGCTCTGGGATCTTGTCCATGTTTCAAAAACCAACAGTTTCATCAGAAAATGGCAGAATGATTCCAGAATCTACATGCCTGCATGTCTTTGCATTATTTTTCAGACTTAAGGGTTTGCGGGCGGTGGCTCCAGTACAACACCCAGAAAAAAATAGAGTCACAAAACTCTAATAGGCAAAAATGTGCGTGTAAACTGGTCGTATCGGAAATAAAATTATTTTTTTGCACAATTTTACCTTTTCGTCCTGGTTACACAAGACCATAAACTACTAGGGTCGTTTTTTGTCTGCTAACAATGCACACCGGCTATATTTGGTTTTGAATCGATCTTAGATTTGTAGTTTTTACTTCGACTTAATTTTTCGGAACGTAGTTGACTTCCGAGTAAATCAGGAGGTTAGGTGCTCTGTCTGATTCTGTCAGTATCTAAATTGCGTGCCCGGGTAGGGTGTTTTTATTCTGAATGCAACTTGCGCATCATACGATTGAAGCTCCCCCTCCTGAATTTTTCTACCCCAACACTAAAACAACATGTCGGCAAAGATTGCAACATCGATTATGTCGGGCTAAATTGTCAGATTCTGTTAAACTCTAAATAAAATATATAAAAAAAATGTCCCAACTGCGAGTATTACTCCTCATTCCGTCCCTTAAAGAATATTGTGTGACCGAAGCACAGATACGACGCCTTGTAACACATCGTCGTGAACCCCAGCCGTCGGCAAGGCAACTGCATTATCCCCGTCTTGATAAACTCCAGTACGGAGTAAGACCGACTGCCAGCCGTAGTCATTTGCGCCTTTAATGTCAGATTCGGGGTTGTCTCCGACCATGTATACTTTTTCAAACGGAGATTGTGTCGGGGACTGCCCCAATTTGGGTAATATCTGCGAGGCTTCGCTTGGGTCACGGGCCGACATTCTTTTTCTCCAATCAATAAGGACGTGTTCGGCAAAATCGTACTGGACTTTAAACGGCTTGCCCATGATGGTCAGCTGTAAGCGTTCGTCTGCCATCAACAGATTAGTTTCTGCGTAAAGGCGTTCAATACACATACGGAACGCCCCCTGACCGAAGCGAGGATTTTGATAGTCGTTAGCCCATAAAAAATCATTGTTACTAAAGATGATTGGCACTGCCGGCTCAACAGTGCGTCTTCGCGATTTGCGACGCGTGCCAATCCTGCCGCCTTCGGAATTAAGGATGTCGACGACAATTTGAAGATCTGAGCCCATGTCGCGCGGGTCGTTAAACACCAAAATGGCATCGATCGGTTTAGTGAGATCGGCAGGCACAGAATAATCCTGCAACTCGCGAGCCGAATATCTGTGATGTGGTGCAACTGCAGGTGTTTGACTAATTATGTCAACCGGCAAGATCACGTCGGCAAATCCATAGTCCAATGCACAATACCGTGCCTTATCTCCTGGACCACCAACCACAAGTAACCGGTTGTATACATGATTGACGGCAAGGGCTTTCATCGGCGTATGACTCTGTACAAGCTGCAATGGACTAATTTCAACTCCTATCAACTCTGATACTTTTCTAACCCTGTCGGCTTCCTTGACACCTCCCCCGTTTGTCATTAAGATGTAAGGCACATGGTGCTGTTCCAAAAGCTGTAATGCCGATTTTGCCGATGGAATTGCTTTATTTCCACGAAGAAGCACCCCATCAATGTCAAACACAAACCCAATATCGGTAGAGCTGTATCGAACAGGGCTAATTTGGCGTGTGGCGTGACGTAACAGGTATCTGGTGATGGAAAGCATTGACTTGTCAGTGGTTTGGTTAAAGTAATTGATATCATCCGCGTGTTGGTCATGTGATTACATGTTCCCTACGCACAATTGCGGAATTAATGTCGGATATAATATCGGGTTATATTTGCCCGGGGGTAATTTGTCGGTTCGGTGTTTATTCCGGATTTAATTCCTATTATATCATTAGACTTCATATATTGTCGGTTCTAAAAAGCTACTGGGTGTAGTCAGGGTTTTGTAATATTCCACTTTTTATAATAACGAAATGTGCCCTCAATAATGTTGTTATAATTTTCATGCTATTTCTGACTATTCTCTACCTTTATTATGTAGTGCAATATATCTGTCGTTCTATTGGTCGATCTCACCTTAGATATCTTGTGTTCACGTGATAGTAGATCGCTTACTGCTTTGTGTCGTATGGGACATTTTTGTATTATATCCTACACATAATAAATCATTTAGACAACTAGTAGAGATTACTGAGTACACATGTCCCTACCACGATTTACCTGCATGCGACACAAGGATGTTTCAAGCCACCACGATATGCATCCAGCCACGACAATTCCCATCAGGTCGCTTACACTAACACAACCTAAACTGAATTCTCGCTTTCCCACCTCGACGTCCTCAGTCACCGACATGTACGTGTTTACGTAAGCAAAGCCTCCCAACAATCCCTCGTAGACAACAAGTACCAAAATCGGCTCGATTCTGGTGAAAGGATTGAAGAATATCGCCTGATGGAGTAAAATAGCTACGTTAATCAACTGTAATGCAGCTAAAACGTACAACTTTCGGATCCTTATGCCAAAATTTATCGACGAACGGCTGATAAAGACCCCCAACTGATACAAGAAGCCATAGACGACGTATATGTCGCGGTAAGATGCAAAGAGCCACAGTGGAAGTTCGTCAAGTGGGAATAGAAGTGTTGGAGCAATGCCTTGGTTGATGACGTACTCACATACATAAACAGATGCAAGTGGGAACATATATGGTAGAAACAACGGGACAACTTGCGCTATTGTATTCTGAAAATGGCTTGTTCCAGAGGAGTAATCTGCACCCAAAGTATCCAGTGTCTCCAGCACCTCCACTATCTCGTATAGGGGAAGAATAATGTGGTACGTGGCTATAAAGCCCATTGGGACCATACAGCATAGAAGTAGCACGGTCCAAGATGCAAATCCGAAGATATTGGTCAAAAGCATGTAGAAAAAACTCCCACATATACCAGCAGCCCCTGTCCCTGACAGAAACCCACCAAGGGCACATGAGTGGTAGAAATGTGACATCTGGAGGAAAGATAGTTCACCTAAACCTGACGATAGGGAAGCCAACATGATTCCGAAGATCTTCCAAGAAGAGAGTGCTAGGAATGCCATTCCTATACAAGACAACATCACCAAGATCCATAGCCTTCGGTAGTATGGTATGCGGTGTATAAAGAAGGGGGCCGCAAGTTTAAAGATAAAGGCAGGCACAATATCGGCCAAGAGCACGATAGCTTTAGGACGTGACGAACCTACTAAATCGACTGCAGCAGATAGAATGATGACATAGAGAACGTTATTGAGAAGCCCAAATAGGAAGAACGAAAGAAACACCAGGGTATCGCTCTGTCTAAGTGATGTCATATCATTGCGTACTACCCCAGCCAGAAAAAAAAAGGTATAGGACGAGATAGATACAGTACCCATTCACATCAGGGCTCTTTTGGTCTGAAATTATCGGAGACAAATAATTCGGAGTTTTGGTCTCAGAACAGGAAATTCACCTGTTTCGAAAGGTGAGTTTTGTCCAACATTTCTCAGTCGGTGGATCGATCTGGTTGTATGTGTTTGGTCTGGTATTTCTTATCTTCTACCTACTGTCCATTTAAGAAAGGGTCCACGTTTTTTTTGTCTGGTATTTTGTTCTGCTTTCGGAGTACACTTTTTTTTTTCAGTACTGCCTGTACCGGTCGACAAAAATGATGAGTCTAATAAATTTTCTATACTGCTTTTTTTCATCTTTACTCTACTTGGTATACCATGAGCAAAACCCCCATTCCAGCTGAATACGACGATACCCGTATCTTGGGTTACGACCCGTTAGTTCCACCTGCATTGTTGCAGCACGAAATTAAGGCTTCCGCCAAATCTTTGGAAGTTGTCATCAAGGGTAGATTTGAGTCATCGCAGATTTTGCAAGGCAAAGACGACCGTGCCTTGGTCATTGTGGGTCCATGTTCAATCCACGATCCTGAACAAGCACTTGAATATGCTGCCAAGTTGAAGAAGTTGAGTCTTGAACTCGAAGACGACTTGCTTATTATTATGAGAGCTTACCTTGAAAAGCCTAGAACCACCGTTGGTTGGAAGGGCTTGATTAATGACCCAGATGTGGATAACTCGTTCGACATTAACCGTGGGTTGAGAATTTCGCGCCAGTTATACTCCGACTTGACTGGTGTCACTGGCTTGCCTATTGGTTCTGAAATGTTGGACACCATCTCGCCTCAATACTTCTCAGACTTACTTTCTTTTGGTGCTATTGGTGCCAGAACCACTGAATCCCAATTGCACCGTGAGTTGGCCTCTGGTTTGTCCTTTCCTATTGGTTTCAAGAACGGTACCGATGGTGGTTTGACTGTCGCTTTGGATGCTGTCCAGGCCTCAACCAAGGGTCACCACTTCTTGGGTGTCACCAAGAATGGTATGGCTGCCATCACCACTACCAAGGGTAACGACAACTGTTTCATCATCTTGAGAGGTGGAAAGAAGATCACCAACTACGATGCTGACAGTGTTGCTGCTGCCAAGGACGCCATTTCCAAATCGACCAACCCTAACATCAAGTTGATGGTTGATTGTTCCCACGACAACTCCCAAAAGGACTACAGAAACCAGCCTAAAGTGTTGGACTCCGTGGTGGAACAGATTTCCAACGGTGAAAACACCATTATTGGTGTCATGATTGAATCTAACATTAACGAAGGTAAGCAAAGTATGCCAGCTGCTGGTGCAGACAAGAGCTCGTTGAAGTACGGTGTTTCTATCACCGACGGTTGTGTCTCTTGGGAACAAACAGTTGACATGTTGACCAAGTTGTCCCAGGCCGTGCAAAAAAGAAGAGCTTTAAATAAGCAGTAAATATATATACCAGATAAATGTATTTAGAATAAAACAATGTATCAAATAGGTTTTATTATATTTTTTATAAATTTATATATTTCGGTCATTTTTTTTAATTTATGGTATTTTGCAGCCGTTTGACCACTGCGCTAGAAGCTTTTTGATACACTAGCAAATATCTCTTCATTACTTGCACCGCATTCCATCAAATCAAACACCAACAACCCGGTGCTTTCAGCGTATTTGTGTTGACGATTGAACGGGTTTCTTTCCAGACGTTTATCGCTTAATGGTGGACAACAACCGTACCAATCCCGTTCAAAATGTCTTACTGCGTGACGGTATTCGCTTTCAGCAAGATCAGCAAAGTACTGTTTCTTTCTTTCGGCATCCATGTCCCGTGGATCGGGCTCATTGCCAATATATTCGACGTTTTGTCGCAGGACCCCCAATGCCTGTTCCAAATGGTTAGCAACAAAGCGGTCCCGCTTAAACTCAAATCCTACAACACACACTCGTTCGGGGAACTGACCAAATAACTCGTAGAAGCGACACATCAGAAACAAGACATTTTCGAACGAGTCACGGGCATATTCCTCAAGGGCAGCACGGTCCAAATCAAGACCCATCTGTTTTCCGAGAGCCAAGTATGATGCTGCTTCCGATACGGGTCCACAACCAACCTTGGTTTGTCCGCCCGAAATAATCAAATACGATGTGGGATCGCTGGCCAATTTGGTAGCGCTGCGAATGAGATGATCTTTGAAGCAGAGATGGTCATAGCCATCGACTTGAAATTCTGCCAACAGCCATTCGTCACGCGTGTCACCTACTGAAGATTCTTCAATAGGCTTCCAGATCGAGTGACATGGCAAGATGACGAGAGTGGTGTACATTAAAGAGAGATAGAAATTCAATAATTTTCGTGCATGTAGGTGTAGCTCACGACCAAGGCTTTCCAGTGGCAGAACGCGGCGATGACTACCATGACGTGAAAGATCTGGTGTGAATTGCCGACAATATCAAACGGACCTGGCATCTTTACGGGCTTATCGCCTACGTGAAACATTCGTTCAGGGAACCGGGCCGCGTACAAGACGGCTCCCAAGATGTAGAGGGCGCCCTCAAGTAATAGCCAGCCGAGTCCCGAGGCGCGAGCGGCTACTGCTGGTCCATAGAGCCAAAAGCCCGCTGCCACAGGTAACGTTCCTGACAAGCCAAAGCCAATAAACAATGCCAGACGGGTGGGACGGTATTCGGGTGTGTCAAACTGAGGTACGAGGGTGACGGTAGCACAGGCCAAGCCCAAGAGCAAGAAGAGTACAACAAACAAGGTACGGTACACCGAGTGCTTGTGGAACGAGAACATCACCGCCGCAATCAAGCTGCCAGTAATAAGGACCACAATGCCAAAATAGTCCAACTGGTTACCGCGTTTCTTGACAGCGAATGAGTGGCACTTGGTGCAGTGGAACATCGACGACAGTCCGAGACACACGGTGGCTGCTGTACCAAAAAAGAGGAGATTGGCACCTTCCCAGCCTTCATATGTTGTGTACAGCGGGAGCCAGTACCTGATGTAGGCGATAATGGCCGCAATAACAATGCTTGCTGGAACAAGATGCGTATAGATATTGACTGTCTCATTGTGGACATAGAACAAGCTCTCGAAACACTTGCCGAATGACCGTGTCTCACCCACGTAACCTGAACGAATATAGTGGTTATCTTTCTGCCATTCGTCAAGCTCGTGATAAAAGAGCATTCTTTATGGTCCCCAATTCATCATGCGCGCGATAATCTATTAAATGCTGTTGAATACTATAATAAGCTCTATACCTTTATCAACAAATGCTAATATATTAAAATGGATCCCTAGCCATCATAGAATGACGGCTCAATTCCCTCACAGATCCGCTCGTACTTGACCAATTTATCCCCAACATCCACAAACTCGGCTCTGCGCTTCGTGCTTCTATCGATCTTTTTGTTGAAGACTTCGCCAGTATAAAAGATCTTCCATGGGGACCCAGCAACGCAGTGTGAGCCACAACACCGCTCAAAGTACCACTTATTCACAGGATTACTGCTCCGAGACCGCCAGATCAACTCGTACGGATGTGACTGCAAAATTATCTTGAATATCACATCGGCGAGCCCCGGTAATCCCTGATTCTTCTTGGCAATGGCAAACTTATCTAAATAAGCAATGCCCTCATCACCTTCCCACGTAATTATCGCAGCTCCATCATAGTCTCCAAGGATAATGAGAGTTGCTAACGATTCATTAATACGTTCAAAATACCGCTCAACGTTTAGTGACTTCCCAAACGAATCGTCAATAAGATTTACCAATTTGCCCCGGTCAACAAGTTTGTCACGTATCAAGTTGTTAAGTGTAAACTCGCCAGGGTACGTACCCTCGTCTAACACCACTACTTCGGCCCCCTTTTTTAAAATCGATGTCGAAAGCTGGGGAGTAGACTTGTTGCTGCTCGGTAATGACAGGGAGATGATAGGTCGATCGGTCAAAACGTTGTAGATAATTGGATTCAACTGATCATTGTTCACCGACATTATATAAGGAGTCGTAATAATCCCAGTGGTATCGTCGTTGCCCAGTTTTGCCGACACCATGTTCAAAATCTTGTTCAAACTTGATAGATTGGCAATGTGCAAGTCCCGTATCTTTGGTTCAAGAAATCCAATATAAAGCTCCAGGACAATATCAGAATACTCCTGAGAAAGATTAATGAAAACATGGCTTGTCTGCTGACGCTCAATCGAAGGAATCCCTCCTATAGGGTCGATGATGACCACTTTTTCAATCGAAAGAAGTTCTTTGGTTTCCAATACCGAAGAACATATCCCATACATGAGAACATCCAGGTTAATAAATTCCTGCATTGATGTCACAGGATTAAAAGTAATAGGCTGGATAATGGGAATGATACCCTGGTAAAGCGGAATCAACACCAGTTCCAAGCTATTAATGACATGCCGTCCATTTTTTTCAGTGAAAAGCAGACGTAAAACGGTAGTCTTAAGTCCACTTTCCTCCAATGGCTTACCAAGCAAATTCATGATCTTGTTGACCTGGTTGATCATGTACAATTCCTTATGCTTAAATGATGCTGAGACCAAATGGTCATAATCCAACATAATGATGGGAGATATCCCGAGGTTGACCAACCGTTTAAAAGTTTCCAGAATCCCATGCCATTCTTTCTGACTGATTCCACTAAACTTTATCTTGAAAATGGCCAATCGCAACGGGATCTTCTTCAATTTGGTATCTTCGTCGTATATCCCAATGAAGGGGTTTTGCTTGTTGAGAAATCGATTGATGAATAACTCGCGCTGTTTATCGCGCTTTGTCAAGTCAATGTCAATGTCTCGGTTAAAACTCATATTACTAAACTCAAACTGATTCTGGTACTTTGTCAAGTAATTACGGGCTTCTCGTTTCGTCGTGGTTGACTTCAAGATCGATAAGATCAAGTTCCGTTTGGCATCGGTAACCGATTTATGTGTCTTGAGGTTGGATATGAACTCTTTGTTCAACGCCCTGAGTTTGCTCATGTTGTTGACATCAATCCTCACCTGTAGATAAATGTGTGGAAATTTGAGTCAGACATCAAAATTAAATAAAATCAGTACCGCAGTAATTTGTAAAAAAAAAGAGAAAACGACAATGGATTCCTTCTTCAGTACTCTTCATCTCCGTCAGATTCAACTTCTTCGGTCTTTATCGTAGTGTCATGCAATTGGCGCAACTTGTTCATTACACCTAAAACGAAGGGTCGCAACTCGTTAATTTCTAACAATGAGAGTCCCATCAACTGGATATTTGATTCGTTCAATTCATGCAAACCTTTACGGGACTTGACCAAACGGATTTCTCGTAAATCCTGAAGCACAGATCGTAGAAGATGGGTTGGGTCCGATAGGTCGTCCGCAGCACGAGCCAATAAGATCTTAGAAACTTCAAGCCAGTTCCACGGAAGATCACTGAACTGAAGTGGTTTGCGGAGTTCGTCCTCATACTTCTCCTTCAAATATGCAACATTGAGCCACGCGGGAGGTACTATACTACACTTATCTTGTGACTTGAGAATAAGTGCAGTCCAAATTGGAACTTGTTCACGTCTCATAGCTCTAAGGGCCGGAATTTTGGCCTACTAGTTAGTATTATTCTTACTCGTCCTTGAAGTAAGACTACTTACACCAATAAGTTCAATCTTGTTCATGGAATAACGTGGCAAAATGGTGATCATCTCATTCTCGGCAAGAAAGTTAATTTCTGCAGGAAGGAGTGTCCTTTGTAGATGTCCCGGAAGTGCCATATTGACTGAAGGTTGTTTAACTAATACTCAACTAATGTAGTCGAGATGTGATGCACACTACGCGTCAGGACTGCACATTAAAGCTTAAATCCTGCAGACACTACTGGTATATAAATTTTGCACCCATTGGTATTTGTTGTGACATCTCGTTTTATTCTATCTACTCGTATTATACATTAACGTTTGAAAGTCAGTGTTCTACCAGCGTTAATTCTAGGCTTCTTCTTGCTTGATTGTGGTCCTTCACTCTCCTTGGTGTATGGATCAAATGCCCGCTTCTTTTTGTCCTTATCCCTGCGGTTTCTGTTCTTCACATCAAGCAAGATTTTATCAGCGTTGGCATAGTCAACAACTGGTTCATTCTGAGCTTGCTTCTGGCCCTTCTTTTGGAATACCTTCTTTTTGCGAAGGGTAATCACTTCATTAGGATCAAGCTGTTCCTCAAGAATTGGTTGCTGTGGCTCTGCTTTCGCATCAACGGACTGTTTCTCTTCACTGTCTTTAATGTTAGAAGCCTCAACATCAGCTTCACCGTCATCTTCAAGTTGTGTTTGTTTAGCATAAACGTTTTCATGCTCTTGCAACTGTCTTGTAACCGCTTCCACTCGCTGACCGAGTTCTTGGTTGAACTTATGTCTTATCACTTCTCCATTATCATACTCCATTGTTATTTGATCTGCCGTAAAAATATCCAGAAATAATCGTGAATCAGGTAAAAGATCATTGTCTTGAAGGGTCATTATTTCCTCAGCAGCAGAAACCAATTTCTCAACACTGGCAGCAGCAGCGATGATCTGGTCATTATTCATGACATCTAACTCACTATTACTTTTCTGCTCCACAACATCTATGTTTTCAACATTTTCAAGGCTCTTTTCAAGTAACTCAGCTAGCTCCTTGGCATTGAGGCGAACATATTCTGTAACATAATTGGCTGCTGACAAAACTTTTTGAACATCAACAGGCTGCGATAAGTTGGCTAGATTCACCAATAACTGATTTGGCATCACGTACCTCACTGATTCATCATCTTCACGTGCCTTCATATCTCTCCACCAATATAACACTGAAACAGCTACTTTTCGCGACATAGGAACATTATACTGATACATGATTGAAGCAAAAGGTTCAGACGCATTATTTGTCATCAATGGAGCACACACATTCTTGTCATTGGCTGGCCTATACTTGGTGTATTCAAATCTTCTCTTGGCAACGTTTCTCGATTCACGAAGGACCACCTGAAGCTTTTGTTCTTGGGCATCCACAAGTTTATTTCTCAACTGGTCAAATATATTAAGCAAAAAATGGGTATCAGAACGAGCATATGCCAATAATGCTGGTCCCAATGGCCGTATTCTCCAGTCAGCCAATTGGAACTTCTTGGAAGTCTTGAAATTAGCGTAGGTTTCAAGTAAGTATGCTAACGAGAATTTTGGAAATCCCAATTGACGTGAGGCATGATATGTATCAAAAAGAGAAACAACGTACAACCCCAAGTCACGTTGTAACCAAATGATATCCATAAATGCTCCGTGGAACACTTTAATAATATTTGGATTGGTGAACACAATATTTAATGGTTCGAGATCGTCCCTTAAAGCAATTGTATCAATAATCCAGTCCTGGTTTCTGTCAGAAATCTGCATTAAACAAACAATCCCATAATATGTTCTATAATCATGATGTTCAAGATCCACTGCAATTTCAGTAGATTTATTCAACTCAGTAATCATCGCCTGCAAAGATTCACGGGTATCAACCCATTTTGCAGTGGTAGAGGTCCAATCTTTAGAAGGGATAGGTTCGCTTTTTGTAAGAATGGTTTCCGGGTATGGTTGATTATCAATCTCATAGGCATATGGATGTGGATAATGGGATGGATACAGTTCGTTGGCCTCATCATATTCCGGTTTAACAAGGCTGATGGACTCTTCAAATGGCTTTAAGCTGTGAGGTTTAGAAGTAAGTCTTGGTTTAAACGGTTCCGACTCGCTAAGATCGACTGGTACACGGAAATTCTTCTGAGGCTTGAGGATACGTTCCAAAGAAATAGTATCAGACGAAGTCGACGCATCTCCACTTGAATCTCCTTCTAAATATACCATTTTCTTAGTATTGTTTCCTCCTCTCATACCATCGAAGGCATTGTCTATCTTTTCAAAGATCAGGTCCAATACGTTTCCAATTGGCTTCCATGAATGTTCAGATTCAATATTATCTTTTCCAAACCTAATTAACTTGTCATCGGCATTATCAACTGTGGAAATGAGTCGGTTGGTGAGATCCATCAAGTTGGAAGCTGTTGCATCAATCTCCTTTCCGAGTTCGGAGTCAACAGAACGAAAAAAGTTGACATCCTGTGCAGCAAGTGCGGAAGATGCCCGTATAGTCGCCAATACTTCAGGAAGAACATCTTTGAATGGGTCAGTCATCCTTGATTTCGTTACCTGAACTCTTGGTGATAAATTTCCCAAAGGCATCGAGATTCCAAGTAAAAAAAGTCACGCGACAAAGCGCACATGACCAATCCCATCGCGAATTTTCGAGATCCCTCATCGCCATAGAATCAAGTCTACAACTATTAGTAATCTACCACTAGTATAAGCAAGATGTTTACGTGTAACACATGTTCGTTGTCGTTTCCTACGGCTGAAGACCAAAGGACACATATGAAGTCTGACTGGCATCGTTACAACTTAAAAAGAAGAGTGTCTCAGTTACCTGCGCTCGACGAAGATACGTTTAACAGCAAGGTGGCATCGTTGTCAGTGACTGAAGAACCAGCCAAGAAAGAAAAGCAAATGACCAAGAAGGAGCAAAGAAGAAGAGAAAAGGAGGCTTTACAGGAAAAGAAGAGGGCTATTTTAGAGACGGCTAGAAAGGAAATGTTAGCTAGAATGGCTGCTGGCGAGTTGTCGGTAGAAAAGAAAACAGAAAACAACGATGACAAAGAGACTACGAAAGTGGAAGATGTTCCAATAAAGGAAGAAAGTAAAGAAGTAGTCGCAGAACAACCTAAGGAATCCGAAGAATTGACCGATGAGCAAATCTATGCCCAGAAACTCATGAACAAAATCGATATCCCCCCAACTACTTGCCTTTTCTCACTTCCAAAACACAACAAGAACTTTGATACAGTGGAAGAAAATATAGAGCATATGTTTAAGAACTTCGGTCTTTACATACCTGAACGGAAATATCTCGTTGATGCTGCTGGTTTAATCAGTTATCTTGCTGAAAAAATCAGTTTTGGATTCTGCATAGCTTGCAATTACCAAGGAAAGAATGCTGAAGCTGTGAGAGAACACATGAAGCAAAAAAGACATATGAGAATACCATATGAAACAGAAGATGAAAAATTGGAGATCTCGGGATTCTATGACTTTAGTTCTACTTACGATGTGAGCGACAATGAAGTCTTTGAAGGCGAAGGTGATGACGAAGATTGGGAAGATGTTTCTGGCGAAGAAGATGTTGGCGATGACAGCGATGAAGAATTACCTGCCGATTCTAACGCTCTTTTCAGCAATGGTACCGAGCTTGTCTTACCCTCTGGTGTTGTGGTGGGCCACCGTGCATACAATAGATACTGGAGACAGAACTTGGCGCCAGAAAGGATTTTGAGTGAGGGTCAAGGAACTGTAATTGCTGCTGAAACAAGACACATGTTGACATTGAAGGATAGACAAGAGTTGGCGACGCAAAAGAGAGCGTGGTCCAGAGAAAAGAAGAGAGAGGATACAAACGATAGAAGAGCTCAAAAGTTCATCAATAACCAACCTCATTTCAGAGACCCATTATTGCAATAATACCATTAGAATATAAACAAGAGAACAGAAGCCACAAGTAAATCAACCCCAAGGTTCACGAGTAGTGACCACGCGCCGAAATAGAGTAGCTTTGGCGAAAATACCGTCCATATGAAAAGATGGAACCGTAAATTTATGCATGAACCAATGAGATTTATTGCTCCAATCGAATAGAACAAGAATGAAGTGTTCGACTTGATAAGCAAAATTGTCTTTCTAAGTCCATTGAGATGTGTGAGGTTCATATTCTCTTTTCTGAACTCAAAAGTAAGGTTGAACGACTCTAAAATTATCTGAAGTGAAGATAATGACCAGAAAATGGGTCCAGCATAATTTGAAATGAATGTCAATATTCCAACAAGTCCCACATCGTAGCTCTTTATACCATTATAAGCATTAGACAAGTCAACAGTTGCAAGCGAATTGGTATTTCCCATCGAAAAAAATGCAAGGTTTTGAAGACAAATAACAAAGATAGAAACAAAAACAATAAATTGATCAATATTGAGTTGTTTAAACTGTGACGTTAATATTTTTGTAAATGCAAACCGAGCAACGTAGAATGCAATAAAAATGGGTATGTTTTCAAACCTGGTTTGCTGAATAAGAAAGAATGTTGAGATGTTAACAACATCTGAAACCAAACCAACTCTTGCTTTCCTAATCTTAGCAAATAAGATTCTAAATCCCATCAAATACAAGATAGTCCAACTACTCATTTGGGAAAGATCAGTAATTATGCCTTGTAATTTGAACTTGAGTTCGTTGTCTGACAATTGGGTATTGTTGAGGTCGAGACCATAGTTTCCCAAAATCCAGTGAATTAACCATTGAATCCATTGTGGCAATTCATGGCCATCGTTGTGGTATTGACACACCTTGAACAGGAAGGAAAGGGAGCTTGTGATAAAGATCCCAAGGAATGAAATAAATGTACCCATCTGCTGATATTCCCTTGCCCCTTTATCAAAGTTAGCAAAATCCAAGCAACGGTTAAGACCACCTTGAAACCATATGGTAAATGAGAACAATGTATAAGTGAAAACTATTAGTGACCACAATATCTCAGGATTTTCATTCAAATATGATGCTGCCGTGACCTTTGAAACAAACTTCTGTCCGCTATTGTTCCACCCTCTCATGACTCGTAATGCGACTAAAAGCAAAGAATAATAGGTCATATTGTTGCTGACATGTTTCCAATCAAAGATAATATAAGCGGCCAAACTGGTAACGACGAGGAACCACCATATTTGATACTCTTCCTCAATTAATGATGATCCATGAAAATGTAATGAGTATACAACAAAAAGACTCTCAAAATAGATGATCACTTTGCGAGAAACCTTTGACTTACTAAAAAGATAGTAATTGAATATAGCAAACAAAATGACCGAGGAAGTGAGAACTAAGCCATACCCAAGGTTAATGTCGTCGTAGTTGTAGTTGGTGGCTGATGATGCTAATTCCTGTTGAGTTTCTTTGAGAAACTCATAGTACTCTTCAACCAAACTTGAAGGATTCAACTTTGCAAACATATCACCAATTTCAGTTTCAGAACCATACTTGGCAGTGTACAATTGCATTAATTGTTTACTATTTTCTTGTAAAACAACCTTCTGTTGTTGTGGAGTCCCAAGCAGGAGGAATTCTTGTATTATGACCCCCAAGCTATTCTTTGGAATTGGCTGATTAAGCAAGTAAGATAACGTGGGAACAAGATCAATCTGGCTAATCTTGGAAAAGTATGTGTAGTCTTCGCTGTCAGGTAGAGGGGCCACATTATTGAGACCCAATGACTTGAATTTAGGTGAAATAAATGTCAAACCAGCATTAGTTTCACCTGCAGAAGACCCACCGTGATTGCCAATTTCATTCATACCATGATCACCCATGATAACCAAGAGAGTATCATCATTTTTGGCAATATGACAGTATAAACGCTCCAAAACACTATCCATCTCGCGCTGTTTTGGACGCATAAACACAGAATCAGGGCCACCCTTGTGACCAATGTGGTCTAAACCCAAATAATGTAGAATGAGCCCATCCCAATTGCTCTTCGAAAGTTGCGTGTCCAAGTGGCGCGTCACGTTGTTATCAACTTCAGTAAAGTCGCTGACAAAGAATGAGTTGGTTCCATCAACCTCAGAAAACTGACCAGGGAACAACTTGAGCCAAGTATCATCGCCAAAGAAATGAATCGACTTGTTTTTATGAAGAAATTGATGAACCCAAGAATCTTGGGAACCTAAGCCTTGTGACTGATCCTTATCGTCAGCTACATTCAAAATAGCGTCCAAAAAACTTGGGGTGCCCCCAGTTGTAATACCCTTGAGTCGTGGTAATGTTACTGTTGGTGGGTTGGAGAATGCTGTGAATGGGACGGCCGTGCCATTGGAAACCAATTGGTGGAGAAATGGCATGTTCGAGTATTTTTCCAGAAACATATAGTCTGCACGCATGGCATCTACAACCATGAGAACAAACTTGTTGAAATGGGCCGTGTTTTGAGTAGTTGTGAATGGAGACGCGCCATCTGTAAAGGTGTTGTATCCCTGAAGTGCAACTTTTGAGGGAAAAAATCCCTTAAGGAAGACCACAAGACCTGATATATGGGTAACTACTAAAGCAATATGTAGAATCCATGAGAACAGGAGAGTCTTGAACATGTTTGGATTGTTGATCAACCATAAACGAAGAGACATGCGACATAAGGTAGCCATGTGTCGCATTATTTCTGGCCATGCGACATAATAACGACGCTTGTAACATGTTGCGACATTGGTAAATGCAAGCGTGCTCTTGAGTAAATAATTCTGAAGATTCTCTCTACCATGCAGGATTGGTTATGGAGCCAGTACTCTTTTTTCTATGATAAAGCCTTCTCCTTGTTCATTGGTCAAACATTAGGTGATAAATAATAAGATATTACGTCAACTCTATCTAATTAGTATCCATATCAAGACGTTATTTTGTGCTAGTTTGCCCATGTAGTATATCTACCAATAATATTGAGAGGGTTGCTCCGATCATCTAGTTGTGACCATTTGAGCTAACAATACACCATGGCAAGCAAGATTTTCTTTACCCCACTTCTCTATGACCACTGTATTGTATGTAGTTTTTTTCGGACTTTGCCGTATTTGACTTTACCATGCGGGCACATTCGATTAGATCCCGATATATCATCACGTGAACAATGGAATGGAAATCGGATTCCGTTTTGTGGAGTACTATATAAATCAAGTTTTCTTCTACAATGAAAAAGTTTAGTTACTAAGCAATATGACTCAATTAGAAATTACATCTGGAAGACTTATCTCCACTATACATGAAACTGCCAACAAGTTTGGTGCTACTGGTGCCTGGGGCAAGGATATCAACGAGACTGGTGTCTGTAGACTCGCACTTTCGGACTTGGATAAGAAAGTAAGAGACTGGCTCATTGCTGAAACAACCAGCTTGGGCTGTGAAGTTCGTGTCGACGAAGTTGGTAACATTTTTTCAATCTTTCCTGGCCAAAAGGAAGGTCCACCAACAGGGATCGGATCGCACTTAGACACCCAACCTACAGGTGGTCGTTACGATGGTATTCTTGGTGTTCTTGCTGGTTTAGAAGTGTTGCGTACCATGAAACAAAATAACTATGTTCCTCAATACCCCATTGCATTAGTTGACTGGACCAACGAAGAAGGTGCCCGTTTCCCTATGTCGATTATGGCTCTGAGTGTGTGGGCTGAAAATCAAACTTTGGAATACGTCTATGGCCTTCAATCGGTCTTTGACGAAGAAAAGGGCGTCACTGTGGAGTCTGAATTAAACCGTATCGGCTACAAGGGTGAGACCAAGGCACTGTACAAGAGCAACCCACTTAAGGCTCACTTCGAACTTCATATCGAACAAGGTCCAATCCTTGAACGCGAAGAAAAAGAAATCGGTGTTGTTGTAGGTGTCCAAGCATACGTGTGGTTCAAGGTCCGTGTTTATGGTAAATCCCAACACACTGGTACGACTCCTTTAGCTGATCGTAATGATGCCCTTTTGGCTGCATCGAGAATGATTGTTGCTGGTAACGAATCTGCAAAGAACCACGATGGTCTTTTCAGTGTTGGTGTGTTGAGCTTGAAACCAGCTGTTGTCAATGTTATTCCTGAATTTGTTGAATTTACTGTGGATATTCGCCATGTCACCGATGTTGGCATGGAAACCATTGAAGCTGAAGTTAAGGAAAAGTTTCAGGAAATCATCAAGACCGGTGGAAGCAAACTTAAGATTGAACTTGAACACATTTACACATCCAAAGCAGTCAACTTCCACGAAGACTGCATCAACTGTGTGCGTTCTGCCACTGCACAAAATGGATTTACCTCCAGGGATATTGTCAGTGGTGCTGGGCACGATTCCTGTAGTACTAGTACCAAGATTCCTACTTCAATGATTTTCATTCCGTCCAAAGATGGTGTGAGTCACAACTTTGAGGAGTACAGTACTCCTGAAGAGGTGGAGCGTGGGTTTAAAGTGTTATTAGGTGCTGTGTTGAAGTATGATGCTGAAAGAAAGGATTAAAAATTGTAAAAAGATGTATAAATATAACAAACAAAAAAACTTGCACAGTGTCCATCATTTGTAGTCCACAAATGCAAAACGGAGTTTAAGGTTAACTGAATTTTGGGTTAGCTTTAGATACTCAAAATGTAGGTTATAAAATAACCTTTTAGGTTTTTCAATATTTACGAAATATGTTGATGAAGATTAATCTTTCAATAAAGATGGATAGATAGTGCCGAACTGAGAAGACTACAACTCCGAGGAGTACCAAGGAGAAATTCCAACAATGATTTATAATAAACACCATCATCGTTACCTAGTTTATGAGGTACAGTCTTAAATTATACACTACGCTGTAATCAAAGTTTGTCAGACCGTTTTAAGGGACGCTCTGATAAGAAAAAAAAAGAATTTTCGTATTCCGTTTTAAATTCTTGTCACGATTCCTGTATGTATTCCGTGTTGCCGAAGAATTTCTATAGTTGCTACTTATTTTATTACCGCTAGGTGATATCTGTAGAGAATAGGTATGAACTTGCTCGTCTCGAACTCTTGTAGCAAGTGTGTATAATTTTCCCCAGTTTTCTGTAGCATCATGACAACTTTTTAGGGCATTTTCTTAGCGGGGTCACCCGAAAACAGCAAGACCGCTGGCGAAGAAAATCTAATTTATCTACCATAGTGTTTGTGATAGAGGAGAAGCCTAATCGCACATTTATTTTCATCCCAATTAGGAAGACACAGATGCGCGCGATAGGAACAAAATTAGTCCCACATACATCATCATGGTGTAGTTGATCTGGTTGGTAAAGGACAGTACGTACATGCAATCCAAGACGACTATGAGAAAGGCTAGATTGTATAATATGTGCCAGGGACTGATGTTTTCTTTTTACCGGTTTTTTCCCCACTCAATTCTGTTTTGTTTTTGTCTATTCATGCACTGTTTGCAATTTCAATGACATAACGCATCTTATCGTGGGGAAAGATATTATATAAATGCTCCACTCGCATCTAAATTGCCAACGTATCAAGTACTGTGGTTAGCTATGAGCACCTCACGTATACTATCTCCTGTAACTTCTCAGGTCCATGTGGATTCATTTCCATTCACCTCGATTCTTTCCAACAAAGACGTCACTATTAATGTTGACCATGAAATAGATGATGACGAAGCCATGATTCTTGCTATGGGTTATAAGCAAGAATTCAAGCGTGAATTCTCTTTGTGGACAGTATTTGCAGTTTCCTTTTCGGTGTTGGGATTGTTACCGTCAATCGCTGCCTGTTTCGACTACCAACAGTTAGTGATCGGGATTTCACCACTTCCTTGGCTTTTGGCAGTCCTCTTCGTTACATCAGTTGCATTTTCGCTTGCCGAAGTTGCCCTGGCCTTTCCTGTGGCCTCAGGTACTCCTTATGCGGTATCTCAACTAGCTCCACCTAAGTACCTGGCGTTCTTAACGTGGACAACATGCTGGGCCAACTGGTTGTGTCAAATTACCGCAGCTCCTTCGGTCAACTACAGTGGAGCATCCATGATGTTGGCCTTGGCTAGTTTCTCCAACCCTAATTTCAAGCCCACCAACGGTATGGTTTACGGATTGTCTACGGCTCTCATGGTGATCCACGGGGTCATTTCGTCTTTACCAACGGGAATGCTTGCTACATTCAACTCGGTTGGAACTTCCTGTAACATCTTATTCTTGGTCATCGTTTTTGTGATGATCCTTGCTGGAAACGACCGTGTCAATATTGTTGCTAATGGTGGAGTTGAAGGAGTCACTGGTATTATTTCCAAGTTTAACAGCAACGCTACAGCTTGGGCCAGTGACAACCAAACAGATTACCCACAAGGTATTGCTATGCTCATGTCGTTCTTGGGTGTCATTTGGAGTATGAGTGGCTACGATTCTCCTTTCCACTTGGCTGAAGAGTGCTCAAATGCTGCCGTGGCTGCCCCACGTGCTATTGTTCTCACGTCATCTGTGGGTGGTATTATCGGTTTCTTGTTCATGATTGCAATCGCCTACACAGTAGTTGATATTGGTCAAGTTGCAGCCGATCCGGAAGGGTTGGGTCAACCATTTGTTACGTATCTCACCCAAATTCTTAACAGAAAACTTGTCATCGCTGCCACCACGCTTACAATTGTTTCCTCTTTCTTTATGGGATGTTCATGTATGCTCGCAGCTTCACGGGTTACGTTTGCTTACTCACGGGATGGACTTTTCCCAGGTTCCAAATGGTGGAAAGTGGTCTCTACTCGTACCCAGACTCCAATTGCTGCTGTCTGGGTTAACGTTCTTTTAGGACAACTATTAATGTTGTTGATGTTTGCTGGTGATGTAGCTATTGGTGCCATTTTCTCGGTGGGAGGTATTGCAGGCTTTGTATCTTTCACTATTCCAACTGCCCTTAAAATCACTGTCTCCAGAAATAAATTCAAACCTGGGCCTTGGAACTTGGGCCGCTGGTCAACACCTATTGGAATAGTGTCGTGTGCTTTTGTTCTAGTTATGATTCCGATCCTTTGTTTCCCTACTGTCAAGGGTAAAAATCTTACACCAGATAACATGAACTGGACCCTGTTGGTATTCTTTGGTCCAATTTTATTATCGTGGATATGGTTCGCCATTGATGCCAGAAAGTGGTACCAGGGTCCAAAGAGTAACATCGATGAAAAAGACTTGGTTTATGGCGACAGTTATATCATAGATGGGGAGGAAAAGGTTAGTAAAGTGACCTATGTGCAGAGTGAGAAGAAATAATTGAATGACTACAAAAAATGTACAGAAATAGAAAAAAAGGAAATATTATTGCCTTTTAGAGGGTAATTACGGTGTAGCAAATTAATATATGATTGAACATAATACTTGCAAAAAAATCTGAATCGTTGCAACCGTCCGAATCGGGCAAGGATTACTCATCGCGATTAAGGTGCGGTATCGTTTTATGTGCAGAACAAAATTAATCACAGATTCTGGAGGGCGTAACCAAAAATGACGATGGAATAACCACAACAGAACTAAAACCAAATCACTTGATGAATCGCTATAAAAACGACGATAGAGTTAACTGTACATTTTTCAATAAGATTGGTGCGTGTCGCCATGGGGAAAAGTGTTCCCGAAAACACATCAAGCCTGTTTCATCACGAACGGTTCTTCTTGCTAATCTTTATGAGAATCCACGGTTAAACAAGAACAACGATGTCGGAGAATGGGAACCAAAGCAATTGCAGCAAAATTTTGATCAATTTTTTCGAGATGCGTTTGTTCATTTTGCCAAGATAGGTGAAGTTCTGGCAATGGTGATCTGTGAAAACGAAAACGACCATCTCAACGGCAATGTCTACGTACAGTTTGCGCTGTGTGAGGAGGCCACTAATGCAACTATAGCATTGAATCAGGAATGGTTCAATGGTCGTCCAGTTTACTGTGAACTTTCGCCTGTGGATAGTTTCCAAGAAGCCAACTGTCGGGCATACGAGGTTTCGACGTGTTCGCGGGGAGATCATTGCAATTTTATGCATATACGGAAACCTACAGCCACGGTGGAAAGAATGTTATTCAAGGCACAGGAGGTGACCCAGACAAGACGTAAGTTGGAGAAATTAAAAGAAAAGAGCGAAGCTGAAACAAAACCACACAACACAAACTCTTCGACGGGAACAGGAACCACCACGCTGATGGTGCAGCAATTATTCGCATGAGTGTATTTGAGTTTGCATGCAACGTCGATAGAAATCTGACATATGTATTATAATTATATGTATATATATCTTCTGTGTAATACTACAGCGAAGAAACAACGCGTTAGTCAGTGGCCCGTTTCCGCTCCCCATGAGATAGAGTCTGTGTCCGAGATCCGACCGAAACCCCCATGCTCACGTTCCACATCGTCGAAAAAAACCCGACGGGCTGGTGCCAGCAATGCTACTTCGATTAACTGCAGGCTGCAAGACCTATTGCACACTGTCAGCTATACTACGCAACAGGTTCAGCTCATATAGAATATCCTGCATTCATCCTTATCTGACACAACCATATATAACAAGAACATTTCGCGTGTCTGCTCTACGATCCAAATCGAGCAAACAACAAATCACACATTTATCAACAATGAAACAGACGCAGCAAGATACCCCAGAACTGCATAGCCATGTCCATGCACAGGATGCATCGGAGCAACACGGCCACAGCCACTCGATTTTTGGCAACCACTCACACTCCCATCAGACGAACGAATTACTCCAAACCGATGCTAAGTCTTTCCTTACCGACCCCGCTGTCCGTATAACGTGGATTGGGCTCCTCGTAAATGTGACCATGGCGATTTCCAAGGGTGTTGGTGGTGTCTACTTCCATTCACAGGCATTGGTAGCTGACGCTATCCACTCGATGTCAGACATGGTGGCTGATTTTCTCACGTTGGCTACCGTCAATGTTGCATCAAAGGTTGGCACCCACGACAAGTATCCCTTGGGATACGGTAAAGTGGAGTCGATGGGTTCCCTTTTAGTTTGTAGCATCCTTTTATTTGCTGGCATTTCGGTCGGTTGGTCTTCGTTGTTGCAGGTGTTTGAGTACACATTACCAACTTACATTTATGAATATGCTTCCATGATCCAAGTTGGCCACTCCCATCTGCATGCAGACTTACACACACATGATCACAGAGCGGATGCTTTTGGTGACTCTAAGTTAGCCACAGTTGCAACCAAGCCTAATATAAACGCTGCTTGGCTCGCTGGTGCTTCAGTCGTTGCCAAAGAAATTCTTTTCCGCCAAACAATGAAAGTAGCTGAAAAGACAAACTCCAAGGTTTTGGTTGCCAATGCATGGCATCATAGAGTAGATTCTTTAACGTCGGTCGTGGCCCTCTTGACAGTGACCGGTGGGGTTTTATTCGACGTGGCCTGGATGGATGCCGTTGGTGGGTTAGGCGTATCTCTTCTTATCATCAAGGCTGGCTGGGGTACATTCAAGTCATCTTGGTACGAGTTGATTGATCGTGGTGAACGTAATGGCGATGAAACTTACGATAAAGTATCAGAAATTGTCATCAAAGAACTTGAAAGTTTTGAAGACTTGAAGTTGGCTCACCTTTCGGTATTGACCGCTGGTGCCAATACAAATGTCTATGCAACTTTGAAGACAGACAGAAATTTGACACTTGACGATTTGAACTCGATTGAAGAACAGTTGAAGGCTATGATAATTAAAGATGACAAGTTTGTCAGAAACATCTTTATTCTGTTCAAACGTAACGAGCGCAGTCAGTTGTAAAAACTACTAAACATTCTCATATAGATTTACAATAGAGCCAATAAAGTAGAGAAACTGTTCAAAAGAGTAAAGAGATGTAAAGGAAACAAAATTCTAAGGAAGATTCTTGGAAGGTCTTATAAATAAAGTTCATCTTACTTCAACGATCGGGTAAACTCCAACATCAAGTTTGAGACCTGGTACATCCAAAGAAATATATTAAATTGACGTTATTTTTATTCTAGGAGACTTAAACAAACTTCATTGGAAGCGACGTTTTAAGGTTACTGCTATTTACATTAATTCTTATTCTTCTTTTTCTTGTTCTTCGAGCCACCTTCAATAAATTTCAAAATCTCATCAACAGACTTTTCAGCAATCGATGGGTCCGATTGAACAGTATGCTTTTTCTTGGATTTGTGTCCCTTGTGTGACACCTTTGGTGCGACAGGAGCCTTTGGTGCTTTGACCACTGAAGCAGCGGCCTTGTGTTTCTTTTCATGCTCCAAGTACTCAACATATTTGGCCAAGGAACCCGCATATTTGGAAGCTTGTTTCGATAACGTATCGTCAGGACCAAGGAGCTTGATAAAAGTATCTTGAGCAGCTGCAAAGTTGTTCAATGCAACGTCAAACTCATTGTTGGTCAATGCGACCATACCTAAACGGTATTGGATGGATGCAGTCACTTGTGACACCAAGCCATTAAGTTCCTTCGACACCTCCAAAGCACGCAAGTACAACTTAGAGGCAGTGGCTGTATCAGTACGAGCAACACTTTCACCCAAGTTGATCAAGGCAGTAACCTGAGCTGGATGCTTTTCACCGTATACCAAAGTCCACGAAGAAATAGCATGGCGGTATAACTTCAAAGAGTTAGTTAAGTCACTCTCGTAGTAACCAGCATTCATGTAGGCAGTAATGGTGTCATGGGAATCAAAACCAGTCGTTCTTTCTGCAATAACAATGGCACGACGAGACATTACGGCAGACAATTGTTCATGGCCAAGTTCAGAGTACACTTGGGCAACAAGAGCAAAAATGCGTGAGGTCTCAATGTGAATAGGACCATAAATCTGTTCTTGGATAGCAACAAGGTCAGACAAAAGAGTCTCACCGAGTTCCTTGTCACCTTGAAGAATTTCATTTCTGGCACTAGCGAAGATTTCATCAATCACTGACGACCGGTAAGAGGTATCCTTGACAACAGGAACAAAAGCTACCACATCACTAGTAACAAAGACAGAGGAACGCTTGTTAGACTTTTCAGCAAACTTGTATTCCGCGGCCTTCCATTGAATACCAAATTTGAGAGCAATCTCACGAAGAAGCTGCTTGGAGTTGAGTTCAGAAATCCAGTTATCAGCCAACTTATAACGGAAACGAACAAAAACTTCGTTCTTCACTAAATCAAAGACTTGGTCACTAGTCAAGCTGGTAAAATCAGCACCACCAAAAGACTTAACAGATTCAGAAATATCAGCTTCAGGAGTTGAGGTGATGGCACTTCCCAACAAACAGTTGTGGAAATGAGCAACAAAGCTGGCCATTAAGTAACTAGGAACTTTTACAGACAACTTACGAAGCAAATGCTTCACAGCTCTAGCAATCATTTCTTGCGTAGAAAGACGAATGAGAACATTGTAATTAGCAATGATAGGTTCGAAAGTACCCTTCGTTGGTTCTTCTTCTTCTTCTTCCTTCTTTTCTTCCTTTGATTCATCGGTCTTTTTCTCTTTCGATTCCTCCTTCTTTTCCTCCTTAGTTTCCTCCTTCTTTTCGTCTTTTTGTCTCTTGTCTTCCTCTAAGTTCTTGGCAATTAACTCTTCTTCTTCCTTCAAAACAACACTTTTTCTGTGCAAAGCTTGTTCAACAATATGTCCCAAGTATCTCATGTTGATACCCTTCTTATGCAAAGTCTCAGACAAATGCTTACCATCAAATGAAGCTACTTGAACTGAGAACTCATCCAAAAATTCTTCAATTAAAATTTTGACAAATTTGGACATTTCCACAACTGTTTCGTCTTCTATTTCTCCATCAGGGTTGAATTCAATAGTTGGAAGCTCCTTCTTTGCAGCTTCGCCATTCTTTTCAACTTCCTTAACAACTTTCCTTTTCCACCATTCTTCCACAGCTTCATGACGCAAGAGAGCTTCACCATGAGGATATGGGTTTTCACCAGTGTAATTTTGTTTAGTGAATTCAACATCCTTTGGTGTCGTTCTGTACAAGTCAATCACGTACTGACGGCCATCAGTACCCTTGATACCCTTAGTATCTTGGGAAACAACCAACTCGACATCTTTAACAGTATGTTTTTGTAAATGGAAGAGCTTTGCAACTTGTTGCAATGGTTCTACAAACAGTTTGTCCTCAACAATGGTTTCATTGTCACTAGTCAAACCATACAATACCTTCTCACCATCATCAACAAAGATACCTGGGACAGGAGCTTGACAAACTGTTCTCTTACCCATGAAATCAACAAGACAAGTCACCACAGTACGGATGTCAAGTCCAGCACGATTCATAACACGAAGAGCCGCAACATCTTTCGCAGCCGTGTAACGGGCAGCTTCTTCACCTCCAGAAGTCTCAAAATTTTCGGCGGTGGTGGCACTGTCTGCGTAGAAGATACCATTTTTCAAGTAAAGATGACGGTCTTCAGGCTCAGCTGGGTTCATTGGAGTCAAGTTACCCAAAACGATGTTAGTGGCGGTGCTAGAAGCAGATGCAGCAAAGGCATGGATAGTTCTGGTGATCAACTTTTCCTTCAAGATTCTTTCGTTGAAGGATTCACTTGGAAGGTCACGGAGAGCTTGGATATCTTCATTCCAGTCCTTGACATAGTCACTTCCATCAACACCATTAGAAATCAAAGGCAATTGACTCCGTGACATATCAGCGGTGGTCTTGCTAGTTGGGTTAACAATCCATGGTGAGGCCAAGAATGATGAATTTGGAAGAAGATATGTTTCTGGGTGGTTGGTAGCAGCCCAGTTCGATTCGTTGGCCTCAACAGCAAGAGCAAATTTGGAAGAAAGTCCAGAAACCAAATCGTACAAAACAAACTTGGAACCCTTGGCACCGAGTGCTCTTGGTTCAGGGTTGAATGTAGCAGCAGACGACTTATTAACAAAGAAGCCTGTCAAGTGACATGTTACATGAAAAGTTTCCTTCTCCAAGGTCAGGAGGGTCAAGTAGAGCAAATCACCTTTGGTACGTTGGTATGGCGGAACAGACCAGGCCGAAACGGCCAAGGAGGTAATTGGAACCTTGAGGTTATCACTGAGTCGAGATACAATTGAATGTGAGACAATAGGAGTATGTTGAATTTCAGCAATATCCTCCGCAAGAGATACAATGGTTTCAACCTGTTCCTTCGTGAAAGCCGAGGATTTGTCATCAGTTTCAGAGGCAACAGCTTCAAGAGCACTTAAACCAACTTGGTCAAGCTTAGTGGCTCCACTAGACACACCCACATCTTGGGAAACGCGGTCCAAGTAATGGAGACCAATGACCTCTCTAAATCTAGCGATATGGTCGTAGACAGCAGCTAAGTTGTAGGCCTTGTCCCTAATATGAACATCAAGTTGTTCTGGAATATTCTTTTCCCAGGCAGCAAACACTTCTTCCCAAGTTGAAACTAAGTCAAAAGTAGAAGAGACATTAAGGCCGTCGACAATAATGTCATAATTGGTGAGATTCCTGGATACTGGCAAGATGGCAAGCGCCAGTCTCAAATCGGCCAATGATTCAGCAGGCGACGAAGGCACTTCCAATGCAGATGCAGCCACGCTGGAAGGCAACGAGACCTTCAATATAAGGGAAGGTTCGGACATGTTGGTGGTGAAAAATTTGAAAATGGAGAAAAATTGAGGAAAAGTGAACGTCGATAGAACAAGGAAGAAGGTGCAGACCAGACCAATCGAGAAGAGTTGAAAGAATTGAAGGCGGCAACACAAGAGATTGTTCTTGTAAGATACAAAGAGAGAAGTTACTGAAGGTATAAGTACAGTAAGACAGATGGGTCGGAAATTAAACAAATACGAACAGTAGGTAAGGTATTAGAGATAACAGACAAAAAGCACTAGAGTTTTATGGTAGTAAAAGACTCAAGTATAAATTCTTGTCTCGAAAGAGAGACTGCTTCTACCAAAGTTTTCAATATTACTTCTCATACACTAGAAATGAAGTGCCGTTAAGCTATAGTTCAAAGATTGAAAAGTTCTCTCTAGTCACAAAATTTTTTTCCATCCAATGTTTCTCTCTAATTTTACTTAAATTGAAATGGGGCTGCTCGCTAGATTTCAGCTTTCCCTCTATTTTTCTCGCTATTTTGTGGCAAATTCATATGTCTCATCTAAATTAAACTAATTTTGCTGCGATTGAGTAAATCAAAGCTATATCGAAAGCGCCATCCCATCGCCATTGGACGATAAATTAGCTTACAAGCTAAGAGCACTCAACTTAACTGAAATCAAGAATTACGCATTTTTGGCAAAGATTTCCCTGTTCGCTGTGTTTGAACTGTTTGAACGCTACTTTAACTAAGCTACCCGTTAATGGATCATCTCCCCCAGGAAATTCTTATTCAGATCTTCTCACATGTTGATCCAAGACAACTTAATGACGTAAGACTTGTCTGCAAAGCTTGGAACGACGCCGTTTCCCACAAAGAGACATGGCTAGCCGCCTTTCGCCGCACGTTTCGTACCCCACGCGTATTCCCATCAGTTTCAGGATCTCTGCTCTGGTTGGTCGAGTACTACGGCCGAGCTAAAGCGCTAAAGCTTTGGCATAGAGCTGCTGCTATTCACCGCTCTTATACACTTCTTAATAACAGTTCAATGGTCGATGCCTGTTTGGCTAACTTTAATACCAACAACGGGTTCGGAAAAGTTCTCCTTTTCACTCAGGGTGAAGGATCCATTGCCATTGGAAATCTTAAAAATGGTCGTGATCAAAGCTTCTTTCCTGGTGGGAGACCTTTTTTGTACACCATTACTGCCTATTCCCTTTCATGGACATATGTTCTTGTGGGGACAACTAAGGGCGAAATTTACTTGAAAAACTTGTTGCTGTCGGGTTCCAGTCGTTCATACATACTGTTTGAGGCACATTCTACTACTGTAACTGCAACATGTTTGAACAGCAAGCCCGACAAGAACAAACAGAAAGTTGATGCAATTACAGGCACAATAGCTGGCGTGGTACAATTATGGAAATTAACTGGGACTAAGGCTTGTGATACTTTGTTAGATGGACCAATTCTTAACATTGAATCGGATTTCATCCGTATTATCATTGTGAATACCGACAAAAAGTTATACATACTTGATTTTAACACACTAGAAGTCTTGTGCTCTACCGAGCTTGGTTTCCTGATTTACATAGACGAGGTCACCTTCTCGACATTTTCTTCCAGCACTCCTCCCAGAATCAACACTCTTCATGTTGATTTTGCCGACAACAATGCAATCATATGCTATGAGAAGCATATTAAAGTTTTCAACTATCTTGATAACTACCTTACAGTGAGAGTGATGGACACCGGCAATATGCAAGTAGTCTTTTCGCAGCTCCAAACAGTTGCCGAAACCAAGATTAATAAGAGAAACCACAAGATTGTGGGCAAGGATGGACTTTTATTTGCCAATTCAATGTCCGATGGTTCAGTTATTGTGTGGAATGTTCGTGATGTAGGCCCTATTGTGCCTATTTGCCGCGTTTCAGACTTCAGGCAATACTTGGATCCATCGCTTGACTTTAAAATCATGGCAATTGCTCTTAATCTGTCAGTATTAGCCATAGGAGGCCCCAATGGGTTTGTAAGTTTGTTTCAGGTTTATACCGGAGAATTTATCAAAGATGCTAGTACAAAATTCCCCAAAAGATTTCAGCGGATCCACACTCATTATGTACCGACCACAGCGATCATTCTTAATAACGACCAACAGGCAGCCAATGGGTTGATTGTCTGTGGTGATTATTTACAGTACTTTCAGTTTGGCGATAAAGAATTACCAAAAGAGACTAGCGGCATTACAAAGAGACGATACAAAAATGAAGCCAGGCAAAATATTCAGGACGAAATCAACGAGTATGATTCATTAGTAGATCTGGAGCAGCGAACTAGTGATCGCTTCGATCGTTACAATGGGACAAATTTCGAGGATGAAGACGACGAATTGTCAGTAGCCCTAGCAATAAGTGAAAGTTATCAGCAGAGACACGATCCTGATCTAGTCGATGCTCTAGCACTTTCGTCAATGCCGGTTGACTCGGAAGAAGACCAACTTCAAAGAATTTTGCAACTTTCTCTCGTTGAACAGTAACTATAAGCGAGGACGACATTAGGCCACAGATACGACATTCTCCGTGGAGATACGGGGTTTGGAACGTTTTCCGCATCCATCCGTTTTTGTCCTCGAGTCAACCAATGAAAGTCAGTCACATAACTTGTATTTTTTTATGTGTGACTAGATTGGTCCTAACCTGCAAACTGGATTTTTTTTACTAGCTCGTATGATTCAATGATGGCAAAGGTTTAAATTAGGCGAAGAAAGACACATTACATTTATAGAATGAATATTTAGGGTCATGGTGTTTGCAAACTTCATAAAACAAGCAAAGTATTCACACCATGAGAAGCTTCAGTTCTTTCAGTCTTCGTATCCTTATTTACATTCCACCTCCCTAGTCTCATACTACCAGTATTTCAATAAACGCTGGAGTAAAGGCGGCCCACATCCTTCTAGCGCAGACACTAGACACTTCTTGACGATAGATAGTGGACATTATGGACTTTACTACGTTATTTATTCTCACGAGGCCAAAAGAAAGAAGCAAATTCAATCAGGGCCCAATGAAGCCATTCTAGAACACATGAAAAACTATGAAGAATCATTTCGTACCGATTTCATATACTTGGACAATGCTACCAAATTTTTCATACTGAAAATAAACCAAGAAATTAACAACAACATAAATACCATTCGCTTCATTTCACATCGATTCTTGTCATCACTTACAAACATAAAGCATAAGCAAATCTTCTTCCAGGTCGCCAGACAGTTTTCCACTTTAAATAATAAAGAAATTAATACTGAACCAAAAATAGTTGAAATAAAAGATGTAGATGAATCTCAGGAACCATTTGAATCTACATTCCTCAAATCAAAAGTCAAAAACATTATGGATGCATACAACAACGCCAGTACCCCAGAAGATCTAAACGTGATATACCCATTATACCAAGCATTGAAAAGAAACGAAATTGTCTTACCAAATATTGACAGTTATAATATTATTTTGAAATCCATTATTGAAAGGTCACTCGACTCCGAGCTTACATTGGAGGCATTTGAAACCAAACTTACTACGTTGTTGACCGTTTACCAAGACATTTTGTCACACTCAATGAAACCTAACAACGAGACTTACGATATTATCATTAAAGGATTGTTGGAAGGAAGCTTAAATGTATCGAAGCTCGACCAGAACAACTGTTACCAGTATGTTGCCTACCAGAACAAATCAAAAGAATTTGGCCAAATAGGAATTGAAATCATCAATTCCATTAAAGACTTATCAAAGTTGGACTTAATACTGACATTACCTAACTTATTGGAAGTCTTGAGATACCATCCATCATTAATCAAGAAAGACCTTTTGCAGAAAATTCTTCCCTTATTATTGGACCAGAGCACGTCTAACCATAAATACCATCTCGACTTTATTAACTTGTCAAAATATTTGACTAAATTTGAATGGAATACGAGTGAGAAGGTTTACAGTTTTATTACATCCATCTACCATAAATATAGAGATGCTAAGATTGACGAAGACGAATATTTAATTTATGCTAAACTCATCGAATCGTTGATCTATAATGGTCACTTCACCATGGCTTCTAAATTTTTGGATGATATTTTAATTGACTACAAACAATCTTTGGAAAATATAAACAAGCCAAAGAAACTACAAATATCAAACATCATTTCTTCCTATGTTTTGGCATTTCTCCACCAAGACAAAATGAACCTTGAGAAGACTTACGAGTTAGTCAACAAGTTCAATCTGATATCCTATCTTCCTGAATTATCTATCAAAGTTTACGGTGAATTAATATCAAGCTACCTTGAAGAGTACAATAACTTGGAACACAGAAAGTCAAAAATGATGAACTCGTCTTCCGCAAAATTATTGGAAGATCTTCAATCATCACAACAGTCTTTGTATTCCAAAATTTGGAGCTTGTACGATTACGTTGCAATTACCAAGGAATTCCAAGCATCAACCACAATTCAAATGTTGATTTCTGGATCACATTGTCGAGATCAATTGTTGTCTTTGAGTATCAGCCTAGGTGATCATGAAAGAATCTTTCAATTAATTAAGGAAATTATGTTGAAAAACCATTTGATTTACGATTTGAATGCTTTTAAGATGTTGCTAAGTTATATTCATAATGGTGTCGTTTACAATGCAAATGGGACTGCTTTTAATGAATACTATCTCGGATTAATTTGGAACTTGGTGGAGACTCAATCAACTCATTATGTGACCAAGTCCATCGATTTGAACAACTTTGTTTCAGAATGTACTGGGTATTTGATGATCGGCAATACTGATATGCAGACTTACCACCATTTTGTTCAACTTTTTATGAACTCCTCAATGGTTGAGAATGCTGTCGACAACTTCGAATTACTGCGTGATAACATCCACGGATTAATCTTAATTTCGAAATTTATTATGGCATATGCTGGTGAAGATAACGCAGTGTTCAACAAAATTTTAAACTTTCAAGCCAGAATGATCAATCAATTTGAAGACACTGAGAACCATTATGTCATATTCACCGATGATATTGTTCAGTACAAGACACAATTGAAGTCACATTTTAAGACTTTGTTTGAAAATTTGGGGGAAGACAAAATTTACTTGACTTCTGATATTATTGCAGCTTGTATCGAGTCTGACATCCCTGTTAGCCTGGAATATACAGAACTTTTGAAAACAAAGCTTGACCATGAGACGAATTTAAGTTATTTATTGAATATCAATTATCAAACAGGACTTCAAAAGTTTGTCGAGTTGTTCAACAAGGGTTATAAATTTAACTCATTAACTTGGGAAATTGTGCTTAATCATAATTTTTACGTACAATATTTGCAAGTTGCTTCCAAAAAGGTACCAATTTCTCAATTGATTGAACGTATCTGGTCTCTGGATTTTGATACAAAAGTGAAAATTGATCATTTAAACTCCTTGTTAAAGTTTAATAACGACAAGATAAATATAAAGATTGTTGAGTTTATGCATAAGTTCAAAGTCACAGACACATATTTGGTTTTGAATGTGATTAATTCAGTCAAGGAGTCCAGCAATATTTACTTGAAAAATCTTGTTTGCGATAAGAAATTTTTCACGATGGTATTTGCTGCAAACCAGGATAGTAACTGGATTGTGGAATACTTTCAATTAATAGAGGCAAATTCGTCTCAGATTATTACATTGGTCGAAACATACGATTTACTACCAAAACACGAGGATGTTACACAGCAAGAGCTTATCTTGTTGGAAATTTACTATTCTGCTCTTTTGAAGAATGGAGAATTGGAAAAATTTAATGAATTGTTCAAGCAATCATTAAAAAAATACAATTATGAAAAGTCACCTATTTTGATTGAGTTGATGCTCAAGTATCACATTTTCATGGGAGGCGAGAATAATATTAAGCTTGCCATTTCTTCTTTTGACAAATTTTCAGAATATTCAGATGGTATTAAGTCATCTATTTTGTATGCCAAATTCTTAGGATCTGCTTATGGATTACACACCTTTAATGCAGAAACTGTTTCAACGATAAAAGATTTATCAATGAAGCTATTAACTGGAAATCTCAGGCAAATGAAAGAAACTTTTGAGTTGAACAATAAGCTTGTTTTTACTCAAAATAGGAAGAGTGAATTAATTGATTCTTTGTTGGAAAATTTACTAAAGTTGACCTATATGGGAGAGGGGAAGGCTGGTATGGTTAAGTTTCAAAATATGATGAAATTTTTTAAAATGGTTGGATGGAATCATCTTAGCTTTAGTCAATTGAGGGTATTGATTAAATTTTTTACCTTGAACAAAGCTAATGAAGTCTTGGCTTTAATTTTAACAAAATTAATTGTCTCCAAGTCGTCGATGGCAAAAGTTTTGAATTTTTATTTTATGGAGACGTTACTTTCTGAGGCTGAAGCGAGAGAACTTTTAGGAGTGATGAAGGCAAGTTTCATGTATCTTGACGATGAAATGAACTTATCTAGCATCATGGAATATTGTGAGGCCAATGAAGTAGAGTTGGTTCAAAGGGCAATTTAGGATTATTTATTAAGGAGATAAACGGTTATACAGATATAAAATATATTAATAATATGAGAAAGGTTTTTAGATGAAAGTGATTAAATTCCTTCAATCTTACAAACGCATAAAAATAAATAAATAAAGCATACCGTCGTTCCTATTCCAAAGGTCGAAGGTTTTGATTAATTTTAAGATCCAGCAAAATTGAAACGGCTAGATTACTCAATGAACCAATTGGTTCCTTCTTAGTATTCGTGTTCGTGTCAATATTTTGCGGTGCTTCAGGTCTCCTTTCACCGGATTCATGGCCTGCCTGCCTATCGCTTGCTTTCAGTTGTTCTTCTGTCTGCAAAAGAACGGCCTTAGGCGACCCTGTAGGTTCCAGAAGTGGAGCAACCTTGGATGCTGAGGTGCTCTTTTGCTTGAGTCTTGTATATCCTGTAAACCAGACTTTACTTAAGTAGTCATACATTTTACCCTTCTCGGGGTCAAAGTAAAATACTTGGCCCAGGTCAAGTCCCATGCCACCGTAAGAATCAATCTGACTGTAGCCACAATACATATATCCTGAACATACTCCGGATTTGACCCAACCTTTTTGTGGCCCCCAGTCCATAATCTGATCAACAGTTGGTTCGCCTGGAGGTACATCCATATTGATTTGGTCCATATCATTTTTTCTCTGTTCCCATGCCTGAGTTAAAACTTCTTCCAGTGTTTTGTTAGGTGGACTCCGAGGCTCCCGAAGCCTGGGCAAATCCGGCGGAATAACTGCTGCACGAATCTTAAGTGGACTTGAATATAATACAGCCAATTCATCGTTGGTATACTCAGGTGGAAATTTCATTCTATCTCTGAAATGACCGTTCTTTTTGCAGTAACTGAACCCTGAGTTGATCCACAATAATTTACCGTTACGATCAACATGCCCTGGATGTGTAGAGCACAACTCTACAGAATTGGAGTTAGGATAGTAGGTACGATTAGGTGTTGATGGTATCTCTCCGACACTTGCAGCTGCATTAGGATTGAATTCGTAGTTTTCGTCTCCTGCCATAGCCAATCCTAACCAGTACATTTCCTTATCTCCCCATATGGATGACATGACAGGCTCTTTCCAAATTGAAAGAGGGTAAGTCATTAGAATACCTAGAAAATGGCTGTACTTGTTAATGGCCACAACACCAGCTTCTTGGAAATGTCGCCACCCAGTCATGTACTTATTATTCATGGTTTTCTCTGTCAACAAAGGTATATCAAACAATACATCCATGGATATTTTATTCCCGGGAAACAACTGGGAGAAATAGTTGGTTTCGATAAAGTCATTCAGATCTCGCAAAGATCTGTCTTGAAAAAAGTATGTACCCGATTTCTGGTATTCTTCCGACTCAAAAAATTCCACAAGTGGGACAAGAGGAACTGTATCAGCATCGAGCAACAAGACTTCACGGAACGACGTAAAAAGTAAAGCCAAAATTTTATTCGAATAGCCACTTAGTTTGTTTTTATGGCCTCTCTCGATGGATTTAGCAACATTAACCAACCACAAGTCTTGCACGGGAAATTCACTGCCATATTCTTTGTATTTCTCTGCCAAATCTAGTTCAGGCATAAAGTGCTTCTGATCATAGGTAAGATCTTGACCAAAAAACTCCTTCACTGATGATGTTGCAGAATGAATGATGATCTCTCGGGCATTTTTGTTGATATCCCCCCTGTGCACGATTTGAATGGGGAGTTTGTTATTAAGAGCCCTAAGAACTCTTATCAACTTGACAAGATCACGGCTATGTCGAGAACTAGCCGAGATAACAATTCCTCGGCCACTGGTCTTCTTTTGTAAGAAGTTAAGCATGTTATCTGAAGATTCCAACTGATGGTAATTGCCTGTGAATGTATCGTTTTCAAAAATAGGGAACTGGTCAACTTTGGTTCCTCTATTCACATACTCAAACTGAGGTAGATGATTATTTATAAATGGAAAGAGACGCATAGAAAGGTCATCATAAGTCTGTTTATCACTGCTCACATTGTCAATAAAGCATTTACCAAAAATACGCATCAAAGTCACCGTGTCAGCCATAGAGTTGCCTATTCTCTTGGTTTCCAATACATGTTCCTTGTACTGACTATTGATCCTGTCGTTGTCTGCGTCGGTGATATTGTAATCCGATTTTTCCGGCTTGTTTTCCCTGAGCCTGGCATAAGCTTCGTTGAAATATTTCTGTTTGTTTGCAACACTTTTATCATATTTGGAGCCACTTTGATAATCGTCGAGCTCCCAATTAGGATACTTGGTCTTGAAGTGGGAAAAGAACGCGTCACACCTTTCGATCAATGGCTTTGATAGCACTTGAGATGAGTCACCGCCAAAGAGATCAACAAACTCCTTGTAATCGCTGTATAAGTAGTTCGTGTAGTGAATATCAGACCGAACAAGAAAATCAGATGCTTGGAACCCGTCTATATCATATGAGTGGTCCAATATGATACTACGATAAAGGCTGTGAATATGACTGGAGGAGAGGGTACATAGGATGACAACGACAAGCGTAGCCAAAAGCAACCCTATACCTCGACGTAACAGGAACCTCATTTGTAACAATCAAGAAGCAATGAGCGGACACAGCAGAGGTTGAGTGATATTTTTGAACATTCGCCTCAATTGGAGGCTCAGTTCAACTTGTGGGTCTCGCGTGCGTTCCGTAGTATCCTTTACAAAAAAAAATACAACTGGGTGCCATGAAATAAGATTACTATCTAGCATAAATACAGTAACTTAACGGGCCTTACCATCAGCAGCCTTGACGTAAATGACGTCACCATCTTCGACAAAATAGTCCTTCCCCTTCATCATCAATTTACCTGCGGCTCTAACACTGTTTTCGTCACCGAGCTCAATCAAATCATCATACTTGATGACTTGGGCCAAGATAAAGGTCTTCTCCAAATCGGTGTGGATAGTACCAGCAGCTTGTGGAGCAGTGTACCATCTTCTAATAGTCCATTCTCTGACTTCATCTGGACCACCAGTGAAGAAGGAAATCAAATCTAACTTCTTTCTCATTTCAACAATGATCTTTGGCAAAGCAGATTGAGCACCCAATTCCTTGGTGTAAGCATCTCTTTCTTCATCAGATTCCATCCCAGCTAACTTTTCTTCCAAGGAAACTGAAAGTGGAATGATCAAGTCACCTGGAGAGTTCTTGTCAACCCATTCCTTAATCTTCAAAAGATGCTTGTTCTTTTTTCTAACGTAATCTCTTTCAGACAAGTTAATCAAGTAGATACATGGCTTGGCAGTCAATAAAAACATGGTATTGATAACTTCAACTTCCTTTTGGGTCCACTTGTGGTTGGCAACTCTTTGACCATCCTTCAACAATTGAATGATTTTCTTGACCAATTCAGCTTCTTCCTTCTTTTGTTTAACTTCCAAGGATTGTCCACCTCTCTTCGTGATCTTGTCAATACCTTCCAAGTGCTTTTCGGCAAATTCAATGTCCTTTAATCTCAATTCTTCAGAGATGATTTCCAAATCGTTCCATGGGTTGACTTCTTCATTAATGTGAATAATGTCAGCATCTTCAAAACAACGGACAACCTGGAAGATAGCATCAACAGCTCTGATGTTAGCCAAGAAATTGTTACCCAAACCTTCACCAGCGTGAGCACCCTTGGTCAAGCCGGCAATATCATACAAGGTCATAAAAGCTGGAACTTCACTCTTTGGCTTGTACAATTCACATAATTTATCAAATCTCGAGGATGGAACGATAACTCTAGCTTCTTCAGGTTCAATGGTAGCGAACGGGTAGTTGGCTGGGTTACCCAATGGAGATCTGGTGATGGCTTGGAAAAAGGTGGACTTACCAACGTTAGCCAAACCAACAATACCAGACTTCAAGTTGTTACCTGGTCTACCTAACAAAATAGGTTTCTCTTGAGCGTTCTTCTTCTTTGGTGGCATGTTCTTAAATGAAGACTTTGAATTATTGGTTCAATTACTTTTTGTGCCTTGCTTGATGGATCAGTGAAAAAAAAAATGTCGTGTCAACTTCTGGTAGGACATTTGACAACAAAACATAATGTCGCAATTAACTTTTTTCAACCTTTAAATTTTCACCGTACTTTAGGTAGCCGACTGAAAACAGATGATGTTGAAATCCATAACCCGCCAAGTGCGGACCTTTGCTACTGTTATGCCTTTGAGAAATGCAGCAAAATCATCTTGTGCCGCTGGAACTGTTTTGAACTTGAAAATCAGAAAGAATGGGGACGAACCTGTTGCCTTAGAAGACTCAGAATATCCACCATGGTTATGGGACATGCTCGACAAGAAGAAGGTTGACGAGCAAATGAAGGATGCCGATTTTATGAGATGGAGAAGGAAGCAGTTGGGTGACCAGAACACCAAGAAGATTAAGAGCAATAACTTCTTGGCCAATATGAAGTGAGAAAACTATATTGTCCTACAGTGTAAATTATTCCTTGTATATATTAGTAAATACAATTACTTTTAACCAATAGCTTCAATTTGAACATCTGTGGTATATTTCATTTGGGCGAGAGATATTGTTTGTTCATCAAGATTGAAGACCGTGTAGCAGGATCTAAGAAAGTTATCTCCCAAAATGGAATTGGTTCCAGGAATAATACCAAAGACACAAAATGCCTCACCTGAGCTCAGAGAACCCCCATCAGAGATAAAGTTGGCAAGAGGAGCTTGAATGGTCTGCTTGTCGTTAAAATTAAAGCTTAATGAATTATTGCCGTTTTTTAATGAGCATGGTACAATGTATGCTCCAGATTGAGGACTGATGGTAGCATTAGGCGCAATCACATCAATCATGCTTTTGACCGTTGTATTCAGGAGAATTGATAAAGTTGCACCAGAATCAATAAGGACAGTATTACCGACCTGTATGGGATCTGAATTTTGTTTGAACCCAACTCTCTGAGCGGGTCCGAAGGGTGGCTCAATTAAACCAGGGGTATCTAAGATATTTGTAAGAGGAAGCAGAGGTAAGCTCCCACTGATATGGAAATAACCACCGGTGAAAGAGTTTTGAATTGTTGTTTCCTCATCAAGTATGTTAATGACTGACGAGGAACTTCCATGACCAAATGAAATAGTGTGCCCGTATGTTTGATCTTGACCATCATCATTATTTAGAATTTCTAGCTGAATTTCATTAGCGTTTGAAGTTGATGTGTACAAGAATGAGCTGCTGGTAGAAGGTCCAGTAACAGGGACATTCGTAGCAAGTCTGCTAGGTGGCTGCGAAAAACCACCCTGGGACGTAGTTGTCTCAAATGACTCAGCAATAGGCAAAGTTGCCATACTAGTGGAGCTTACTTGAATGCTAACTGTAGTAAACTTAGATTCTGAACCAGAGAATTGAGGATTCACACTTTGAGAAGGAATCTCCAATTTCAGAGAAGTAAAGTTTAAAGTATTTGAAACTGACAAACCAGCCAGCGTGGTGGAAGTTACTTGAGTCGTAACTATTGTGACATATGAATCCAAACTAGATAGTTGCTGGTTTCCTATTTTAGAGGAATTATCTAACACCATAGAAGGGGACGGAGTTTCCAAAGGAGGCGAACTAGCCAAGGTGGTAGAAGTTTCTTGGATTGTAACTATTGTTAAATCGGTCGCTGAGTGAGAAGTTGAAATTGAGTTGGTAGTGGAGTTGGAAGTAGAATTGAGATTTGAAATCTCGACTATGTTTCCAAAGTTCACAGTAATGGAAGTCAATGGAATACGCATATGAACCGGCTTACCATTTGTTAGTTCCACCGGAATCGACACCAAATTACCAGTGAATTTTGCGTGGTCAATACCTCCAAATAAAATAGAACCAGACTTAGCGTCAATAGAGGTCAAGTATAATGAATAAGCAACCTTCTTAATCAACCCCTGCTCCTTCATCAATTGAGGAACGTTTTGATACTTTTCCTTAGCGGCTTCTAGTTGTGGGTAACCAATTCCAAAGACACCTACATTAGAAGTGGTGTTGTGTACAACAGCAAATGAAGCGTTGGATATCTGTAGATGCGGTAATAAGGAAATGGTGTCTTGTCCAAAAGTACCATAAGCATAACTCTTGTCAACATATGAGATTGAGAATGGAGTGGTACCAGGTATCCAAGTGTATGATTTCGTGGCATCGAATGTTCCGTATTGATTACAGTCAATTGACCCGCCATTAGCCAGACATTGATGAGTGTCAGATCCCATTACCCAAAGATCCGACGAACCAGTATCAATTAATACGTCAACTGACGAGCCTGGTGTGCCAATTTGAATGGAAGTAACATAAAATGCTTTCTTATTTATTAAAGTGACATCATATGTCGATCCATTAGTATCAATGTTCGCCGCTTTTATTGAAGTACCAGATTCATCGGAATCTGGAATTGAAAGGCTTGATGCAAGGTTTTAAGTGAACCCTTCAAAAGATGAAAGAGCTTCTCTCAAACTCCCACCTGTGAGGACATTAAAATCTATTTGAATGAATCCATCGGTTGCAAAAGCTGGTATCAATAGCGCAGAAGATAGTATTGGTTTGGAAATTCGCATTTTAGCAACAGCAATAGATATGGGACCCCTAACTAAGAAATATTAATGGTTGAATCTTGAATGGGAACATCAATTGTAAAATGCAGCAAATGCTGCGGTACTAATTCATATTTATATTTAGCGAACTTGGCAGTTTCATAATTGGTTATGTGACTTGTATCTCTACACCAATGCTTCTATCACTCTTGTTTATTCAAGACCGAAGTGGACTTCGAAGTAAAGAAAAATTCAATCAAATAAGTGAACAAACGTGTTGTTCAACATTTACAGGTGTTATTGATCAGTTAAGTTGTGTTTCTTCATAGCCTGTTAAACAGTTGGCACTTAAATAAATCGGGAGAAAAAAAGAGCCTCTCTGTTAAAGCACTAAATCAGATTAGCTCGTAATTTGTGGAAGAAAATAGTCCTCACTTCGACAAAATACAAGAAAACCAACCCACAAGTAGCAACATTTTAGCTAAAAATGGCAAGTGTTATGCTCAATATAAGCCTTGAAAGTTTTGATTTTCTGTGCGATTGCTGCAGACATTTATTCATGAAACAAAGAATTCTCTATAATTCGTACATCTGATACATCTGATACATCGCCTACGCGTCGTCTATCTATTTATGAAGCGCCTCATAAACTCTATTATGTTCAATCTAATTTTCTACCACATGAATTCTAATGCGCCAGATTCTTAAATCGATAGCGTTTTAAGATACTACCAAGGGTTTGCTTCAAAATCATCATCGCCCCATGTCTTGTGTGCCAATGAATTAGGCATCTGAACTTCTTTAAACAATTCATCACCTTTAAAATCAAGTGGTTTTGATACTGGGGTAGCTTCTTCTTCCGAGCCATGTGAATTTGAAGAAACATAAGCAGCACGTACAGTTTCCTCTTCGTCACTATTTTCTTTTACCTTCTGATAATTTCCTTCGTCTTCCTCATTGCTGTGGTCAGTTTCGTAAGTGTCATTAAAGTTCATTTCTCGGTTTGCCGTGATAATATCGTCAACATCATCTATCACAGAAATAGGCAAGGTTGGTTGGTACTTTTTACTCCTCAATACTCTCACACCGCCCAACCCAGAACCATATGTATTGATAAGTTCTTTCAAGTTGGGTAAAGCAATGTCAGACACATAATTAGGATTCAAATAAATATAAAATTCCTTTGATAAGAAATTGGATTGCGTCATATAATGCATATTAAACCTTGATATTTGATTCTGCCCTTGCTCATTCATCAAACGTTTAATCAAATGGATTGACTTCTTTGAAAGCTTCGATTCTTCAACTTCATATTTATACAACTTGTTGGCAACTTTGAACAACTGATAGTAATTCAAACAGTCAAACAGATTAATTGTATTGATCAAACTTTCTTCATCATTCAACAGCGACATGCATTGTAGCCACTGCAAAATTTCAATCGTTGACTGAAACTGATCCTTGCCAATATGGTACAACGAGTTATAGTAAAATTTGAGATAATGGGGATCACGGGAGTCATCGTCACTAGGTTCTTCGTTCAACAAATTATGCAATTCAAAATTACTCTTACCTAACAAGGAATTTAAGCCTCCAATACTATCAATGGCAGGAGCCCGGAAGTTGTGTGATCTCATCCAGTCTTCAATGGTAGAAATATTAAGCCTGATCTGTATTGCTTTTGATCTAGAACAGTACTTTGATTGACTCATTATCTTATTAAAAATCAGACAGTTACTTCCGTAAAATACCTGGGAAAATGTTTGAGCACGAAGAAGTTTGTCGACCTTGTGGATTTCAAGAACATAATCCAAGGCCCCCAATACTTGGATATAACGGATCGGGGATGGTTTCATAAGCTCAAACTGAGTTGGGGGATATAACATATTAAAGATATCTTCGTACGTGTTTGGATGTTTCTTCTTGTTCTTGAAGATGTTCCAATCTTTGGCATACAAAACATTTGAAACATCGCTGAGAGTGGTATAGTTCAACAAACAATCATCCACCAAATTGAGTAACCGGGAATTGATTGAGAATGACAATGTAGCAGTTAGAGAGTGTACCAAGTTAATAATTTCTTGTAGAAACTTAGGAAAACTGGCATAAATTTCGTTTTTACTCAAGTAATAATGCAAAAATTGAATCACTGACAACCAATAACTGAGACACACAATATCCACAGATTCACCACCAGTGCTTTGCTTGTTTTGTTGTATCGACATGTTGATCACACCAGATTTGGTATCAGTTACGGTTCTCAATCTAGTGACAAAACAATCAAAAAAGAATTCGGTCAATTCATTACTGTTAACTTTCAAATGAGCATATCTGATCAATTGAAATGCTATTGCTGCTGGAATCTTGGTATCATGCTGAAGTTGAATCTGCTCAGTTCTCAAATTAAATATGTAGTTCAAAAGTGAAGGAATATCGCTATCCGTGAACTTGATATACTGCTCTGGTATTAATTTATCGTAACTAAACTCCGGCAATTCTGTGATGGCATGGTTTTTTGATAAGAAGTATTCATCATCCTCTTCTAGTACATGAGTCTCTTGTTCTTCTTGTTCATGGTAATTGGACGCGGATATAGTCAGTAGTTTTAACTTTGTTGTTAAGTCATCTTCGATTAGTGGGTCTTGTGGCTGAAACGAGTTTGTGGTATATACGTCGTCTTTATCAACTGACGTGGACTGAAACAAGTTGTGGAGTTTGAAATATTCGTATACTTCTGGGTTTTCTGGTGTAACAAGGGATACTGCGTTTTTACCTCCAGCGACAGGGGAGAGATATGGATCGGCCTGATAGTTCAAAAGTAGTTTGACAGTATCAAATTGGTTAAAGTGAATTGCCCACATGAGAGGTGTATAATTAACCACAGTATCGTGTTGATCTGGATCTGCTTGATGTATGGTCAATAACAGTTCAATAACAGCAAAGTGGTTGAAACAGATAGCATAAATCAAGGCTGTAGCACCCTTCTCTCCTGGATAAATCTGACTGATAAACAGATTATGCATGCGGATGGCAGACTCAACAGTTACCAAGTCCCCTTCACAGGCAGCTACTAAAAACTCAGCGAATGCATGTTGGAGGTCTTCGTTTCCGACAACATCCCGTACCAATTGACTTTGAAGTGTAGTTTTAGCTGCCAATATTGGTGCCATCAATGGGTCAGAGTGGTTCAATATCGTAGGTAGAACCCCTGTAGCAACAGCCCACGAATTCATTATTTAGCTACTTTAACGATTACTGGGGTTGAGTATTTAACACCGATCTAGAATTATTTTTGTTACGTTTTTCTTGGTGCAGGGTGTGCGGATTTTTCTTGTCTAGTGCCTGCACTCAGTGTCGGCTAAACTGGTACTACAAAATTATTTCAAATGAAAGATGAGCGCCCGTCTCACGATATTAAATTCGGTGTTTCATTCAGTTTCTGCTGAGGAAAGCTCACCCGAATTAAGAAATTTGTCAGACAATCGCACTTTCACACCACGAAACCCTGATTGAAAAACATTCAACTCTCATCAGAAAGACGTTGTTACATAAATATAGAAAGATGCGTCAGGTTAAACGAATTATTGTACCAGCAGTGATGGCGGTAATCTTGATTGTATTGTTATTGATTGTGAATCACAGAACACAGGCTCTTCCTACCAGCTATCACATCTTGGACACCTTGACCCAAATCGCACAACCACAATACTTGACAAAAGGTGGCTCGCCTGTGACAGAACTTACACCTTCACCTGTGATATCTACAACTCCTGAAAGTGGGAAGCCGATACAGGTCAAAGAAAAAGAAGAAGAGAAGAAGGTTGACCCCTGCACTGTGATTCATCCCTCAAACAACGGGTTTATTGATTTACGTGGTTTGTCGTCCATAGCGAACGAAGGTATCGCGTTACCTTGGCAAGCAAGAGGCTATGACAGCAAACGAAACTACACTATCGGCATCTGTTCCCATCCTTTCCGCAAGACCAATGATGGTAAAGTTATGAAAGATAATGTCAACATAACAAATGTAGGGGCTTACTACATTGACCCATTGGATAACCAGTACGTGTCTCTTGGTGAGTACTCCACAACGCCAAAATTTAGAGGAAAGAAGCTCGTCATGACTTACGAAAACGGGTCCTATTGTGAAAATATTTACGATAGGAAAACGGGGGAGAAACTTAGAAAATCAACTTTACTTACTTTCACATGTGATCGCGAGATGATGGCCAAAGGAGCAATCGCTTATGTCGGTTCCTTCAATGACTGCACATATTATTTTGAAGTGAGGTCGCATCACGCCTGTCCTACTGCTGCTAAGCATAATGACTTGGCTGCTATCTGGATTTTCTTAGTCATCATATTGTCAGCATTGTTAGTTTATTTTGCAGGCTACAAGCAACTTCAGAAGTTTAGAACTTCCAAAGTATAGCATATTTACAAGCATCATAATCATACTTTTTAGTATATTAATATTCCATTTGACTTACCAGGTAGTTGGACCAAAGGTTTCTCCCTTTTTCAACTTATAGTAAGGTGCCCCAGAGTAATCCTTGGTATTCTTGTACACCTCATTACCCCACCAGTTCAATTTACCACCAGGGTAAGTGACACACAAGAAGATAATAACAGCAGCAAATGCAACCCCAGCATCAAACCCGGCCGAGATAACATTGTTGTACCGTGTATGAAAATTTCTGTAGTAATTCTTGAGATAAAAGTTAAATGCAAAGCCTGTAGCAAAATACAACGAGTAGTTGTACAACGTAGAGGGTGGAATATTTCCTGGACCCGTGAAAAACACTGGGGAGTTGATTCTACCGTACCACTTCGTAGGGTATCTCTTCCACAACAACCAGGTGAATACTGGGAAAATCGCACCAATAAGGAAGAACCAAAGTAAAACATTGTATCTTTTGCCCGAAGAAAACAATTCTTCAACTAAGGAGAAAGTGATACTAGCAGTATATATCACCTTACCACTTGGACAAGAAAATTCGGTACCTGCAACACAGAGGTTCTTCACATTGAAACGCATCCATTGCTGCACTCCAACATTAACCAATGCAGCCAAAATGGTTCCATAAATCTGGAAGATAAATAAGATTCTTGGAGGAATCTTCATATATTGACCAAGCTTTAAATCTTGAAGGAAAGATAAACCTTGACGATTAGGAATAAAACCTAAAAGCTTAATTAAGGTGTTAGCGATAGGATTACCAATGAAAACGTAACCAGCAATTAATTCGGTGATGATATTTAACCCAACGTGTTGGTTAGTGGTGGCTTGAAGTAATGCTTCAAAAAGGAATGTTGACAAGGCAATTGCTACCCCTAGAATTAAGCCCCAGGTTGGCATTTGACTGTATTGAGGGTAACCAGAAATGGCACCAAAGCCAAATCCAAGGGAAATCAAAAAGAAAAGTGCACTCCACCAAATAGGAACATCCTTAAAATGTTTCTTGATTTGACGCCTATGAACATCATCACCAAGATGTGAAGCGTTCTTGAAAAGACTGACAATATCCTTCCCATGGTATAAAATTGAGTGCGTGATAAGTGATGTGACGGCTGCAAAATTTAAAGCGTAGGACAACAAATATGAATATGGAATAAATAAAGGAGAGTATGCTTTGTATAACTGTTTATCAACCCTTCCATTTTTCATAATTTTTGAAACGTTAAATACTTTTTGCTGGTTATCATAAGAAGATGAGCTGATCATTGGCATGTACTTGGCGTACCAGGTGTTGGTGTAGTATAATATAGGCAAAATTATGGTGAAGAAAAAAAACGTTGATGCATAGGTGTTCACAACAACATTAAATGGTGTTGCTAACGGAGAAACACCCATGGCTTGTGTGATTTGTGTCCAATCAAACGTAATAGGGATTCCAACTGCTAAACCAGAACTGGTCCCAAAAATTTGGTTAACAACAGTATTGTTAGGAGCAATCCAACAGATCCAATTAAAATTGGATAAAGCTTTAAATAAAAATCCTGGAACCCAAAACCAGACAAAGGACCCAATAGTAATAATACTAAACATCTTGTATCTCGACCAAGTGATTTTCGCAACGTGGAGTGTTTCTGTGAAGTCACTCTTAGCCAAAGCAGTAAAAACAGTGGCTGTGACTAATGCCTGGGGCCAAATGGCTTGAGCAGGATGCACTGTCCATCGTTGACTTAATTGAGCTGCGGAGTACCCCAATGATTGACTTGTTAAAACAAGTAGAATTTGATAACCAACACTCACTTCAATCTTGTAAAAGTTGGTAGTTGCAATAAGAACGTTCATGGCATATGCTGTGGATGCAGTCAAAGAGACAATAATTGTAATTAAGGCATGTTCCTGGACAGAAAATGGTCCTGGGTTCAAATCAAAGAATGGAACCCGCTTTGCTTTCCAGTCTGGCAACTTTGCCAAGCTTTTCCCAATGGGGAATGAGATTATCTGGGCAACAACGTAACCGATAGAAATTGTTGGATATCTTAAGGAGAAAAACTGGTTAACACCAGCAAATACTATAACGAATACTGTAACAAGGAACCAGGTTCTCCAGTGGTTCAATCTAACTGTTGGATCAAATTCCACAGGTACTGCAGCACGAACTTCCGGGTATGGGGAGTTATTCATATAAGTGGGATCACCTTCTATAAAACTAAAGTTTGTGTCATCGATTTCAACCAAACTGTGGACCTCAGTGACAACCTCCACCCCTTTGCCTTTCTTTTCTTGGCTGCTAAATGAGCTTTGAGACGACATGGTGGTTAGTTGTAGAAAAAAACGGAGCTATGCAATATAAAAAGATGTTGAGTGTATTAATTAACAAATGCACCAGTAAAATGATGTGGAAATCTTTGTACTCTTATAGGTGATGGTGTGGTTTCGCATAAATTATTGATCTATCGGGATTGTTTCTGTGGCTGCAACCTATCCACAATAAAGCGAAAAATAATCGCAAAATTAAGCCATTTCTTCTGTTATTCTTGTGACAGGTTCGAATTAGGAATACACGCAGCACATTTCTGTAAACTTGCCGCTTAAAGCTATAGTTTTCGAGTTACTACTTCTTCTGATAAGTAGTTACCGAAGAGAATTTGCCATCAAATAGGTGGAAGTTTGGTAAACCCATAAATTGATTTTACACGGAAAAATGGTAGGAACGCGGGGCTCTCTTATCAGAAAATGGGGGTACTAATTACTTTTCGGTCACTTGTTGATTGCTTTTACTGATAACGGGTAATTTTGTCTGCTTTTGATACATCAGAAGTTTTAGATACACTGGAACTGCTATTGTTAAACACAAAGGCTTAGCTTTCCATCATCTGTTCAATCATATTTCATAGAGCTGTCGTCTTTTCGCTTACGGCATTCGGAGAATTCTTGGACATATTTTTAATCCACAATTTGCTCACTGAATTATTTCAGTATGCATAGAAGCTTCTCATATCTCGTGACTGTACCAAATATTACAATGATGATGCCAGGACGAATTTGGAGGGCGCCTTTATTGCAATATTTTCCACAGTAGAAAAACAGTGACTTCATGTACTAGAAGGCGTAATTAATTGACAAGGCAAAAAAGACACCTCCAATTTTGTTTGACGTCACTGGTTGGTTGACAAGCTTGTCTTTGGACCCTGTATTAATACCTCTCTTCATCGGGATGTTTTCTACTTCAATATCCATTTAATTTTAACTTTGTTTAAAGCTAAATAGAATCCTCTCCAGTTGTTTGTTTTTGTTTTGGGTAGATAAAGATTCAGTTTTGCCTGCAGTAAACCTAGGTTCAAACCAGAATATCCGTAAAACAGACACTAAAAACTTTATGATTAATACTAATTAGCTAAAATTCAGTATCCTTCTCCAATCGCATTTTTTGTCCGTCGTCAACTACTGACGACGTTTACCCTGAGCACGAAAATGTTGTATAACATAATATACATCAATAATTCTACCTAAAATATATTAACATCAGTATTTTTTAACTAAGCTACCAGACCAGATTTGATTCAATACACTTAGTTTCAAAGTTGCTGTGATTAGTATGCTCCACCAGTCACAATAGGGCTAAAATTTTCGGTTTCTGTCTTAGCTTCAAGTTTAGCGACAATCTTACCCCCTGAGATGGCCAATCTAATCATGACACCAACCTTTCCTCCCCAAACATCTTTACCCAAAAGCTTCAAAACATGAGAAGTGGAGTCACTAGGCACATAATCCGATCCGTCCAATGCAAGCAAGTTCAAGCCGGTCCTCAACTTGGTAACAGCATTTTCGATATCATCTACCCCAGTAACTGTCAATACTGCGCTTGCATAGTGTGGTAATTGATCGTAAATTGCTGTGAAGTTTGAGTTGTATAATGGACTCACAAAATCACCAGCCAAAACTTCCAAGTCATCAATCTGATACTCATCGGACCAACCGTCATCTCTCGGATCAATGTTTCCTTCATCATCAATGACATCCTTGTTTGTGTATGCAATAGTGTTACCAAAAGCAACAAGCAATTCTTCGTCATCGATACTAGGAGTGCTGAAAGAAACATAAACAGCACCGGTTTGATCTGGCTTCAATTCACTCAAAGGAATAATAAAATCTTCTTGATACAACTCGTTGTCTGGTTGCGCGATCACATTGATGTCCTGCAACACTGAACGTGGCAACGTGTTAGAAATGTTATATTGTAAAATCAACTTTTGTGATTCGATGAAGAAATGTTTGACAACAGTAACAACAAATTCGTTCTCCTTTTCAGTCAAGTAAACTGGAGCACTAGAAGATTTCGACAATTTACCGTAGTTAGCAAATTCGGGTATAGCCGACAATTCTTGAGCATATTCTTGTTGTCTTAACAACTCGTTAGCCAAATCGTCAGCACCTGACTTCTCATCTCTAGAGTTATTGCTGTCTTCAATCTTGTTTGTTGTTCCATTGTCACTTACGGTGGAGTCAAGCTTGTTGATCTTTCTGCTGTATTCAATAGATTTCAATTCTTCGTTTGAAAGAATTGGAACCTCATTGATATCAAACTTGTTGGTAAAATTAGCCTCATTGTTTAAATAGTGAGTCAACTTACTTTCCAAAATAGCCAAGTCATATCTGGAGCTGGAAACAATCAATTTTGGCTTATCGCTGTCAATAAATTTCAAAGATAATGCAGCCCTGTCCCTGACTTCATCATCAACATCATTCAAGCATCTACGCAACAAAATTTGAATATTGGCAGAGATTTCACCACCACAAACAGCGGCAAACTTGGCCAACGAGATAACTGCAGAAGATCTGACAATAGAATTTTCCAAAACCAATCTGTTGTAGATGTGTCTGATGTAGTACGAAGGGTTGGAGGTGTGTGGTCCTTCCTCTCCCAATAAGTGTAAGATACGGACGGATAATTCAGTAAATTCACAGTCCTCAATAAATTCACACAAGTTCATCAAGATCAATTGCTTGGCACTGGCTTCTGGCAAGAATTTGATCAAGTCGAACAAAGCATCAACGATGCTAGTCTTCAAACTAAGCGAGCCATCATCTCTCAACAAATCGGTCAAGAAAGAAACCAACTTTTTATGCTTGGCTGGAAACTTCAAGGCCAAGTTTTCAATGGCTTCAATGATAACAATCTTGAAGTCTTCGGTGATTTCATCCATTAAGGAAGTCATCTTCGTGATTAATCTATCAACATTTTCCCCGCCAGTGGAACCGGTATCAATGCTACCAGCACCCATTGTCTTCAACAAAGTGGTAATAGCCAAAGTAGAAACAGAACGGTTAGGATCATTGATCAAACCTTCTAATTCCATATTGACGACCATAATCTTTTCTGGATGCTTGATTGAGATCTTATTAATCAATCTAATGGCAGCAAATCTCGTTGCAATTCTTGGGACACCTAATAATTTCTGCAACGTGGTTATTATATTCATAAATTGGTCATCCTTAATCAAATGTTGAAGGTTGATCAAGGTCTTACAAGCTTCTAATTCAACCATGTCAGACTTGTGCTTGAGCAAGCTTGCTAAAATTGGATACAAATGAGGTAACAAGGCCTCATCATCGTTCAAAATTTTGTTGATGTATCTGATCAATTGGATAATGGATAACGAGTTCTTCAATGAGGAACCTTCGGACAATGAAGTAATCAACTTAACCAATGCCATCTTATCGTGGTTTCTTAAGTGGTACAACAAACCCAAGGCATGGTACTGGTACATGTAACTTGTAGAAGGTAAGTTAGGGGAGTTGTTGTATAATTCATGAAGCTGGAATTGGTTAGCAGGAAACTGCTTGTAAGACAGTACGGCTTCAAGGGTTTCATTGGTAAAACGTTTGACAAAGTCCTTAACGTTTGGTAATAAATTGTACGCAGAAATTAATGCTGCTGATGAGACCACTGGGTTCTTGTCAACAATAGCTGTCTTGAACAATCTTTCGGCCGCGTAAACGGTTGTTGGGTCTAATACCTTGGACAATGTTCTAATAGCGTTAGGCTTGTATACAGCATCACCACCCTGGATATCCTTCATGATGGAAGAAGTCACCATCAAAATATCATCCGAAGTGGCAGCCAACTCCTTAATGGTAAGATATACCATTTGTCTCAAGGACAGGTCCTTGTGTTGAAACAATTTGGAGATAGAAAAGAACAAAGTTGTGGATTCCTGTGCTGGGAACTCCTCGCCGTGATAAAGTAATCTAAGAAGCTTTGCAAGCAACTGACGGCATTTTTTGGCATTGACTGGCGAGGCGTTGAACTGTTGCAAACATTCTTGGAACACTGTCATCTTGTCTGGCAATCCAGACGAGGAATATGCATCATTGTTCTTGTACGATTGCGTAGACATAGCAAACTACTGGCAATTAAATGACAATGTCTCTGTTGTGTACGTGTTGGTTTTTTGTCGACTGGCACGATTGATCGGGTAACACACGACTAAGTTTTTCCTTTTTTTTTTTTGCTTTCAATTTTCAACTCGACTGAGGAAAACCTGAACAGTAATACATGTTTGCCTTATCATCCCTTTTGAAAACACAGATTGTGCGTCCTGCTGTCAACTTGTTTAATGTGACTCCTATGGCACCAAAGTTGGCATTGTCCATAATGCCAGTCAGAGGTTTCAAGGTTAGAACCTCCGTGAAGAAATTCTGCAAGGACTGCTACATGGTGAGAAGAAAAGGAAGAGTATTTGTCTACTGCAAGAGCAATGGTAAGCACAAGCAGAGACAGGGTTAAAGTCTTTTGTTTGGACAAGATCTGTACATTAGTCATGTAAATAGCAAATACAAGCTAAATTCTAGTTTTTGACCCTGTGTCTTGGTTATTTTAGCTGGTTACCACTCGCTGCTTGATTGGCTAACTTAACTGCTCGCGTGGTGGGTGTCTGTGGGGCCCGTAAGTTATTTACTCCGGTTGGGATCTGTGTGTAAGATGGAACACGTGGGTTAAATGATGGTCTCTGTGGTTGTCTTCCGTTCCTAGACACTGGTGATTGTTGAACAGAAGACAGGGATGCTACAACAGCATCTTGCCATAATCTATTGATGGTTGCTGTAATTTCCAGTTCCTTTTGGTGATAAACCGGAGCCACTTCTTTAAGACTGCCATTACTTGAACTATATGGCTGTACTAGTCCATTCTGGCTAGTTCCATTGCTCTTTCCGTTCTTGGCCAAATCAAGCAGCTTCGTACTATGTAAATATTTTCCCACTCGATTTAAACTTTCGCCCACAGGGTTTAAGTTCCGCCTGACGTTCAAATATTCTCTGTTCAACCGTTCAAATTCAGTACGTGATTGAATAGAATTCTGGTGATTACCTTGAACCATATTCAAGAGTCCATTAATATTACTAAAACTTCCGGAAGGCGCTTCTCCTCCTGGGGTATTGATCGATCCAGTCAGAGTACTCTCAGAAAGGAGGTTGCCATTTCCTTGAAACCCAGGAGTAACTGGTGTTACGGGTCCATTTCCACTTCCGTTATTGTAATTGTAGGCAAACATTAGGTTATTGAGTGATAAACTCGATAAATTACCCGCATTGGTTGTATCAACCGTAGGCATGTCCATCAAGGAGTTTTCTCTCTGTAACCATAACCGTTGCTGAGTTCTAGTTTCGTTGTGTTGTTCAGAACCGCTTTTACTATTGTTCAAAAAGTTTGAAAAGTTATTCACCACGTCACCCGTATTATTGGTTTGCTTTTGGGACAGTTGTTCTGGCTGTATTAAATTTTGTTGAACCTGATTTTGCTGCTGATGCTGGTGCAGATGTTGTTGTTGCTGTTGCTGTTGCTGTTGCTGTTGTTGTTGCTGTTGCTGTTGCTGTTGTAGATGTTGTTGCTGTTGTTGTTGCTGTTGTTGTTGTTGTTGTTGTTGTTGTTGTTGTTGTTGTTGTTGTTGTTGCTGTTGTTGTTGCTGGTTTTGTCTACTATGCAAATACTGAGAATTAGTTCTCTTCAAGTTGTTGAATATCGTCTGATTGGGCTGGTATGAGTTATTCTGGACAACGTTCTTGTTTGTGGTCACAGGTTGTGCGAGATTCTGCAAATTATCTATCGGGTTGGCCTTGAATGAGATCCCACTGATGGACTCTGAATTATGAGACCCCATAAATGACTGGTTGGATGGAACTGCCACATTAGTATCTGAATTATTAACATACGTGCTACTGTTGTTAGATGTGTACACATCAGCCCCAATAAGTTTCTGGTGCAATAGCTGATTTGCCACCTTATTATCGAACTTCTTGGTTAGCCCAGTTGATTGGGATAAAAGAAGTGACCCACCATACATATTATTGGCCAATTGTAAGTCATCAGTTGAACTTGCTGTTGATGGTGCAATGTTAGATTTGCCATCAGATTTATCTAGAGACAAAACTGATTGGTGGTTCTCCGGTTCTATAATATCTTCTTGCTGTTTTGGAAAGTCAAACTTCTCTGGAATGGGTTCTATTTCTTTATTATTATCGAAATCTTCGTATTCATCGTTGTGATAATCATCATTTAATTGTAATATTGCTTTTCCCTTACGACTACTGGTTTTCAAACTACTCAAGGGAACCATAGTAGTATTCATTCCCTTGAGAGATCCACTGGATTTATTTGATTTGAGCGATTGATTCGATGCAGTTTTGGTTAACGGTTGTAATCCATACATCTTGGTATATGAACGGCTGGCTCTCTTTAAACCCAGTCTAGTCTTTATTAAACCATCGGTTGACTTCGACCTGTTTAAGTGAGGACGAGCAGCATGAGCCGTAGCCGAAGTTCCGCTCAGAACTGCCAGCTTATTGTATGACATAGAACGGCCATGAGACTTTTGACGTGGGTTCTTTTTAGACAGTGTGGAATTGGTCTGTTCAAACAGTATATCTGGGTTTCCTGAACCAGTGGGTTGCTGTTTGGGCCTACCTCGTCTATTGTCCAGTGGTGTGGGCTGCTGCTCTGTGGACATTACTAGTATTCTTTGGAGAGTGTGGGTCATTTTTATTATTGTACATATTTTAGTGATTGCAGCACGTGATCACACCTCCCCATTTTGAGGGGAAGGCTTAAGACCCAACCATAACTATGTGCAAAACCCTTCAATGCATTGTTTGACACCACCTTAAATGCCGAGCAACAAGCCTAAGTCAACGGTTTTCATGGAGATTGGGAAAGGAGATGGAATTACAACTACAATCTTGAAAAGGGAAAATAACTGCTAAATTTGGATAGCTATTTTCACCCCTATGTTCATTTATTTATTGTTTATATCTTTTTGACACAAAACATTATTGCCAAGACAATAGACAACGAAGTTAGACAGTTACGAAATGAGAATAATACATCCGCATTTAGAAATAGTTGTGATATGTTGAACCCAAAAAGTCCCGAGAGCCAAAAAAAATTTTTCTCAAGGACTCCCTTTATTATATGGAAAAGACTACTTTCTAGTCAACAATTAATTCGTTAATACCCTTTCATTCAATTACCGACTGAATTCATTAACATTCTACTTTACTATGCACATATCTAGATTTCAGTATGGAATGAGTAAAAGTCGAATTGTCCTGTAACGGATTTGTGTTTATTTTGAAGCGCATTTGGATGCGAAAAAACACACGTTCTTGCAGGATATTTCTAAAAGCTATTGTGCTGCAGGTCCCGCTTTTGGTCGTGAGCAAACCTACCCAGTTACACGTGTGCCACGTTTAGATAATAATCGTTAATGCTTAATCAACAGTATATCTCTAAATTGTCATCTTCTATTTAAAGTGAAAGTTCTCTCTCTTAAAAGCTGCAACGGCAGAACTAAACCTAAAAAGAAAAATGGTGGCCATTAATTCTTTGTTCTTAGCAGTGTCGGCTGCAATTGCCTCAGCTCATACCGTTCCTGGTATTGGTTCCATACAGAAGCAATTGGTCGCTCGTGCAAGCAATCCAATTGATGCCATTTACAACAACTTGAATGATACCGATGTCGATTTTATTAGAGACCACTCAAAAAACTTAACCAAGGCCACCGGTACTTCTTGTGACAAATGTAAGAACAGAATTAGATATGGTCAATCTTTATTGAAGCAATATCCAGAAAAAGAACATTTGGTGTCTTTGATTTTGTTCAAAAACTGTATCGACTCCAATAACGGAACCGAATCCAAGTGTGACAATAATGATTTCTTCGTCACTACCCAAACTAAGAACATTGATGGTTTCAACCAAAATTGGGATTCGAGTTTAACTGCTACTACTGGTATCAGTTTTTACGACAACGATTTCCTCCATATGTTGAAAAACTTTAACGTTTCCAGTGACTTGGATTTGGAATATTACTGTTACTACAAAGGCTCTAGCGCTTGTCCACTTCCAAAAACACCGAATGTTGATGAGTTGTACAATGTTAGCTCTTGGTGGCCTGCCAAGAAAGAACAGTACACCATTCAACCTACCTACAACAAGACTGATCGTGAAACTTTCAACGTCTTGCATTTCACCGATTTCCATCTTCAGCTTAGATACACCTTGGGAAGTGAGTCGAACTGTTCCCTGGGCCTTTGCTGTATGCCTGAATCTTTCAACACCAAGTTGAATACAAAGGGTCACAACTTTACTGATTATTACACTGGATTAGACCCCTCTTTGGATAAAATTGCCTACTCGTTCTACCCTGATGCTCACTACGACAATGACAATAACTACATTGCGGGTGAATACTATGACTACCCTAAGCACAGAGGTTATAACTGGAATTCGGTCCCAGCGACTTCATTTGGTGCATATTTATGTGACTCTCCAGAATTGTTATTGAACAACTCTTTAAAATATATTAGCGAATCAAACCAAGAAAAGGATTTTGAATTTGCTGTTTTTACTGGTGATTTAGTTGACCACGACGTTGTCCATTGTGATGCCAACACTACTAAGACAGCTGAAATTAGAAACTTCCAACTTATCAAGCATTTCTTGAACAACTTAACTGTGTTCCCAAGTTTGGGTAATCACGATACTTTTCCATACGGACAACTCTCCCCAGTCAACTACACCACTAACAATACTTACAATTGGAATGATGAATTAATGAGTGAATTGTTCATTGATGAAGGTTGGTTGCCAAAGGCTAAGCTGAATCAAATCAAGACACACTACTCTGGTTTCTCTTATACTACTCCAAGAGGATTAAAGGTTATATCCTTAAACTCTAACGCATACTATCAAAAGAACTTATGGGCATATATTGGGCTCAGCACTGATGCCGACTTGTTTGGTCAATGGGAATTCTTGATTGATGAATTGGTCGAAAGTGAAAAGAACAATCAAAGAGTTTGGATCATGGCTCACATCCCAACTTCTGACGCAGATGCTCTTCCGATTCAATCTAAAATCTTTTCCAAGATTGTAGAAAGATTCTCTCCATACACGATTGCTAATATTTTCTGGGGACACACCCACCGGGATCAATTCCACATTGCATATGCTTCCAACTCCAGTTCTAATGCCGGTCAACCTATCAACATGGCTTGGGTTGCCCAATCCATTACTCCATTGACAAACAACAACCCTTCGTGGAGATACTATGAAGTTGAAGACGAAAGTTTCAACATTCTTAACTCTTACAACTACTACACTCAATTGAATGAAACTTTTACCAACGGCGGTTTGGAACCAGAATGGAATTTTGAATACTCTGCCAGAGATACATATGATCCTAAGGGACAATGGCCAGCAAAAGCACCTCTTAATGCCACCTTCTGGGATAAATATGTTGTTCAAAGTTTGAAGAATCAATCCAACTACGAGTTTCATCAATTGTATTCTGATCTTCAATACAGACACTCGCCATTTACTCCAAAGTGTAAAAATGGCACTCAAGTGTCTTCAACTTGTTACAAGGAAAATTACTGTGTGGTTTCCAGTTTTGAATCTTCTGACTACATCAAGTGTCAAAAGAAGTAAAAGGGACATGTTCCAATAAATAAAAAGATTTTTTGATTTCTTCCGATACCAGTTTTAACTATTTTTTTCTAAAGGGAGGGGGGTATATATAGTGGAGTACTTAGACAAATAGATGTTGATATTATTTTGCAGCCACTGTACCTAGAATGTGCGACCAGAAAGGAAAAACTCATGTGATGTTATGGAGCAAATTCTGTTCACTACCGAATATAGAACTAACGCCATGATTGAAAATGGCCTGTCTTTCATTGATCTCTCGTCTTTAAGTGGTATATCCAGTTATTGTTTGCTTATTAATAGATATCTATAGTAAGCCACCACAATTTCTTATTACGACTTGATTCCTAAAAGATTAACTCCTTACTAGGGGGTAGAAAAAAGTGTGGTGGCGGTCTTATGATTTGCGATCTCTGTGATAAGGTTGGGTATAAAATGGTAGGGAAATTGAACAAAGTTGAGTTCTATATTGAAGAGAACATCTTTACCTCTTGACTACCCTTGCTTATCCAAAACAAAATGCCTCCAACTGCTGTTGAAACTTCTGACAATGACCTTGAACAAACTGTGTTAAAGTTGGCTTCTCTTAAGCCATTAACTCAAAGTAACGCCTCTGTTAGTCTTGTTGGTGCCCAAGCAGAATGGCTTGATAAATTGCCAGCCTCTACTAAGAAGAGATTTGACAAATATGGAATTGACTACTCTAAAGGATATCCAGTAATTCCAAGTAGAGATGAAATTCCTACATTTGTTGACGAGGCTTTTGAAATCAGAAATGATGACTATAACTATATTGAAAGAGCCAAGAATGCTGATCCTGCGAAGAAGGCTTTATTTGGGGCAGCTACTTCAGTTCGAGACTTGACAAAGCATATCGGTACTGAAATTACGGGATTGCAATTATCCGAATTAACTGACCAGCAGAAGGATGAACTTGCCTTGCTTGTAGCTGAAAGAGTCGTTGTATTTTTCAGAAATCAGGACATCTCACCTCAGAAGCAATTAGAGTTAGGTGAATATTGGGGCCAGGTTGAAAGACACCCACAAGCCCCACACGTTCCGATACCAAATGTTTCTAGTGAAAGTAAGGCAAAGGGGTCTGGGGTCAGTACTATTTGGAGACGGTTCTTTGCAGATTATTATGGAGTTGGTAAAACGTTCAAGAACGCATTTGGTGGATGGCACACCGACTTGGTTCACGAACACCAGCCTGCCGGTATTACCCATTTGCACCTTGATTCCATCCCTCAAACTGGTGGTGATACTGCTTGGGCTTCTGGATATGCTGCGTATGATAAGTTGTCCCCAGCTCTTCAAGAATTCTTAGATGGGAAGAAGGCAGTATATTTCTCTGCCCATAAATACTTGGATCGTGCTAATCCTCTCAAGGGTCCTAAACACATTGAAAGAGAACATCCAATTATTAGAACTCATCCTGCGACTGGCTGGAAATCGTTGTTTGTTAACAGATCAATGACGTCAAGAATTGTTGGGTTGGAACCAGAAGAATCAAAGGTTATCTTGGAGTATTTGTTCCTGGTCTTTGAAAAAAACTTGGATATCCAAGTTAGATTCAGCTGGCAAGGGGAAGGTGAATTTGGAACTTCTGCTATCTGGGACAACAGAATTTCTCAACACTTTCCCATTTCTGATTATGACGCTGATCTGGACGAACGTCATGGAACTAGAGTTACGTCTTTGGCTGAAATTCCATACTTTGATGCCACCTCTAAGTCCCAAAGAGAAGCGTTGGGCTTATCGTTAGATTAAGTAAAATATTATATTAATACACATGAGCCAGTTTTATCTCTAGTTTTGATATCCTCCAAATGAATCGTGATCTTGCTCTTGACCTCCTGGAACGTAATGCGATGATTCGCCATTATCATGACCATCAAATCCGCCTCTAAATCCTCCTCTACCTCTTGAACCGCCTCGGAAACCGCCTCTGAAGCCTCTGCCTCTACTTCTGAAACCACCCCTGAAGCCTCTGCCTCTGAACCCTCCTCTTCCACGGTAGCCTCCTCTACCTCTACCGTCTGAATCGGCAATTTCTTGACTTGCTTGACCACCAAATATACCTCTTCCAAATTGTCTTCCTTCACGAAATCCTGGATCCAAATCAATTGATAATGCTTGCCCGTCTAAATATGTGGACTTCAAAAACTTCATTGCATTTAATGAGCCCTCTTCTGTCTTGTATACGACAAAGCAAAACCCACAAGGTGTCAACTTGTTTCTATCCAAGCCCATTATAATTCTATCTATTGAGCCACATTTCAGGAATAGCTCGTGAATCTGTTCCTCTGTGGTGAAATGGGATAAGTTCCCTACGTATACTGTCTTCAGATGTAACGATTTCTCCAAATTTTCAAAATTCTGCTTGCGTACAGCCTTTTTGATTAGGTATTGTGATGGCTTATCTAGTCTTTCGGCCGAATGTGAAAAGTTTTCTTCTAAAAGTTCCATGTTGAATACCGTGTATCGCTTTGCGTAGTCTAACTAAAACGTTCAAATCTTTCACTCGAACATTCTACATACAAAATTGTTCATTTTCCTGCACACTTATGTTTCGGATAGGGTCTAAAAAACCCACATCTTACACTTCCGAGAAACCATCATGTTCAAAAACGTGTTTAAAACAGGTATTCGCGCTAGCTATAACGTACTGGATAATCCTTCGTTTAAGCTGGAACCATGGTCTGTTTTTCCTGCGAGCCACAAGGCTACTGGAAGAGTTGTATCAGTCTTCATTTTTGACAAGACCAAATTTGAAGCCCAAGTGACCCGGCTTTGCCAGAACACATCCAATACCAAAAACCCCAAGGTCATTATAAGTGAATTTTATGAACTCATTAAGTTTGAGATTAACCAACTAAGTAAGTTGAAACATCCTCAAATTCTTACTATCTACGAAGTTTTGGAAGAAACAAGACTGAAGTTCTTATTTGTAAGCGAAGCGGTGCTGGCTAACTTGGTAACCATCAATTTCCAATCTGAGTTGGATGAGCTTAGCATTCAAAAAGGTTTGCTTCAAATAGCAAAATCCGTGCAATTCTTGCATAACTACTGTTCAATGATTCATTTCAATCTTCAGCCTTCCTCCATCTTTGTAAATACCCAAGGGGATTGGAAACTTTCTGGATTCAAATTTCTCCAAAACTTAAACTCCATTTCACCCTCCGAAAGAGATAACTTTTATATTATGAACAACAGTTCCGTCGTTCCTTCTGCAAATTTGAACTTGAATTTTACGGCGCCAGAACTCTTGATTGATAGTCAGCTGAAATTAGATTTGGCTAATGATATTTGGTCTCTTGGTTGTTTGATCTACTACTTATATAACAGTGGAGATCTTTTGATTAGCTGTTTTGACAACAATAGTATCAACGATTTCAAGTCTGAATTCAAAAAGTTTGAAACGAAGTTCTACAATCATCGCCCCGCAGAGTTGAAGTATTTGTTAAAGAATGTTCCAGAGAAGCTTTACAGTGCTTTTCCTATTATACTTGCCAGATACCCTCATGATAGAATGACAATTGATCAATTCATTGACTCTGAGTTCTTTAATGGAAGTCTCATTAAGGCAATGTGGTTTGTCGACGAGTTTTCAACAAAATCTGTAGAAGAAAAATTGATTTTCATGAAGGGTTTGTTAGAAAATGATAGCACGGGCAATAATTTGTTGGCACAATTTCCTGTGAGTTTCAAATCGCTGAAGTTGTTACCCTTGTTGATAGAATTAATTACCAATGAGTTGAATGTTGCCACGAGTCCAATAACTGATGAAAACACGGACGATTTAATTAACTGTGGGTTACAAATTGTTTTCCAGATCGGTGCTGGTGTTTCTGGATTGACATTCCAAGATCGTATTTATGAATCCTTGTTGAAAGACAATACTAAAGTTAAGAAAGCACCTAAAACATTCACACAGTTAATCAATGCCTCTGTGAGAACGAGATTAACTATGGTTGAAAATTGGTCGACTTTGCAAGCTAAGTTAAATGACAAACAGATAGTTGGACTTTTCAAGGCGATCCTAGACTTGGTATTGGGGTCTGCTGTCGTGGAAAAAAAGGATCAGAACATACAAATCAAACTTCAGGAATTGTTCTTGAAGCAACTATCTACGTTCATTGACAAGATAGAATTTCCCTTCATAAAAAACAGCTTGTTTCCATTATTGTGTCAAACTTTTAAGTCAACATCCGTACTTTCTACCAAGTTAGAAACCATTGAGACTTTTGGAATGATGGTTGAAAACAAGATCATTGATAAAATAATTGTTACCGAACAGTTGTTCCCAATTTTGAAGAATTTGAAGAGTAGAGATAAGAGGATTGTGGGAAGTGTGCTCAAGTTTCTCAAATTATTGTGTGAGAGTGAGCACATTGCTTTAGATTTGGAATCAACCGTAGAATCTGTGCTTCCACAATGTTATAGTTTGGCATTTGGTTGTACCGGTTGTTCCCAAAGTGAGTTCCGTCATTTCATCAGTCTTATCAACAATTTACAACAAAGTTTGGTAAAGCAAAAGATTGCAACATTATCGCCAGTTAATCAGGTTAGCGAGCACCAAACAAAAACACACAACTTTGAGTCATTGATGAATACCCAGAGAATCAATGAAGGAAATAAAGACGATATAACGAAGGCACCAGTTACAAAAAACATTATGCAACCAACGATTCGGAATGTCACGCCAACGGAGCATAAGGTTTTAACTCCTAATAATGTCAAGACTCCTATTTTGACACCAAAATCCAAACCATCATCAAATCTGGGTTCAAAAGTAACTCCGTTGACGCTCAAACCTAAGCCTAAAACCCAGCTTAGTTTTGGAGCGACGCATGCAGGAAACACCAATACAGGCTCCAGCGCTTTATTATCGTCGTTGAATGGGACATTCGCTGTTCAAGAAGATGAGTTCGAAGATTTCCAGCAGGCACCAACATCAGCAATAAATTGGACCTCCGAATTAAGTAAAAATCCAATTTCGACACCACCTCTGATAAATACAAGCCCGGCAAATTATCCACCAGGCTTTAATTCTGGGGTATTAACTCCGAATACGACAGGGACGGGGTTTTCGCACCCGAAACCGACCACTAGCGACCCGTTTGATTTGTTGTGAGCGCGGTGATCAATTGTTCAAGATTCTTGTAAACGTGCTAGCATAGTAAGGGAGAGTTCACCAATAAGAAGTCGACTTATATTTACAATTGAATCATGTGGTGGTGTTACTGGTCTGATTCTCGGGTGTTCTGGTGCAATATTGAGGTCGTTCCCTCGCTAAGCATCTAACACGCCATTTACATAACGTGATATGCCGGAGTTCAGAAACGGTGCTCGTTCCCGTCGTTTAGGAGGTGAAAAAATAATAAAAATAAAAACTTTTGTACGACGTTCTACCCGTATAAAACGATTCCTTTCCCTATATCGGAAAAGCTGCGTACATATTGGAGTTGAATTAGTTATAATGGATATTGTATTGGAAATCTTTGATTACTTCATTCTTGACAAGACTTATGCTAAAGTTTTACCAAAGAACGGTAGCGTGGATCGTTTTCTCCAAGCGAAGGGTTTGAGGAGTACTATTGAAAAGCCATTTAATGAATTAAGTAGCAACATCACGGCAGTTGCAAGTGGCTCCACCCCATTCACATTCATATCTAACATCGTGTCCAACTACAAGAATAAGAATGACATTTACGGATCTCCCGTCTTTTTACCTACTACCGAATACATTAATGATTCCTTCCTCTCAAGATCAAATCTCTTCAGGGAATTTTTATCCATGTTCGTGATAACTACCATATTTGGTTGGCTATTGTATTTGTTGGTTGCTTCGTTATCCTATGTTTTCATGTTTGACAGAAAGATCTTCAACCATCCAAGATACCTCAAGAATCAAATGTACTTGGAAATCCACAGAGCTATGACTGCAATTCCAACTATGGTTTTGTTGACGGTTCCTTTCTTCCTTGCTGAGTTACATGGTCTTTCTTTCTTATATTATGATATTAACGAATCAAATGGTGGGTGGAAGTCAGTCTGGTTCCAGATTCCAAAATTCATCTTGTTCACTGATTGTTGTATTTACTTCATTCACAGATGGTTGCATTGGCCTGCTGTTTATAAGGCTTTGCACAAGCCTCACCACAAGTGGATTGTTTGCACTCCATTTGCTTCTCACGCTTTCCACCCTGTCGATGGCTGGTTCCAGAGTTTGCCATATCACCTTTATCCATTGTTCTTCCCTTTGCACAAAGTTTTGTACTTGGGTTTGTTTACTTTTGTCAACTTCTGGACCGTGATGATTCATGATGGACAGTACATGTCCAATGATCCTTTTGTCAACGGTACAGCATGTCACACCGTCCACCACTTATACTTTAACTACAACTACGGTCAATTCACGACTTTGTGGGACAGAATTGGAAGATCTTACAGAAGACCAGATGACTCGTTATTTGTTAAGGACAGTAAGCGTGAGGATGATAAGAAGGTATGGGATGAACAGACTGTCCAAATGGAAGCCATCAGAGGAGAATTGGAGGGCAAAGATGACGATAGAGTTTATATCTAATGTAACTAACTAATGTGTGAAGAATAAACGACTTTTGTATGAGAAGTATTCTCATTTTGTTTGTAAGGGAGGGAAGGAGTATTATTTTAGCGTTGAACGAGCATTTACCTGAACATCACATCGCAACTATCTATAAATTCAAAATCATAGAATGCCCGACCTTGCGTTTATCTTGTATTAGCGTAAACTATTTTTTTTGACTTTATCTTTTCGCTAAATTTTTTATTGTATGAGATTTCAACTTTCGTGTGAGGGTTTGTATTTATACAGACAAAAGGTGGCCCATTTTATTGTGACTTGGTATCAGCAAGGGATATGACATTATTAACCTTCTTTAATTTGGGCTATCCCCAGTTTTAGATTGCATCAGATTTGCTCTTTTCATAACCTTGTTGACGTATTTTAAAATTACAAAAATTAACACTTTCGTATAAAATGTTGAAAATTTCACTACTTCCTATCTTTTATTCTGGTAGTAGATACGAGACTTGAAGTAAACATAATCTAAAGATGAAGTAAATGTTTACCAAACATGCAAAAGTAAATAATAGTGGGGCAAGATTTCGTACATAGCCTTTTTCCAGATTTAAATTATACATAGTTACCATTGAACCCCTCGATTCACAGGTTTCAAACATTGCTAGGTGACAACTTCTCTATTATCTCTTTCTATGATGTTAAACCCTAATTTCAACTGAATTTTCAGCTTTTGCAATGTTGCACCAATAACATTAAGAGTCACATGTATCAAGAAATTTCGAAGCATTCTCGAGTTTTCATTGAAATCCATTGGCTTTGCCAGAATCTGATTTTATTAATTTCCCCATAATTATGCAGAAACTAATATGTCATTAAATGAAAAACTTGCAGATAAAGAGAGGTTTTGAGCGTATAATTTTGAAGGTCGACCAATGAAATTAATTTAAATGCCATACCCTTGGACGAATTCGGAAAAAAGTTCTTATCAAAATTCTTATCAGACAAGAAAAAAAGGTCAAATGCCAGAATGTTTCTAACCAGGACACCGTTTTTCGGCCCTTTTTTCAAATTTCGGCCCATCATCAACTTTTTCCATGCTGTAAGGCAATTCTGTTTTATATGTGATTCTTGGTGTTTTGCCATACGCCTTTTAATGATAGTCGGTTATCTTTATCTATCATTGAATTGTTATCAAATAGCTGTACTATTTATATATCACTTCTAGTAAGGGTTTTCAATATTATTTGGAGACCAATATGTCTGCTGCTGTTTTTACTCCTTTGCCACAAGGTGCTGGTTATGCTGTTATTGTTGGATTGGGGGCAGTCTTTGCCTTCGGTATGATGCTTACTACATACATTTTAAGAAGATACAATAAGGAGATTATGACAGCAGAAGAATTTGCAACTGCTGGTAGATCTGTAAGTTAAGCATCAAATGGGTTAATTTCTTCATATACTAACAAAAAAGGTTAAAACCGGATTGATTAGTGCTGCAGTTGTCTCATCTTGGACATGGGCTGGTACGTGAAAAAAATATTTGCAACTATTCGAATTTTTTACTAACATTTCCAGCAACCTTATTAACTTCTACTACACAGGTTTATAATAATGGGGTATCAGGAGCTTTCTTTTATGCGGCTGGTGCAACCTGTCAGATCATTTTATTTGCATGCTTGGCTATCAAGGGAAAACAAAGAGCACCAGGTGCTCATTCTTACTTGGAAATAGTCAAGGCAAGATACGGTAGAACAACTCACTTTGTCTATATTTTCTGGGGTATTGCCACAAACATTTTGGTCACAAGTATGCTTTTAACAGGTGGAAGTGCTGTTGTCACTGATATGACTGGTATGCATACTGTTGCTGCGATTCTTCTTTTACCACTTGGTGTTGTTGCTTATACCCTTTTCGGTGGTATCAAGGCCACATTTTTAACAGATTATGCTCATACGGTAATTATGATTATTATTATTATGGTTTTTGCCTTCACTACCTTTGCAACGTCGGATAAGTTGGGTTCTCCTGGTGCAGTTTGGGAAATAATTACCCAGTTGGCAGAAACCCAGCCAAGAAAAGGAAATGCTGGAGGCTCTTACTTAACATTCCATTCAAGGTCTGGCGGTATCTTCTTCGTTGTTAACATTGTTGGTAACTTTGGTACTGTCTTTTTGGATAATGGATATTTTAACAAAGCATTTGCTGCAGACCCAGCAGCAGCAATGCCAGGATATGTTTTGGGTGGATTGGCATGGTATGCCATTCCTGCCTTTACTGCTACCACCATGGGATTGACAGCCTTAGCATTAGAAAATACACCAGCCTGGCCCACTTATCCTGCAAAAATGACATCAGCAGAAGTCAGTGCCGGATTAGTTTTACCTAACGCTGCAGTGGCTTTGTTGGGTAAGGGTGGTGCAGTATGCGCTTTATTACTTGTGTTTATGTCTGTGACTTCAGCTATGTCTGCTGAATTAATTGCTGTGTCGACTATTTTCACTTACGATGTCTACAGACCATACATTGAACCAAAGGCTAGTGGAAAGAAATTGATTTACATGTCTCATATTGCTGTGGTTATCTATGCATACGCGATGGCTGGGTTTGCAATTGGTTTGTACTATGCTGGTGTTTCTATGGGATACTTATACGAATTGATGGGTGTCATCATTGGTGGTGCTGTTTTACCTTCTGCACTCACTCTTTTATCCAAGAGACAAAACGTCCAAGCTGCTACATTTACTCCACCAATTGCTACTGCGCTTGCTATTATGTCTTGGCTACTTGTTTCCAAGAAGAAGTTTGGCTCAGTTACAGTAGATACTACTTTTGAGGATGATTCTATGTTGACTGGAAATGTTGTTGCCTTGCTATCTCCCTTAATTTTCATTCCAATTCTTACCCTTGCTTTCAAGCCACAAAACTTCAACTGGGATATTTTAAAACTGATTGAAAGAGTTGACGAAGAAGAAGAAATTTTAACTGCAACTTCACACGAAGTTGATCCTGAAAAGATCCATCCGGTTAGATCTCAAATATCAATTGTTGCAAGCGAATTGGCAGTGGTACAAAAGGACAAATTCGAAGCTGAAGAGGAGTTGTTGAAAAAATCCTTCAAGAGAGCATCTATAATATGTGTTGCTCTAACCGTTGCTTTAGTGGTTGTTTGGCCTATGCCAATGTATGGCTCCAAATACATTTTTTCCAAGAGATTTTTCACTGGTTGGATTGTTGTCTTGTTCATTTGGATATTCTTTACTGCTTTTATGGTGATTATTTTTCCTATTTGGGAAGGAAGAGAAGCTTTATACACTACGTTTAGAGGTATTTATTGGGATTTGTCTGGACAGAGTCATAAATTGAGAGCTTGGCAAGAAGAACACCCTGAAAAGATGCATGCAGTGAGATCACAGGTTGGTGCACACTTGTTAGCCGCATCTCGTTCAAAGATAACAGTTGTTGAAGGCAAGACTTTCGATAACGGTTATGTGACGCCTAGAAATATTGACACTGAGCTAGATGAGAAGAAAGAGTAATTTGGTTTAATATAATGAATTTAATTTTCGTGAACACTATAAAGTAATGTATTGACTAATGGTAAATGCCGGAGTCTAACATATCTATTTGCAATCTTTTTGATTTTTGTGTAACAATATCCGATAAGGAGAATCTTCGCTGTGGCACATCCTGCTAATGAGGGTGTTCAAAAAGGTATCAAGTTTTGTGGCACAAACAAAGCCCGTCATATCGGAAAATCTGTCACCAATGAAATTCCACGATAACAAATCGGACACCCATAGGTGAAACCCGCTAAAACAGAGATGGTCTGGGATAAGAGGTGGGGAAAGGATCTTATCGGTGCTCCAAGAACAAGACTACTTTATGCAAGTAAGGGTCGATACCTGCATTAATTCATAGATGGCTATGGCCACTTGTTTACTATTCTTGCTAAAACAAACCGGGTCAAAGCTACCTACGAATGTAGAAACGATATTAAAGAAATAGTTTGATGAACACCTATATGTATAAGTTATAAGTTATCTATGCCGACTTATAATTGGTTGTTGTGGTTTAGATATGTATAACTACTGATGTCATGGTTAATTGAGGGTGTACATTGAGGCAAATTCAATCTCGCAAATATCCGTTATCGAGAAGTCGCGGCCCGTCGCCGTGAGTTGCAGCTTCGCGGGTCAACATCGGCGCTTTCCAGACCCGGAGTTGCGATGAGATCAATTTATAAAATGCACAGTTCCGGACACCAGCGGATCACCGTTACATAATTTTCACATATTATAGACATGTCTTGGACTTCCTGGACTGTATCTCAATGGAAGTCATTTCATTTTGACTCTACTCCTTCCGAATCTTATGCTGTTTTAGAGTCACTTCTCCAGAGCCAAAAGTGCAGCCCCGAGGATCCAGCCTGGATATCGTTAGCTTCAATTGAAAACCTCCAGCACCAATGGGCTCTTTTACAGGCCCGTACCAACAAATTGAACCTCCCACTTTACGGGGTTCCTGTCGCCATTAAGGACAATATCGACGCAAAGGGGTTCGATACCACAGCTGCTTGTCCTGCTTTTGCCTATACACCAAAGGAAGACGCTACCTCAGTTGCTCTCTTGCGTAATGCTGGTGCCATTATTATTGGTAAGACCAACTTGGACCAATTTGCAACCGGTTTGGTTGGTACCCGTTCTCCATACGGCGCCACTCCAAACACTTTTGATCCTAAGTACGTGAGCGGCGGCTCCTCCGCTGGATCGGCTTCGGTGGTCGCCAGAGGAATTGTTCCAATAGCTCTTGGGACGGATACTGCAGGTTCTGGTCGTGTACCTGCTGCACTCAACAATATCGTGGGATTGAAGCCTACAAAGGGAATTGTATCCACTTACGGAGTGGTTCCTGCTTGCAAATCACTCGATTGTGTATCTATCTTCTCCTTGAACCTTCAGGATGCCCAACTTGCTCTCAGTATCATCGCTAGTGCTGACATCTCCAAAGACGTTTATTCCAGAGCTCTTCCCGAAAATGTACTTCGCCGCTTCCGCGAGCCTCGTGTCGTGGTCCCAACAGAACTTAAATGGTTTGGTGAACAAGAAAACCCTAAGTTATACCAGAAAGCAGTGGAAGTTTTTGACTCTCTCTTTCTGGTTAAAAAGATTGACATTTCTCCACTTTATGAACTTGCATCTTATCTCTACACGGGTCCATGGGTAGCTGAACGTTACCATGCTACAAAAGAATTTTTTAAAACTAATCCTCCTGTTGACTCCTTAGATCCAACTGTGACTGCTGTCATCAAAACAGGTGAAAAACATACTGCTGCTGATGTGTTTGACTATGAATACAAGCGCCAGGCTATTTTGCAGAAGACAAAGCTTTTGTTGCAAGATGTTGATGTCATTATTGTCCCAACTTGCCCCCTTAACCCTAAAATGGAAGACATTGCCAAAGAACCAATTACTATCAACTCTTACCAAGGAACTTATACAAACTTTGTCAACTTGGCTGACTTATCTGCATTGGCAATTCCTGCTGGTTTCCGTGATGATGGATTACCTTTCGGTATCACATTGTTGTCTCACAAGTTCAACGACTATGCCCTTCTCGACATTGCCAGCAAATACATCAAGAAAGTATCTGAATCTACTCCACGTACTTATGGTCCATTTAAGAAGGTTGTACCCACTTTAGAGGACGAATTATTACCCAGTATTCCTGTTCCAAATCCAGAAGCCCTGATTCTTCTTGCAGTTGTTGGTGCCCATCTTCGTGGTCATCCTTTGCACTGGCAGCTTGAAGTAACCAATGCTACATTTGTTGAAGCTACGCAAACATCCAAAAATTACCGTTTATATGCCTTGCCAAAGGTTGGTCCTGTTGCCAAGCCAGGATTGCGGCGGGTCGACCAAGATGGTGAGGCTATTGCCGTTGAAGTCTATTCTGTTCCAAAAGAATTATTTGGAAAGTTTATCAGTTTTGTCCCAGAACCATTGGGTATTGGATCAGTTGAACTAAAATCTGGTTCTTGGGTTAAGTCATTTATTTGTGAGGAACATGGCTACACTGCACCTGGTACCACCGATATAACGGCATTTGGTGGATGGAATAGATACCAAGAACATTTGGCATCAGAAAACAGAAGGAAGCCATTCAATTCTGTTTTGGTTGCTAACCGTGGTGAGATTGCTGTAAGAATCATCAGAACCTTAAAGAAGTTGGGTATAAAGTCAATTGCGATATTCTCAGACCCTGACAAGCATGCTCGTCATGTCAGGGACGCTGATGTTGCCATTCCATTACACGGTGTATCAGCTGCTGAAACCTACATTGATATAGAAAAGGTTATCACTGCCGCAAAGGAGTCTGGTGCCGAAGCCATCATCCCCGGGTATGGTTTCTTATCCGAAAACGCTGACTTCTCAGACCGTTGTGGTAAGGAAGGAATAGTATTTGTTGGTCCATCTGGGGATGCTATTAGAAAGTTAGGTCTTAAGCACTCTGCCAGAGAGATTGCTTCTAAAGCTGGCGTGCCTTTGGTTCCTGGTACTGACTTGGTGAAGGATGCTGCTGAGGCTAAGGAGTTGGCTGCCAAGTTGGAATACCCAGTCATGGTCAAGTCTACTGCAGGTGGTGGTGGTATTGGATTACAGAAGGTTGACTCGGAGGCTGATATTGAACGTGTTTTCCAAACCGTGCAGCATCAAGGTAAGTCTTACTTTGGTGACTCTGGTGTTTTCCTTGAAAGATTTGTTGAGAATGCTCGTCACGTTGAAATCCAGATGTTTGGTGATGGTTATGGTAAGGCCATTGCCTTAGGAGAAAGAGACTGTTCTCTTCAACGTCGTAACCAAAAGATTATTGAAGAAACTCCAGCTCCAAACCTTCCAGATACTACCAGAGCTAGAATGAGAACTGCAGCTGAGTCTTTGGGTGCTTCAATGAACTATAAGTGTGCTGGTACTGTCGAGTTTATTTATGATGAAAGACGTGATGAGTTCTACTTTTTGGAAGTTAATGCCCGTTTGCAAGTTGAACATCCTATTACTGAAATGGTTACTGGACTTGATCTTGTTGAATGGATGTTGTACATTGCAGCAGATGACCCCCCAGACTTCTCCCAAAAGATCACAGTAACTGGTGCTTCTATGGAGGCTCGTCTTTACGCTGAAAACCCTGTTAAGGACTTTATGCCTTCTCCTGGTCAATTAACCGAAGTGAACTTTCCTGAATGGGCTCGTATTGATGGTTGGGTTGAAAAGGGAACTACTGTGTCTGCTGAATACGATCCAACCTTAGCCAAGATCATCGTCCACGGGTCTGACAGAAATGATGCCTTAAAGAAACTCCGTCGTGCTCTTGATGAAACTGTTGTGTATGGATGTGTTACCAACATTGACTACTTGCGTTCCATTGCCAACTCCAGCATGTTTGCTGAAGCCAAGGTGGCTACCAAGGTCTTGGACTCCTACGATTATCGTCCTGCTGCTGTTGAAATTATTAGTCCTGGTGCTTACACAACTGTTCAAGATTATCCTGGCCGTAAGGGTTACTGGCATATTGGTGTTCCTCCTTCTGGTTGTATGGATGAATACTCTTTCCGCATTGCCAACAGAATTGTGGGTAACGATAAGAACGCTCCTGGTCTAGAACTTACTCTTTCTGGACCTAAGCTTTTGTTCCACCACGATGCTGTTGTTGCTGTTACTGGTGGTTCAGGGACCGTTGATGTTAATGGAAAGAAAGTTGATCAATGGGCTCCAATTCAAATTTCTCGTGGTGACAAGCTTTCCATTGGTAAATTAAATTCAGGTTGTCGTGCTTACTTGGCAATTCGTGGTGGTATTGATGTTACTGAATACTTGGGTTCTCGTTCTACCTTTGCCTTGGGTAATCTTGGTGGCCATAACGGTAGAGTATTGAAGTTGGGTGATGTTTTGTTCTTGGGCCAAGCAATTCCAAGCTGTACCTTACCATTGCCTGTTTCGAAGCCTACTGCTATTCCAAAGTCGTTAATCCCATCGTACGAAGAAAAAGTTTGGAGAGTTGGTGTCACCTGTGGTCCACACGGCTCGCCTGATTTCTTTGAGCCTGAATCTATCACTGACTTTTTCCAAGAAACTTGGAAAGTTCATTACAACTCAAATCGTTTTGGTGTTCGTTTGATTGGTCCTAAACCAAAGTGGGCTCGTTCCGATGGTGGTGAAGCAGGTTTACACCCGCTGAATGCCCACGATTACGTTTACTCCTTGGGTGCTATCAACTTTACTGGTGACGAGCCAGTTATCTTGACTTGTGATGGTCCTTCATTAGGTGGTTTTGTTTGTCAAGCAGTTGTTGCTGAGGCTGAAATGTGGAAGATTGGCCAAGTCAAACCAGGTGATCAGATTCAGTTTGTTCCAATTACTTTTGAAGTCGCCAAACAGTTGAAGGTTGACCAGGATAAGATCATTGAACTTTTAGACGGTGACTTGCCTACTTTCCAAGATGGTATTCCTGAAAGCCCAATCTTACATCAAATGGAATCTCCAAAGGTTGTGTACCGTCAAGCAGGTGATAGATACATCTTGATTGAATATGGTGAAAATGTCCTTGATTTGAATGCTTCCTACCGTATTCACAAGTTAATTGAAATGGTTAAGGAAAACAAGACAGCGGGCATTGTTGAAATGTCGCCTGGTGTTCGTTCTGTTTTGGTTGAATTTGAAAGCTCACAACAAGAAACTTTGCAAACCTTGATTGCTTATGAAAAGGAGATGGTATTTGTCAATAAGTGGGAAGTGAAGTCTCGTGTTATCAAGTTACCTATGGCATTTGAAGATAAGAAGACTCTTGATGCTGTTAAGCGTTACCAAGAAACCATCCGTAGTGATGCTCCTTGGTTACCAAACAATGTTGATTTCATTGCTAACATTAATGGCATTGAACGTTCTGAAGTTCGTAATCTCATGTACACCGCTAGGTTTTTGGTTCTTGGTCTTGGTGACGTGTTTTTGGGGGCTCCTTGTGCTGTTCCTTTGGATCCAAGACATAGATTGTTGGGTACAAAGTATAATCCATCGCGTACTTACACTCCAAATGGTACAGTGGGTATTGGTGGTAACTACATGTGTATCTACACCATGGAATCGCCTGGTGGATACCAATTGGTGGGTAGAACAGTTCCAATTTGGGACAAGCTTTCCCTTGGTTTAGACCGTCCATGGTTGTTATCTCCATTTGATCAAATTGAATTCTATCCTGTGAGCGAAGCTGAGATTGACCATTTTACTGAAGAAATGAATGTTGGTAACTTTGAAGTGGATATTGTGGACTCTGTTTTCAATCACGGGGAGTACATGGCTTGGATCCAAGATAACTCAGCCTCAATTGAAGAGTTCCAGCAAGCACAAGTTGGTGAAAGGTTAGAAGAATTTAATAGATTGATTCAGGTTTCCAACCAAGAATTAGAAGCCGGTTCCAGCACAGTTGAAATCGAGGAGTTTGACGAAAACGCTGAGTTGGTCTACTCCGAATACTCTGGTCGTTTCTGGAAATCTCTTGTTGAAGTTGGTGACGAGGTTGTCAAAAATCAAGGATTAGTAGTTGTGGAAGCTATGAAGACAGAAATGGTGGTCACTGCCACCAGAGCTGGTAAGGTCACAAAGGTTTTACATAAGAACGGGGACATGGTTGATGCAGGTGATTTGGTTGTCGTTCTTGAATAAATAGTGTAATATATAATAAAAAATAGAATAGAATTTTACAGAATTGATTGTGGACCAATGATTGCTCCAAAATATGGATGATCAGTTGTTGAGCAAATCTTCCTGGAGGAGATGAAAAATTCAACGAGGCTTCAAGCATTTTTTATCGCGCGAACTGATTATTCAAAACGCGTAAAGATGTCTACACCAACGAAGGCCTCATCGCTCCAGCCTGAGCTTTGGACAAGCTCCGCCAACAAAGCATTGAAACTCTTTGTGACTGATGCTAGTGGTGCTCATAATTTTGAACCATTATTCACTTATCCTATCTTTGGTGACGCCGAAACCATTTATGGGTATAGTGAGTTAGTCATCTTTCTTTGTTTCGATCATTACACCTTTTACCCATTCTTGAACATTCGCTATGAGGAACAGTTAGATGACCCCGAAATTCCTGATCTCAAGACTAAGATGTTTGAATTCCTTCCGAAATCAACCGTTTTTAAGGATGAAATTGAGTGGGTGGACAAAATTCAGCAAGAGAAAGAAAGCTACCAAATCCCAGGTAGTCTTTTTAATTCATTCACTCATAAGGATGAAGAATATAATATTTACAGACTCAATCTTGCTGATGCTACCGGATTAGAGTTGCATCAACGCCTTCAAATATTTGTTTTATTATTTATCGAAGCTGGTTCATACATTGATGCATCGGATCCATTATGGGATGTCTATGTTGTATACAAAATGTCTGCCGAACCGTCGATTGTTGGCTTCTCTACTGCGTATAACTACTGGCGTTATCCAGGAGCTACTAAGTTTGATGCAAACGAGGAAGAAGCAAGAAAGAAGATTTCGCAATTTGTGATCTTGCCTACACACCAAGGGAATGGTGTGGGTGGTAAATTCTACTTAAATCTTGTTGAAAAATGGCAGAAGGACGATAAAATCACCGAAATAGTAGTCGAGGATCCAAATGAAAGCTTTGACGATTTGCGTGATCGTGTGGATCTCTTGTGGTTGAATAAGACGCTTAGTTTAACACAAATCAACACAAAATTGGAAAGTTCTTGGATCGAAGAAACCCGGGCAAAGCTCAAGCTTGAAAGAAGACAGTTTTCCCGTCTTCTCGAGATGGTATTGTTGTATAAGCTCAAGAACAACCTTGGATCCGATACGAAGCGTGACGTACGTTTGTTTATCAAGAAACGTTTGTTTGAAAAGAACAAAGAAGGATTGATTGGATTAGACGAGAACAGCCAGAAGGACAAGTTACAGACGGCATATGAAGCGTTGGAAGAGGACTACTACAGGATTTTAGGTGACCTCAAGTTGGCTGTAAAACGTGGAAATGGAGATGAAAATGGTGCCCCAACAAAGAAAGTTAAAGTCTAGCTATCTAATTGTATAATAGAAATCAGTGTACATCAGTAACCAAAAGTTTTGCAGCCTCGTATGTAACAGAACAATTCTATGTAGTTCGATGCATCGCCAGTTACTAGCAACCTCAAGAATAGGAATGACGTCATGGTCATGAGAATGATACTGCCATGCAGGAATATGCTTTTTTCTTAAACCAAGAACGGCCTGATTTCGTGATCTAAGTGACCTGGTCTCTCAGTGAACTGTGTGTGTGAAAAGGAAACGGTGGCAAGTTAAAAGTGTTTAGATGATATTGTTGTGCATCGGTTTCAATCAGTAACCCTCTGTCAAGGTACGGAACTCCAACTTCCTAAATTGGTCTCCGCCGTGAAGCAATTTCACTAATTTGGAAAAATCAACACGCAATCGAAAAATAATATCTGCAATAAATGTTACACAAAACTAACAAAAAAGTGTCCACCCTCATGCAGCCATATAAAGGGAGGTTGCTCCTCCAGTATTCTTGTATCTAACCACAAAGATTTTTGAAGATGCACAGAACTTACTCCTTGAGATCCCAAAAGGCACCTACTGCCGCTCAGTTACAATCCCCTCCACCACCACCATCGACTACGAAGTCTAGATTCTTCGGAAAGGGTGGTATTGCTTCCTCTTTCAGAAAGACCGTTGCTGGTGCCACCGGTCCAGAATTATCCAGAAAGTTGGCTCAATACATCAAGATTGAAAAGAATGTTATGAGAGCAATCGAATTGACTGCCAGAGAACGTAGAGAAGTTGCTAAGCAATTGTCCGCCTGGGGTGAAGACAATGACGACGACGTTTCGGACGTCACTGACAAGTTGGGTGTTTTAATCTACGAAATTGGTGAATTGGAAGACCAATACATTGACAAGTACGACCAATACAGAATTACTTTGAAAACAATCAGAAACATCGAGGCCTCCGTTCAACCATCCAGAGACAGAAAGCAAAAGATTACTGACGAAATTGCTCACCTCAAATACAAGGACCCTCAATCCCCTAAAATTCCTGTCTTGGAACAAGAATTGGTCAGAGCTGAAGCCGAATCGTTGGTTGCTGAAGCCCAATTATCCAACATTACCAGAGAACAATTGAAGGCTGCTTTCAACTACCAATTCGATGCCACTAGAGAATTGGCTGAAAAGTATGCTTTGATTGCTGGATATGGTAAGGCCTTATTAGAATTGTTAGACGACTCCGCTGTTACTCCAGGTGAAACTAGACCAACCTACGATGGTTACGAAGCCTCTAAGCAAATTATTATTGACGCTGAGAACGCCTTGGCAACTTGGACTTTGGACTCAGCTGCCGTCAAGCCAACCTTATCGTTGCACCAAGATTATGACGAAGAAGAACCAATCGATGGTGAAGTTGAAGAAGCTGCTGAAGAAGAGTTTGCCAAGCATGACGATGATGATGAAGTTGAAGAGAAGTAAATGAAATTTTACACTATGGTTATTGAAAAGCCAATTTACTCTCGTTTGTTTAATTATTATCTCAAGGACAGTTAAATTCATTTGTCTTTGATGTATTGTCTCCTTGTCATCCCTCTTTGAACTGTTCAATTTTTTCTCTTAAGCAATGTATTAGTTATAATGTATAATTTTGTACCTTGAAATCCTCGGTTTTCCTTTTTTGTTAATTTTTGTTCACTTTTTGTAGCTGCAAACCCTGAAATTTAAAGTTCCTTATTTGGTACAAAAACCTCCCGTAAATGACACGATATGGGCTCATAATGCATAGATGATTTTAAACTCGCACCACAACATCAAAACCGTTACCGGTACTGCCAATCACACGTGAATCTTGTAGGCTGTTGGGTAATATTGCCACAAAATTTCTTGTAGCAAGAGATAAAATACTTATGAAGGACTTGGCTGCAATTCTTTTGGTAACTATATGGCCATCATCTGTGGAAACTATTCTCGAAAATGGAAGACACACATAGCCCGCACTTGGTGACCTTCCAGACAGGGATCGCAACAATGCCAAGTCAACCTTTGCATTGTAATATGGAATGCCACACAAATTTCCTTTATCCATGATATATTGGTAAAATTTAACCATTTGCAGATTGATCTTAACAGCTTGTGTTGGATATTTCGGTGCTCCCGGTGTGTAGTCAATTGACTCTTCTTCGTAGAAGCTTTCACTTGATACACTTTCGGATTCACCTTCATCTTGGTCAATAAGAATCCCTCTGTCAGTTCCTCTAGAATTAAACTGGCTTCGTATAAAACTAGAGTTAAGACCACCAAACGATAAATTAAAAATTTCATCTTGATTGAGTTGATCAGCTTCTAAGATGTCTTCGTCGTAATGTAAATTTCGAGGGAGAAATTCTCTAGCAGTTTCTATCTCATCATCAGGAATTTCCATGATGTCCAATATTCTTAAATGTTCGATTTCTCTGGATATAGCCAGTGTTGAGTTGTTTGTCCTGTTAGCTACTTCGGGAATTTTTTTACCAAACACAATCCCATTCACAAAACGAGTAAACATGTTTGTATCTTTATTAAATGTATCAAACACCTCAAAAATATCATGCTCTTTCATGGCGTGATTTGGCTTCTCGTTATATGATTTCCAGGTCTCTGCTATATTGTAACTCGAAAGTTTCAACAGTCCCGAGTCTATAACAAGCTTCTGAAATCGGATTGGTAAGTTTGGGTTGTGGATCAAGGTGGAACCTATTTCAGTGGAAACAAAAAAGTTGGGATCATTTGTAATCTGGTTAGTGCCAGATTCGGTCATATCATTGAGTATGGGAATATCGTTTAGATCCTCGATCTCGATTTCTATCTCTGTTTGGTCATGGTTGACCGATTTGTTAAAGTCTAAATCAAGAAGATCTTTACTAGTTTCTGTCAAGCTATAATCATGAATGACCAACTCCCTTTCCATGTAATTTTCCATTATTCTGTCATATTCCAGGTCGTCTGGTTGGTTGGCCATTATGCCATGGCCTGCCGGAAATGCACGTTCATCCATCTTATGAATTTCCAACTTCCTTTTCTTTCTTTGATTAGACTCGTCAGTCTCCCATGGTGGCACCAAATCCACACTGATGTTAAAGTACGGATCATTAGGTAATGTAATCGGGGCGTGTGTAGTTCTTGGCTCAAGCGAAACAGAAGAACTAACAGATACCAAACCTTCTCTCAGAAGCTTGGTTTTGATAACAGTCAACTCATTTAATAGATAATTAATCTGATGTTTGTATAAGAGTGAAACCCCGTGTAAAATGTTCGACAGGTAGCGAATACCACATTCGTCATTCTGAACTAACTCGGTACAAATTTGCGGTATGGAAACCTTCAAAATATCCTTTTTTAAAACTCGACTGCTTGCTTTCAGCCCCAAGGTGGCCATGAGCCATGCTGCTTGTATTCCTGTGTTCTTTCTGGTTGTTAACTCCATGATCTTTATGCTTTGTGGTTGAGTTCAAAAAAAAAGTGGTTGCAAAAAAGAAATGGGTTTAACCGGCGCGTGAATTCCAATATTTTATTTTTCATTATATATATATATATCTCATCATAAAAACCAGTTTAAATTTCGTAATTTATCATAAATCACAGCTATCCACTTCACAGTCAAATCATAGTCCTGTTGCTCAATGGCTTCGTGTAATGGAGTAAAAGTGCTGAACTGAGCACGGTTAATTTGTTGGGCATTGTTCTGAATGGAGGAAATTTTTGGAACTCCATAAAACACATGATTATAGTATGTTTCATTTATTCCAAGAATTGCGTAGTCATTATCAGAAAGCCTAAGTTGCTTTTCCAATCTAAGCAACTTAAAGTTTGCTAGTTTAAATTGGGCAAAGTGGCCTAATTTCCGAAAGTATTTGTACCATGGGTAATCAATAATAAGATTCTCTTGAACATGTGAGTTCCAATCATCAAATTCAGCAGCTGAAGAAAGTGACTCATTCAATAAGCTACTTAATTGATTGAGCAAAACTCTAAATTTAACATCACCATCTTTAAATTCAGTATCAAGATCCTGATATATGGATGATTTGCTGATCAAATATGACGATACTGTTTCGTCCTTCCACTTTGAAATTATGTCGATATGATTTTGAAGTAGTAAATTGTAAGATTCCTCAATAAGTGAAAAGTATTCCTTTACACGATAATCAACCACTTCATGTTCACTCAACGAAATTATCAATAATCCTATGTATCTTATCAACAGTCCATGAAACAATAGGTCCTGGTCGATTTTTCTTTTCATGAGCCAATTATATGAGTAGTAATTGGAATTAGGAACGTAGATAGATGCATCACGTTTTGGGTCATTATCAAATCGAAGGTTTATTACCGGAGTGTTTAAGTGCTGTTGAAACACAAGAGAATCTGATGAAATGATACTTCTGCCCAAAACATTATTAATGGTTATGTTGTCTTGCTTTGACCAATAGCGATGAAGTGTGGTATAACTTTGTTCGTCGTCGTCTTCATCCTCATATCTATAGTTTTCAGATAACATCCTATATGAAGCTGACCCCTTGGGAATAGGAATATACTTTGCAGTCTTTCGTAAAACATGATTGAAAGAAGGGTTTGCATCGACATGGAACTTGCTTCCTGTGACACAGTCTCCATCGATGTTTATATAGCTGAGAATAGGAACTTTCGGATCAAATGCCTTGGAGTCGTTGGTATAAAGTTGAGATCCCACAAGCCTGTTGTTGCTTCCATCCCATGAGATAAACTTAATTGTTCTTAAAGGTTTCCATCCTAATTTGACCAAGCGGTTAAAGTTACGCATGATTTCAAGCATCACAGCATGGCTACTCAATGGATTGGACGATGTAAACGAATCTCTCTTGGCCCCAATCACTATAACACCATCAGTCATGATTCCCTCCAAAGATCCTACAATATCAGTTACTTCGCGTCCTTCGTCTTGCTTAAAGTTGACGCTAAATTGTATCTGAAACGCCATGACATTTTGCACGGGATAATAATCCCAACGTTCAAACTGACTGCTGGAATCTGTGTTGGGAAGTACTCCTAATAAAGATTGGGCAATTTTAAAGCTTATTGGAATGGAAACAATTGAAGGTCTTTTCAACGAGTCAAGTGGCCCAAATCCGGCAGTTTCACGAGAAATGGCCATATTTAACCAACTCTCATTTTCTATATTATTGTTGGCAGTAAAATCATAGTAATATAAGAAACCAGTAGCCCCGTAAGTTTCTGCAAGTTGTATCTTCTCTGCAGTAGTGATTTCAGACTCAAGAACAGATTTCACAATCACAATTTTATTCTGAACACTAATCTTATTGGTAAGCAAGAGCTGATAATCATCCATTGTTCCTTCATTAACAAAAACAAAATCGCCTTTAACAGTTCCATTTTTACCAAATCCATTGAATGCAGGGGTATCAAATGTGGACTCAGTTAGTTTTGCATTGTAGACAACGTCATTTTGGGTGTCGATGAGTTGAAGAGACAGTGACACGGGCCGCTTTAAATCAGGAAAGTTATAGGAGTACGATTTCGGACTAAATCCAAATTCTTTAAAATGATCCTTAATATATTTGACAAGCTCAATATTGTCATCGGCCACCAAATTAACTGAGCTCTTTTGATTAAGATTCGTTAAGTTGGTAAGCCAAATATTGACATATTCTTCAGTGGTCAAACTATTATGACTATTTCCAATCCCGGAAAACTGAAGAAAGTCTCTTTTAACATCAGTTTTTGTTAAATGGAGGCCATACCATCTGCGGTAATCACGACTAAGTGAAGTCCGGGGAAGAAATGTAAAATTCAAGACTAGGAGAGCAGCTATCCCCAACGCGGCAAAAGCCCAAAATCGTTTCCGAACATTCTTGATATACTGTATAGTTCGAATAGATGCTTGTCCAATACTGGTGGCACGCGAACGCAGCTGTGGAAGAGCTTGTTCGGAGGTGTAACCCTGGGCGGATAGAGGCCGTTGAGGGGCCGCGAGAAGTGCGGTTGTCTCGGATGTTGTAGATTCCTGACTTGGTTGTGGATCAGACATCCAGTAACAATTTTATAGCAATAATGTTTCGTTAGCAAAAGAAAGAAGAAGTAGGAAAGTAATTATAGAGTAGAGTTAGCTTCATTGATCTAAATTCATCTTACACGAAACTGGGGGCACGAGGAGGAAATTTATTATATATCCACGTGATTACCCCTTTGGATTAAAGGAACCAGACTCCGATCCGAGAAAAATTCCAATGCTACAACAGATGAGGAGAGACGGAGCGTCGCGGGTTATTCAATCTGTGGTTTGTTACCGTGATACCTACGTGGGCTAGACCTTTTGGTTGATTTAAACTTCTGACAAATGTTAAATTATTTTTTGTCGTTAATTAATATTTATATACTATACATTATTTATCTGAAAGTGCAGCAGTCAAGGTGTTCTTGTCAAACATATTGCTTCCTGATTGCAATGCCTTTGCCAACACCACGATACTCCTTTCACCAAAATCTGGTTTTTTTCTTAATTCGTCGATATCATCACTAAACTCCAAGGCCATCAACATTAAGTAATCGTTATCCAACTTGGCTCTGTCTTTGTCCAAAGCTAATTGAATTTCCGCGACATTGGAAACGGCGTTCGTTCCAAACCCGGTTGAGTTGCTCAATGATGTAGTGCTAAATTTGGTCTGGGCCAACTTTTGACGTGTTTCGTTATTTAATGGTTCTGGAGCTAGCCCCTTGTTCTCGGTATCGCTTTCGATATCAATGTCTTCTATATTAACTTCGAATTGACCAGTAGTTGTTGGTTCTGGGACTAGTTTGGATGAGGTTTCATCATCAGATTTCGATGGTGAGTCAGAACTAGAGTCAGAATCTGAATCTGAAGAAAAATCTTCTGTTCTTCTCTTCTTTCTACTTCTTCTGGCCTTCTTACCACTGTCTTTTCTAGCCTGTGCCGCCATTGCTAAAAAAGATCCCGAGATTAATTTTGCGATGCCTTGCTTTTGGCGTGCGCACTAGAAAAATAATTCTTCATTTTTTTTGGGAATTCAAAAGTAATTTGACCTCAGCTTCAGCTTCAAATACTACTATTTATAGAGAAGGGCTTCAAAAGCTGATCAACTATATCAGTTTCAATTAGTGCTCAACATTTTTGAGATTAATTGGTTTTCATTTATTCTCAGGAATTGCATTATT
>JAJMFW010000036.1:0-135841 GCA_030574975.1 Teunomyces atbi | reverse complement strand
TCGCATTTGGCATCGAGTGCCTGCAACTGTGCCAACCTCGTCTCATCCAGCTCGGCCCTGGCTTCATCCAACCGCGCCAAAAGCTGTGCGGACAGCGCATAGTTGTCTTCTAGAAGCTGGCAGTTAAACTCCTCGTGTCCAAGCTCCGTTTTCATCACCAGAATCTGGCTCCTGGTATCGGAGATCTTGTTGGTAAGACGCAGAATGTCGTCACGTAGGGCTTCGAGCGGCTGTGTATTGAGATTTAACAGCATCGAGTCTTCGGTGCGTCTCCGTTTGGCCGTTGATGTCGGCAGCAACAGCTTTCCTATGAGGTGTGTCGCCATGTTTCACTGGGGTAAGACAATTGTTTTGGTTGATTTTGTGTTGCGCGTCGTGGTGATGGCTCGGAGTTAACACTACACGAAATTGGACTCTGGCCGTTTCAAAAAGGATAGACTACGAGGAAGATGAAATAGAGAGACGGATGAGAAGAGTTACACTTGTTTTACGGTGTCAGTGCAGTAGCATTGTCGATGAGTAGTTCGATGGGTGCAAATTCATTGTGTTTAACGCAAATCGTATAGTTGTTAAGGGAAAGATAACCGGGAAAACAAGACTCCCAAAAAGACATTGCATATATTGCAATGTCTCTTACACTACACCTCCTCTGTATTGCCTTCACCTCTCATTTAAATAGAATGTACTCTCGCTGGATAAATGGTCGTGCCGTTGTCAATCCACTAGAACGAAACGGATTTTTTTGGCTGCGATGACCATCACCAACAGCGATGGGGTCAGCTTTGAAAAGACAAAAAGTCAGCAAACAGAAGCCGTATAAGGCAACAAAAGCAGAAGAGAAGGAAGAGCTGTCTTCAGGATCAGAGGATTCTCAGAATTCGGGAGAAGAAGAAGAAGCAGAAGAAGAAGAGTATGAACAGTTGGATGACCTTGAACTTGACGATGAGGTCAATGTTGACGGAGAATCTTCTGGATCGGAGTCCGAATCAGGCTCAGACGCAGAATCCAATGACGATGAAGATATACCTAAATTGAAGAAGAAAAAGAATCTCGACGACGGTTCTGAATCGTTTGCTACGGCTGTGAGTGCAATTATCGGCTCCAAATTGAAGGCCTACGACAGAGATGATCCTATTTTAGCAAGAAACAAGATCACCTTGAAGAAATTAGAGTCTGATAAGCTTGAGGCCAAGGCCAGGAGAGCTCTTTCTTCCGAAAAGAAATCGTTACTTGACAAGCACAGAATAACCGAGCTCTTGCCACTGTCCGCCGAGCCTGAAAAAGTCAGAGAACTCTTGGACCACGAAAGAAAGATGAAGAAAGTGGCTCAGAAGGGGGTCGTGAAGTTATTTAATGCCGTTTTGTCGACCCAAATCAAAACCAACCAGGAAATCAGTAAGGAAAAAGTTGGCCAATCAAAGAAGGAAGAGTTAATGAACGAAATCTCCAAGGAGAAATTCTTGGACTTGGTCCAAGCTGCTGGCCAATCATGAACTGTTATCTAACCCCTCTCCACCTTTTTATAAGTTGTACATTAATAAGCTCTCGCATTAAGCTCTCGCATTAAGCTTCTGTAGATTAGTATTGGTCGCATACCAAAAACGGAAACCTTCCCGATCCCATACCCAATTTTTTTTTTCAATATTCTGGTTTCCCCATATAGATACGTAAGTGGCCTTGTTGGCGAGATTGGAATGTCTACGGTTCAAGTCGAAAACACGATCCATCAGTTAAGACCCCAGGTGGTGTCTCAGGAATCATACTGTGAACCTACAAGCGAAGTCATTACGCAGAACAGCGAGGACCCTGTACCGGAGCCAGAACCCCGGTTTGATAAGACCATCATGACTCCCAGCAACCCCCCGCGCAATTTGTGGCGGATCGTTGCACAGGTGCTTTGGTCTTTCAACAACGGGTTCAGTGATGCTTCTCCTGGTGCGCTTTTGCCCCACATCGAGGCATATTACGGCACAAATTACTCCGTAACATCGTTGATCTGGATAGGAAATGCAGTGGGGTTCATCCTCGTGGCCTGCTTCTCACATATGATTCTGCCATGGCTAGGAAAACGGTACTCGTTGTTGTTGGGGGCGTTGTGCAGCTGCGTGTTCTTCAGCATCGTGTCCAGCGGTACGCACTTTGCCGTTATAGTTGTAGGGTTCTTTTTTGGTGGGGTTGGTGCTGCTATCATACTTTCTCAGGGCAATATCTTCTTGTCCCGTTTGGAAACGCCCACCAAGTACCTTTCCTTCTACCACGCCGCATATGGGATTGGCGCTACGATCTCGCCTTTGGTTGCCACGTCGATGGTCAACGCTGGAGTCAAATGGCACTTTTTCTACTTGGTGTTGCTTGGACTTATGGTTCTCAACATGGCCAACTTGTTTATGGCATTCAAGGGTGCAGATGAAGACTTAAAACAGTGGGACGAAGACGATTACCAGCCGAACGATTCGTTTGAGATGGAACAAATCAATCCTGACAGAGCACGCATCATTGCCCAAACCGCAGAGTCGCCCAACAGTGCCATGTCACTGGCGTTGAAGTATCACGTCACTTGGCTCATGTCTTTCTTTGTGCTCTTTTATCAGGGATCTGAGGTTGCATTGGCTGGCTGGATCGTGACGTTCTTTCTCGACTATCGTCACGGTACCCCCAAAAACGTGGGTTACGTCGCCTCGGGTCTTTGGGGTGGTTTGACCGTTGGCCGTTTGTTTTTAACAAGACCATTGCACAAAATGTTGGGTGCTCGAAGAGGCGTGATTGTGATTTCGGTGGGGTCCGTGGTCTTGGTGGTCCTAACCTGGGTTATTCCCAATGTCATTGCCGACGCCGTGCTAGTATCGCTTGCGGGTGTTTTGATTGGACCCAATTATCCTCTTATGATCGGATACAGTGCCCAGGGTCTTTTCCCCCGGAAAATTCAGGTGGTTTCACTAACAATCATGAGTGCATTTGGCTCGCTGGGCGGCGCTCTCTTCCCGTTCTTGGTCGGGTTGATCTCACAGGGTTCAGGCACGTACGTTGTGTTGCCGATTTTCATTGCTTTGTACTCAACCATGATCTTGATTTGGATCGCCGTGCCCAATTTGGAAAAGAGAAACACTCCTGGTACCAAGTTGTCGTGGTGGGAACGGATTTGGTAAATGAGAAGAGATTTTTGCAGCTATTCCTGTATAGAAATTTACGAATCGGATTTTTTTTGGAAGCGATCCCACCATCTCCAACACCACCGTGATGGCAATAGAACAACTCATAAAGAAAGGCGAGGTTTGTATTGCAGACAAGGATTATCTTGGTGCAATCAGCTCGTTTTCCAGTGCCATCAACGAAAACCAGCGCTCGTTTTTGGCACATATCAACCGCGCGGTGGCGTACCAGAAGATGAACAACCTCGACGACGCCAAAAAAGATATCTCTGTTGCATTCACGATAGCCGAAGAAAGAGGAAAGCGAAGTGAGATTGCTTTGTGTTATTTCCGTCTTGGATTGGTGTATTATGCAGAAAAGAAACGGGCGATGGCGTTGCTGCACTTCAAGAAGGCCCAGGACTTGGGGTGCAAAGAGCCCACGCTTGAGATGTGGAAGAACAAGTGTGAGTATGAGTTGAAAAGGAACCCTGAAACCAAGGAAGACTCTCCGCCGGCATCTGCACCGGTAATTGCCCCTGCTGGTGCTAAGTCTACTAGTATCGATGTCATCAACCAGCAGGCACCCATCAAGATCAAGATCAGAGATGACTGGTACCAAACAAACGATACCGTTACCATCACTATCTATGCTAAGAACGTGGATAAAGAAAAGGTGAGCCTTCAATTCCAGGATACGTCCGTGAGTCTTTCGTTCCCCAGCTCGCTGGCCAGCGAGTATAGCTACAACTTGGATCCGTTGTATGCGACCATCGATACCACACAGTCGTCCTACAAGGTATATGGCACCAAGATTGAGGTCTATTTGGTCAAGAAAGAACAAGTGAAGTGGCCGAGTCTTGAAGCATCAGCTCCTTCGGCTGCCGATACCGATAACGGCACCAGTGGCTTATCTTACCCCACATCATCCAAAAAGGCCATCAATTGGGCCAAGTTCCAGGTCGAAGACGAAAAGGAAGACGCAGACGAGAACGAGTTCTTTTCAAAGTTGTACCGTGATGTCGACGACGACACCAAGCGTGCCATGATGAAGTCGTACATCCAGTCTAACGGGACTGTTTTGACCACGGACTGGAAAGAAGCAGAAAAGAAAGAGTACGAAACAAGTCCGCCTGAAGGCATGGAAGCCCGGAAATGGTGATTTCCTGCACATTGTTTATCTACGCGGGAGCAATTCGTCACTTTTTCAGGATTAATAATCTGGCGTTTTTGAATGGATGGCACACCGATTGTTGCGGAAAAGTCTACAGTTTATACGTAGAATGCATGTTGAAGCTATTCCTATGAGATGGGGGTCCGGAGATAACTATTCTTATCTTGTGATCGATACTCCATCACGCCACGCTTGGATCATCGACCCTGCTGTGCCTCACGAGGTGCTGGACTACTTGAAGAAAAAGAATCCACAGTTTGACCTCAAGGCCATTGTCAATACACACCACCACTACGACCATTCTGATGGTAACGAGGAGATGCATGCGAAGTATCCTTCGCTCCCGGTGATTGCAGGCCGCGACTCGCCGTTGGTGACTTATACGCCATCGCACCAGGAAGTGATCCAATTGGGCGACAACTTGTCCATCACAGCGTTGCACACGCCGTGTCACACCCAGGACTCCATTTGCTACTTTGTTGAAGACTCCAAGACCGACGAGCGGGCGGTTTTTACCGGCGATACCTTATTCACGAGTGGATGTGGCCGGTTTTTTGAAGGCACAGGCCCGGAAATGGATCGTGCCCTCAACGGTACGCTTGCCAAGTTGCCATCAGACACCAAGGTGTTCCCAGGCCACGAATATACCAGGTCCAACGTTAAGTTTTCGCGTACGATCTTGCAGAATGCAGCACTTGACAAGTTGGACAAGTATGCCCAGAGCCATGAGTTTACCACTGGAATTTTTACTATCGGCGATGAGTTGGAGTTTAATCCGTTCATGAGACTCGGTGACGAGCAGGTCCAAAGCAAGACAGGTGCTTCTGCTCCTGGCGATGTGATGGCTCGCTTGAGAGAGTTGAAGAACCAGTTCTAAGTAGATGATGTATTTATACTATTAATTTTATATTCTAACAAAATCCGGCTTGCAGCTGTCGTCGACACAGAGCTCGGGCTGCCAGACCTCGATGTATTCCAAGTCAAACTCGGACTTGCCCATGGCAAACATCTCGTACTCCTCGAATATCCCACTGAGGCACCATCCTTGGAGCAATTTGCGCAAGAGACCCACCAATAGCCCGGTTCGGTGCTTTCCCTTGTTTGAATGTATGAGGATGGGAAAATTGTCCTTGTTGAGCATGAGCTGTAGTGCGATGGTGAGTGATTTCTGTGCTTGTTTGTGGATCTCCGGCGAGTTGAACGGTTCCTGTGACGATTCCATCAACAAGTTGTGGAACTGTATGTCGGTGGTCCCAATCCAGTCCTGGTAATTCTGCATGATTTCCAACGTGCCGTGCTTATCCTTGTTATCTTTCTTGTCTTTCGTGTCTTTCTTGTCTTTCGTATCTTTCGTGTCTTTCTTGTTTTTCTTTTTCTTCTCTCGGCCCAAGTCTCCAAGATATATGATCGTTTTGAGTCCTAACTGCTTTAAAAATGGATAGTTGATCGGCATTGGGAACCCCGAGCGATATATTCCGTCCTCAACCAACGAGAAGTTCAATGGAGGCACGTACTGTGGCCGTGGCTCGTTCTGTGATGCTGATTGGACAATCTCGAGTGCATCTAACAGATTCTGCTGCAATAACTCTCTTTCCAGAGTCTCAGCACGTGTGTTGGCCTGTGACATTGATGAAGGTTTAACTGAATGAGCCCAGACAACTCAACTGTCCCGTGAAAAGTCGCCCAAAGATATCTCTCCGAAATATGTGCAGGAAAATTGCAGCCATTCTTTTTATTTTTATACCTATCTAGCCTAAAACATTGGAGTAGCAACTGGCCATGTGGGCAGCTATACGAGGATTGTAAGTGCGTGTTGACGTTACAATGGAGCCGTTGGATGGGTTTAGGGCCATGTTTGTGTGCTTGTACATGTACATGCGGTGGATGTAGTGAGACATGTTAGTGTTGGTTTTTGCACGAGGCATGGTTGGTTTGCGGGGCGTCGGAGACATTTCTTGGGCGTGGCCATGGGCAAATGTCATGTCACGGTGGAGCTGGAACGCAAGGTGATTCTGGTCAAGTGGAGGGGAGTACTTGACTGGCTGCGAAATTTGGGTCAGACCTGTTTTTTGTAAAACCACAGTATCTGAACCCTTCTCTTGTGCATCGTTGTCGTTGTCGTTGTCATTGATCGTGTCTTTGTCTTTGTCTTTGTCGTTGTTACCTGCTTGTATTGCCAGAACTGTTCCAAGCGAAGTATCGAACTGGAGGTCGATGATGTCAAGAATCATTAGAAGAATAAAAGAATAAGAAATAAAGAAATGAAGAAAGGAATGGACAAGTATAAAGCATACAACAGATCAGTTCATGTCTCTGGCAGAATAGTCTGGTTATTATGGTATGCTTTGGTCCGGGTAATTGGCTCATCTATCATGTACTCTAACCAGTAATATCTGACATTGCAGGTTACTGCCGCACGAAATCTCGAAAATTTTTCGAATCTTTTTGCCATAATTACTTAGGCCCCAGTCAAGGTTTTGGAATAGAGCGGACGCTTTCTTATAGAAATACAGACATTGTTGTCGATAGTTATTACCGGACAAACCATTTTCCGATATCCTTAAAAAAAAATTTCCTCATCAACTCGCCTCCAAAGCAAAAACACACCTAATAATTAAATGTCGTGGTTATTTGGCAGCAAACCTTCTGAAGAGTCGAAAGACGTTACGAACTCGTTGGGGTTCGATCCAGCACAAGTGACTGATGTTTCGAGCATTTTGAGCACGCCTGGTGTGTTTGATTCCTCGAGATTGCATCCATTGGCTGGTTTGGATAAAGGGATCGAATACTTGGACTTGGAAGAAGAACAGTTGAGCACAGTAGAAGGTTCCCAGGGAGGCTTGATTCCATCAAGAAGTTGGACCGATGACTTGTGTTACGGTACCGGTGCCGTCTACTTGTTGGGATTGGGTGTTGGTGGTGCCTACGGGTTCCAAGAAGGTGTGAAAAGTTTGCCTGCGGGTGCCACGCCTAAGTTGCAGTTGAACACCGTGTTGAACCACATCACCAAGAGAGGTCCATACTTGGGTAACTCTGCTGGTGTCTTGGCCTTGACCTACAACTTGATCGACGCTTCGTTGGACTCATTCAGAGGCAAACACGATGATGTCAACTCCGTGGTATCAGGAGCCATCGCCGGGGCTCTTTTCAGAAGCAGCGCCGGTTTGAAGCCTATGGGTTACTCCAGTGCTTTGGTGGCTGGCACAGCTGGTGCCTGGTGTGCAGTTAAACACTTGTTGAATTAAGAGAACCATTTTTTATTGAATCTTCATCGCATGTATATATCTATTACGACCCCCCCCCCCAAAAAAAAAATAAGTAATCATCTTCTCTAATCTATGCGGCTATCTTGGCCCGCTTCGCAGTATGTTTCGGTTCTGCGGGTCTCTTTTTCGTCTCGGGCTCCACGATTATTTCATCACTGACATTGGCAAGTGCAGTTTTCATATCGACAAGTCGCTCGTCCAAAAGTGCGCCGTATTCTTCACGGGTAAGTGACTTTTGTTTCTGGCAGTCCTTGGTGTAGATCCGGTTCATCCATTTATCGTCCTTGATCTCACCAAGTTCCTGGATCACCGGGTCGAATTCCGCGAACGATTTGGACTGGGCGATTCTCTTGTAATATGACGATTTGCCAGGAATCTGGTTCAACATCATAAACTTGGTGTTGGAATAGTTGTCGTGGTTGTATCTGCTAGCAATCTCGTAGAACTGTGGGATCAATTCGGCCGGAGTCAATGGTTGCTGAGCAAACACCAGCGGGTTGGACTCAGCGCACTCTGCAATCATGCCGCCGATTTTAGTATTGTTGAATGCCTGCTGCATATTTTCAAAGTCCTCGCGCAGCTGTAAGTTCCCGTTGATGATGACATTAACGTTTTTAGACTGAATGAACGGAATAAGACGTGATAAATAGCCCCATTGGGGATGGTTCCGGTTACGCATGTCTCTTGTACGACAATGAATGGTCAAGTTGGCAATACCCGTATCGCAAATTCGTTCCACAAGACTGTGGGTTGCCTTGTAATCGCTCAAGAGTCGGATCTTGCAGCTGATGGTCTTGTTGTGTGGCTTGCCAATCTTTTCCACGAGGTTGGTGAGGATGGAACATAATAACTCAGGAGTTGAGAGCAATGCAGCGCCCATACCTGAGTGGGTAGAAAACGGTTTCGGGCATCCACAGTTGAGGTCAATTCCATCGACGTCGCCAATGACTTTAGCTGCAGCCTCTACAGCAAGATGAGGATCTGCCGTTCCGAGCTGAAAGATAAGTTTGCCTGCTTCCAAGCGAGGAACCGTGCGGAACACGACTGTGGGTGGAGCAGGGCCCGAACCACCTTTCTTTTTCGAACTGTTGTGGGAATTTTCTACGATGTAGTCGATGGAATTGATCGATTCGTTCACGACTCGAGTGGTTTGGATGATTTTTTTATCGACGTATTCGGGAGTCCAGACCAAATCTGCGCCGTGCTTAAGGGCAAGGAGACGGTTAGGCAATTCGCCCGATCGCACCATTGGTGCAAGGCATAGTTTTCCGGTGAACGAGACCATGGGGACCATTAGTAATTAAAAATGGTTGATTGATGGATTTGATGAGGTGGTTGGTCAGCACTTAGTCAGCAAGATAAAAAAGAAAGATAATAAAAAGAAACGATTATTGTCTGAAAGAGTAATGCTTAGTCATTGAATTTTTAACAGAAAAGAGTAACCGCAATTCCTCATTGGATATCCGGATCTCCGCGTAGAAATGTGCTTATCAGACCAACCGGGTATATGGCCATTGTAATATAGATCTTCTCCACCTGTGAATAAAAATGATAAGCCACGGGTGACGCACCGTTTCAGGTGGAACGTCAACCGTGTCGTAATCGATACGGATAGCCTATTGGAATAAAGAGGGGAAAGGCTCAATTGGTGCGTGATCGATGGTAGCAATGACCGTTCGTACTAGATCGTCTTCGTGATCCGTAAACGCAAATGTGATGTGATCGCAATAGCCGTGATACGGCTAGTTAATATCCATGATTTCTATTAGTTGTTGTTATTTATTGTTTGTTTTTTTCTTAATATTGTTGTGTAACAGGGACAATTGGCAGTCATTACATTTTTTTTCTGTTAGGCGGCGTTTGGAGGTAACTAATTTCTGTCGGAATTGCCCTCTTGTGATTTCCTTTTTTGATGTAAGAGGGTTTCTTTTTATTTATTTTCTGATGGTTCTGCGGGTGATTTTTTTTCTGCTTGATTTCTTTTGAAACGGTCGTGTGCGTAGTGGGTGATGACAGATCCAGAATCAGCACATCCAGTCATTCATTCCCGGAAAAAAATAACACACAACACGCTTCCAGAAGAAATCGGTTCCGTGATACTTAGGATACACGAATTGACCAATCATCCTTCGTAACAACAGATGGTCCTACCCCCCAAATACCCATTATTCCCATTCCTGAATTGCTTTTTTGCATATTATTTATTTTTCCTGCTTACCTTTTTTTCTTTTTTTTTTCTTTTTTTTTTTTTCTTACACAAGTCATCTCTAATCAAACTTTAATGGGGTATGAAGATAGTGATGATATATATAGAATAAAAAAGTAAACAGTAAAAACTAAATAAAAACAGTTGTGTTCTGTCAATTCCTATCAAAACAACTTCTTTTTACAACATGTCATCGTACTATCGATATCAATCTGGAGGGTGTCTAACCCCCAACCAAGACGATCACTTTACTAAAAGCGGTCATAAACATACAGCTCTGACCAATTCGATTCTTTCCCCTCCATTGAGCCCCTACCACCGCAATGCCACCATTGTGGTCCACAATCCTGCCAACGATAAATCATTTATCATATCTTCGAAACCATACAAGATCGAAAACTTTAAGGACTATAAGTTGACCATCAATCCCTGGACAAACTTGGCCAATTACAAGGATGTCCATCTCAGTTTTATCAACCAGTACAACACAATGATCTCGTCAGAAAAGAGATCGATGGTGTCGTCTAAGCGTACGCTCAAGCGCAAGTTGGTGGTGGCTCAAATGTCAGACAACTCCGACGACAGCGATATCGATACTCGCACCAGAACAAGAAGAGTCGTCAGGTCAAAGGAATTGGAATCCGATTTCGAGGGATATGCGCTGCCTGTGCCCAAGAAGAAGAGTAAGCCCAGACGTGAGGCGCCTGCAGGCGGCGCCCAGTCACCAATTGCGTTCCAGCAACAGCTGTTGATTGACGAGTCGATTCCCGACTACTCGCCCGATCCAGCAGCAACTTTACCTGCTAACAACGCCAAGTGCTTGCGTATCGAGTGGAAGGGACAGCCAATGGACTTGTCACAAGACCCTAACCTCGACAAATTGCATCCCGCAGAGGTTTTGCTTGCGTCGATTCTAAGATTGCCTGTGCTTGTCTACTTGGACTCCAAGAGACGTTTGTTCTACGAGAAGGTGCAGCGTGTCAAGCAGGACAAACAGTTTAGAAGAACGGACGCCCAGAAGGCGTGTCGGATCGACGTCAACAAGGCATCACGGCTTTTTGCTGCGTTTGAAAAGGTGGGCTGGTTGGAAGACGAGCACTTTATCAAGTACGTCTAGGTTCTCGTGCTAGGGAAGAATGGTTTGGTTTACTTCATTAATATTTTGTAATTGTTGGGATAATATTGTTTTTGGTTTGGTTGGTAGCATTCATAGATCTTAGATGCTAGACTGGAATGCGAATATACAAGTGATAAGCTTTGATTTGTATTACTCTAAATGCTCGACAGCATGGTCCTTGTACATGTAAAACTGGAGGAAAATAAAGCTGTCTTCCAAGATGGTTCCCAACGACCCTAATAACCAGCTCAAGTTCAACAAAACATACTTGGAATCGCTGCGATAAAACAAAATCTGCCCGGCGTACGTCAAGTTTCCTAACGTCGAGAATAAAAAGAACAAAAGACTGAGTCCATGTACCGACTTCCGCTGGTGGTTCTGGATGATCTGCGGGATACGGGCCCCGATGTACAAGAGCGCCGAAATGTACCCCATCAATTGTGGTCCGACGACAATCACAGGGTCTACCGGCTCCTCGGTCGGTTGTTTTGATCCGGACAAAAAGTATCCAAGCGACCCGGCGCCAATAACAAACAATAATGGCAACACGTACCGGGTAAAGATCGAGTGGTACTCTGGTTCCAACGCAATATCGGTCAACGTCAGCGATCTTCTTCTCAACAACGGCTGCTGCTCGTTGTCATTATGATTACTATTATTGGTGTGGTGGTGGTGGCTGTTGGCACGGCTCTTGTGGTGCTTGGGGTAGATGTGCGTGTAGTAGACGTACAGCGCAATCATCATGAAATCAGCGATACAAAACCAGACTGCAAGGAAAATGACTTCAGGAAGCAACCCGGCCCATACTGAACCCACTAAGTTGAACACATCGCCGGCAAACCAAATACTGATGAAGCCAATCGCGATCCCTTCCGCACTCTTTAATCGCCACTGCTCGACGAGCTGCGGCATCAACAACACGATCCAACACGCAAGACTAACGTTAGAAGGCTCTTGTTCGTAGCAAACTGTATACATACCTCGTGGAGCCCATGACCCCGGAGATCTGGACGCGTAACGGTACCTGGTCTAAAAGCATGGAAAACATGGTCGATGAATTGCGCCGTGCGAGAAATTGAAAAAGTGAACCCAGATAACACGACATTTTACGACATTTTACCAGCACCCCCCCTCACCCGGCTTGCCAATCAGGCGCCATCGTCTGACGTCTCTCCGTCCTCAATTCCAAGACTGTCGAGCACCATACTCGTCTTGCTGTCGATGTATCGGTCACGTAGTGTCGGCACAAAGTCAAACGGCTTTTGGGGGCTGATTTTGGTATGAATGATGCGTGTTTGTTTGACCAAGTCATCGACCTGGCTCAAGAGAAAGTAGAGAGTTTCTTCTATGGGCGAAAGCAGTTTGAGAGCGTCACGCGTCTTGTGTGGAAGGAGTTCGTCGGCAGAGAAAAACCGGAGCCTCTGCTGGAACAACCGCAACGATTTGATGATCTTGCGAGCCGGGGCGATCTGAAGGATGAGTAACTTACGCAACTCCAATTCGTACCGGATCTTGATCTGGAGCTGGCGGATCTTGTCGTCCACCACCACTTTCTGGTTCAGATCCACTGAAAAATCAACTCCTTCGTGGTGTTTGAGCCGTACCCAGCCTTCCTCTACAAGCTCGTGTGGTATGGTAAAGATGTTCCGCAACATGTAGAGTTCAAACTTGTCAAAGTTGTTGTCAACCTGACTCTCAAGTAGCGTTTCCAACTTACCAGTTCCAATCAGAATCTCGTCGGGGCTGCCCTTTGACACGTACCCAAGCTCACCGGCAGCCTCTTTCTCGCGTAGAAACTCTTCCATGGCCCGCGTGCACTGGTAAAGTATGTCGTTGACTGCGTTGATCACCTCATCGATCACGGTAATTGGTGGAAACCCAAAGTGCTCGGTAAGAAGCGACGTTGTGCGATAATCCACCGACATTTTAGGATGTTTTCTTAACTTTTTGTTTGTTTTCCTGTATTTTGTTTTCTCTTGTCTGGTGTCGCACCAAACCTCTTTTTGTTCATCCAATGAAAAACTATTGAAACATCATCATCATCCACAGACCATGGCCGGAACCTTAAAACCAGACGTGGAATTCCAGAGATTCAACACAGCAAAAGAGAAGTTGGGTCACTACTTCAGATTTAAGCCCAAATCGGCCGCCTTCAACGTCGTGTTCATGGGCCTTGTCCCCGCAGCCTTGACATACTTTGCCTACTCGTCCGAGGGCCAGTTGCCGTTCAACAGACAATTCAGAACAAGCACTGTCATCAGCGGCGAAGAATACGTTCCCAGAGAAAAGGATTTGTAGTTTGTTATTACTATTACTATTATTATATTATTAAATAATATACAATTTTTTGCATTTGAAACATTAATACTGGCCAGCCAGCTCTACTTCTTGTTCAAGTCCACCTGGAACTGGACCAATCCCGCCTGCATGTTCGGCACAGTCGACTTCTGGCCACAGAGATTCGTCGACGACTTGGTTTTACGAAGATGCAGCGCTGTGCTGTCGCCTGCCCGGCCCTGGTGCTCATACACAAACGAAAACTTGTTCGACAACGTGCCTTGCGAAAACGCCCGGATAACTATGTTGCCAGGCCGCAGCTTGCGAGCCGGCGTATCTTTAAGCTTCGTGGGCGTCGTGGTACCGATACTGAACGAGTTCGACTTGCGAAGCACCTTTTTATTAATCTTGGTGGCTGGTTTCTTGGTGATTTTCTTGCTTTCGTCTGCTTTAGGGACGTGTGGCATGAAAAGATAATCCAACTCGTTCAAGAGATCGGCGACGGGCGGTGCTTCGGGTTCGAGTCCGCTGCCAGTGGTGCTGGTGCTGCTGGTATTGCCCTCGCTGTACATGACGGGGCTGGAAAGCTCGTCGAGCGGGTCCATATTGAGAATATCGTTGGCGTCGATGTTGACTGGTTCGTAGTGCGTGCCTGTGGCGGTATCTGGAGATGCAGAGCTGCTGACGACATCGATGGTGGTGGGCGAGTCGTTAACGGTGGGCGAGTGTTGTGCCGTGAAGACCAGCGTGATGGGCTGGAGCGGGGAGCCAAACAAGCCGCGGGCCGGAAGCGGCAGCAGTTCGGGGACCGTGAGGCCCAAGCCAAAGTGGTGGGATGCAAGTGGCGAGTATGGCGACTCGTTCTTCTGGGTATAAAACATATCGTGCAACACAGGCGTCGCGGGTGTTGCTGTAAGCGCGTGGTGACCGCTGTACCTGCCCGTCATGGGCGTGAACGTGGACGAGCCTGGCGCAGAGAAGTACTGGGGCGTCTCTGTTTGGAACAACGCTGGTGCCAGTGTTTCCGGAGTCAACTGTAGCTGTGCCTGCGACTGCGACTGCGACTGCGACTGTGACTGTGACTGTGGAGATCGATACAATTCTTCAGTGGGTGTCATTGGGTGTGACAGAAAACGAGAGATATCGGAAGCGAATGTGGGAACGCACGGTCAACGACAGAAAAATAGTATAGGACGCCACCTGGTGTAGGAAAAGCAGTGGTTTATTTGTGGGATTTTGTTGGGAAGCTGGAGGGGAATTGGTATTTAAGGGTTTGCTTTTTTTTCGCAGTGCTGGTGATACATGCGGTGCGTGCGTGCAACAAGCCAGGCACAGAGCGGGAGAAAAAAAATGTTACCTCTCGCACAGTTACCAATTGGGGAAGCGGTGCCAGCCTTCTTTCCGGCGTGATGTCCGCCTCCTTGCCGCAGTACTCAACCACCTGGGATTTCCACCGCCGGTTTCTGGGCATCTCCCCTTAACTTGAGACTCTCACCTGCGCTTTCTCAGCCAAGAATCTCGTCGTGGGTTGTTCCGCATCCCAGAGAAATTTATCTTGGACGCTCCTAACTCTTGCTTCAGTTGTTTTACATCCGTTTCTTTACCAAGCTTTTTCTTTCAATTTTCTTTCACTTTTCTTCACTTTTCTACGCTTTTTCTAATCTTTCTCACAGATTTTCTCCTAATTTTGACTACTTTCTAACGTCTATCGATCTTCCCCCTCCCTTCCATCTTTCCGTTTCAGTACCTTTAAACTCTATTCTCTGAAACTGAAGGTGAAAATGAAATCCTCTCTATTGTTCTGCTACAGGGGTCAAACCGCAGAAGGTCTCTCTCTACTACGACACTCTATCCTATGGCTTATTTAACCGGGTGTATTCCACCCCTGCTGAAGAACATCAGTCGATGCTTCGATGCTGCTCCAGCGAGCGCCATTTCTCGCCTTTTTGCCCGTCAAGTAATATGTCATTCTTTAAATTCGGTACCCCACGATTTTGATAGTTCCTATTTAAGTATTTTTTTCTTCTCTTAATTATTACCATTTTGGTCTCAGCCGTTTAGGCTGCGAAAATTATCATCGTTCTCAACTTATCGTATATAAACCGTTAGCCATATCTGGACCTGGGGTTCCACCCCAATAATGAACCCCTTACTCTTCCTTAGTTTCTTCTGGACGTTGTCCTTTGCTTTGCCTATCCCGGCAGTTTCGCCAGATACCGATTTGTCTCTGTTGATAACATACTTTGATACCCTTTCGTTAGACAAGAGAGACGAAAATGTTGCCTTAACGGAAGCATTTACGGTTCTTAACCAAACAGGACAAGGTGTGGCCCTTGTGGAAATATTCTGCACTAACCCATTGACGCAACCAACCGTTCTCACGGCTATCGCCCAGTACTTGAAACAAGAAGATATGACGGCTTTTCTTAGTGCCTTAGACTCGTCTAATTTGGCAGTCGATATTACCATGCTCCTTTTAAGAGACCGTGCCTCCTTGCTCGGCTTAATAAATATTGCAGAAAGCGTCTTTTTCAGCGGTCTCTTGAAGTCCAAACGCGATGTCTTTGGTGATATACTTGGTAGTATAGATGGCATAGATTCAGATATCAATGACATCTTTGGCTTTCCTTCTCAACCCAAGTCAACTACAAATGCTAACATTGTTGCTTCCCCAACTGTTACACTGATCCCTACTATACCCAGTCTGTCAAGCGGTTTGTTGTACCCTACCAGTACAAAACAAAATAGTCTAACTTCTCAAGTACCTGTTCAACTGAAGCCTATCCAGCTGTCGCTTGTCCAACTGACTACTTTAGTTCAACTGCCTAGTCGTACTTTAGGCCAAGTATCTAGCCGTACTGCTGTCCCGCAGACTCTACAATCTTCACAAAATTCCTCCGGTGGTAATGATCTTTTCTCGGGTCTCACTTCCGGTATTAATGGCATAATTTCTGGCATTGGCTCAGGAATTGGTGGCATTATCTCTGGTATTGGATCCTTACTTGGAGGCAATGATCCTTCTTCTGGTATTGGAGGAATCACATCCGGACTAGAATCAGGCATTAATGGAATTACTTCGGGTATTACTTCAGGAATAACTGGAGTTACAAATATCATCACTGGAGGTATTTCTGGGTTTCTTTCGGCAATCGGTGGAATTCTTGATGCCACTCAAACAGCAACTATTTCCAATATTATATCTTTGATAAATAACGATAAAGTCGTTGCAGATATAATGATTTCTTTGGATAAATCAGGTTTGGCCGTTTCAATCGCTCAGGCAGTGCTTACCAAGCCCGATATGCAAGCTTTTGCTAAAACTTTGATTAAGAAAATACAAACCGAACAAGATCTTACCATGTCACGGTTGGTTACTGGTGTGGAACAGTCACATATCATTGGAAATACATTTACAAAAATCATTTCCAACAGAGAAGATGTTGGTATCATTCTTAGCTTCCTTATTTCACTTCTTAAATTGTTCTTTCCTTAGATATGTTACAACTTAGTACTTCTATAATTATTTTCAACAAAATGTCTCATCTTCCGTTGGTGTCCACGTAAAAAGACGTCCACCCAATACGGTTCAAACTTGGGTAACTTACGACCAGGACCGTCATTTGTAGCTAACTTTCTCATTGCTTCAAAATACTCTTCAAATTCGGGGTTGATATACACAAATTTGTGCGTATCGCCCTTGTATGCTATCCTCTCCCGTTCCCACCGGTACTGCTCTGCCTTGTGAGGTAATTCTGCTCTGCCGGAAAAGATTCTGGCTGCAAGTACTGCCTGCCACTCAAACACTTTGAACGTCAATCCACCGGCAACGCATCCAACAAATGCAAGAGAAGGGTCCTCAATGAACAGGACATGTTGGTATAAGTGTTGGATTCTATTATTTGTTAAATCCAAATTGGGCAAGAATGGGAAACTGAAGCTATAACCAGTACCAAACACAATACTATCGACATTTGATTCGGCAGTATTATCATCAAAGTAAACCGTTCTGCTGTTAGGATCAATTTTGATTATCTGACCACGTTTATCGAGTTTGGGATGTTCAAATGGGGCCTCTCCCAACAACGGATGAAATACAGTTGTTTTCTTGATGGAAATGATGACAGGTTTCTGTGTAACCGGAATAATATCATGGGCAATATCAATGGCTGAAACAGATGCTCCAACTACAACGACCTTTTTGTTTCTGTAGTACTCACGAGATCTGTATGCCTTGGTATGGATCACTGAACCAAAGTACTGATCTTTGAACTCCTGCAACCCAGGAATACTTGGAACGTAAGGCACGTTGTATTTTCCAGAGGCTACAAGTAAATAGTCAAAGTATTCTCTCCAAACGTAGTCTTTCCTTTTGCCCAAACGACGCAATGTGACCTCCCATTTGCCTGTTGCTTCGTTCTTGTAAGCCAATTCCACGTTGGTGTTGAATTCAATATGATCGTCGTAGCCTTTACGTTCGTACAATTCCTGGACCCACTTTTTCACTGTTTCATGAGGACGGAACGGTGAATCTTTGCCATATTTGGCAATTGAGGCAATGCTCGGTCCTTTGGGGAATGTTTCTTCGGTAAATTCCATTGTTGTAGCTTCAACATTTGTCTCCAAATAAGAATATATTCCCGAAATCATGAACCGTTGCTTGGAGCTCTTTGGTACGTAGCTTGGAATTTCTTCAGGAATCGGATCATGGATATCGGCCGTACGATCACTGAGTTTTTTGATATCATGCAATTGTTCAGGCGGCTCATGATTGTAGACCCACGCACCACCACCTTCAGACTTACGTTCAAACAAGCGAATTGTGTCGAAAGCTTGTTCACGAATCAATGCATCTAGAGAAATAAGACCGGAAGGTCCAGCACCAATAATCGCCACTGATTTGCCCATTATTGGTAGTAGCAACAATTGTGTGAGGGTTTATCGCAATATTTATAGTTTTGTATGGGCGGTAATAGGGAGGAGGATCCACAGTCCTAATTAGGCAGGTGGTTGATCTATCATTATTAAATCAAATGCATATCAATTCATTACTTACACAGAACTATATAGCTATCACGTTAAATCTTTTCTTTGCTTCGTCTAGACTAAAGTTTGCTTCAACTTGGTGCCATCTTTCGTGTAATCTGCCATGAATAAGTACCAAGTTAGGCTCATCAGAGTTTGAATCATTGACTTTCTTGCGGCCAAAAAGGCTGGCTTTTTGACTGTTCCAAGTAGCAAAGTCAATTCTTTCCCATTCCTGGGGTTTATTGAAATTCAATCTTTTCAATTTGGGGGAGTTTAGGGGTTCAGGATCAAGAATCGCCCGATTGTTGGGTCCAGAAAAATAAATTATCACCAACCTACGGTATCCCTTCTGGTCATCAGGTGGAGAGACGACCCGATGAATCGAGGATTTGAAGTATCCACCCGTGATAAATTCCATTGCATCACCAATGTTCACAATAAATGCATTGGGAATGTGACCCACATATTTCCATTCACCAGTGAAATAGTCCCGAATCTGAAGCGATAAAATTGGCTGGGAGGTAATAAATGTAAGACCACCACTATCGGAATGGCCACGCAACCAGTTGTTGTCTACTTTGGCCAGTTCTTCGGGCTTCATGTTGTGATAAAGCATAAATCTGCCTACACCCTGGCCCGAATTTTCAAAGTCATTCTCCGTAACCTTGAAGAAGTTCTCCCAGATATGCCCCTCTGGTAATTCAAGTATGATGTCGCACAAGATAGTGAGCTTGCGTAATACAACAAAATGGAGATGTTTGTAGTAATCTGAGATTTCTTTCAAATGGGCTTCAACAATATCGGGGTAATTATTGACGTCGGTATCATGAAAAGTCTTGTGCAACATCTTATTAAAATTATAATGGACAATTGAGTCTTCGACACCATTTCGCATCGACCAATAGCCTCGAGGCTTGTAGCCTGCAGCTCTCTCTGCACCAATGGACTTCAGCCGATCTTCCAAGTCTGATTTGAGAGCACCAGCCAAGTAATTCCTTTGTTCTTCATCAGGCAACTCACAAACTGCCTGTGCGATTGATTTGAGATGTTCCAATCTTTCAGTATCGATACCATGATTTACTACAGAAATAAATCCGTACGTTGAAAGTGACGTTTCCAACTTATCTGCCAATGCCTTTCTGGAAGCAAAATGTTCAGGTCCTTCCTTGAATAACCCAAGATCAACTGCATCCAATGCAATACGATTCACCACCGCTGATGAAGGAGGTGCTTCTATGAATGGTCTAACGTTTCTTTTCTTGTCGACATCAATGACGGACATGATTATTGTTTTTTTCTTAAATCAACAATGAGAAGCTTATTTCCCCATTTATACCCACAGATCCTTGTGGCTTGAGGTGCTGTGGCTCTCTCTATGAAGAAGATTGCAAAAATATTATGTTCCGACCCGTGACCCGATACCCGATACCCGGAATATATCCGTTTTAGGAAATGGGTTGCAAACAAATAAGAGGCATGTGCGAAAATAGAATACATTACTATAAAATGTTACTTATGAAATGAAAAGTTGTCATCAACCACTTTCTTAAGTCTGGCTTCATATTCTTGTTTCAGTTCTTCTGCTCTCCATCTCAAACCATAGGCAGGATGTGATGGCTTAAGATACGATGGCTCAGGACCATCAACACCAAAGAGATTTTCTCTAAACTTGAGACCTTCTTTGGGATAATCGTCCCATGCTAACCCTCTCTTTCTCAACTCTGGAATCAATAAATCAACAATATCTTCAAAAGTGGCAGGAGCAACGGCGTAGGTAAAATTGAAACCATCTACACCAGAAATATCAACCCATCTCTCAATTTCATCGGCCACTTCTTCAGCAGTGCCCCACCATAAAAGACCACTTCCTCCAATGGAAATCTGTTCAGAAATATATTTCCTGGTCTTCTTCAAGTCATCTGGCTCTCCTGGTAATTTTTTGGTCCACTTCGAAGCGAATCCTCTGATAGCATTGCTTTCGACCTTGTCCAATTCTTGGTCCCAATCGTATTGGCCAATATCAATACCGGTCCAACCAGAAAACAAGGCTTGTGCACCTTCAACGTCAGCATACTTTTTGATATCATTAAACTTTTGAAGAGCTTCCTCGTGAGTTCTCCCAATGACTGGAGTCACCAATTGGACAACCTTGATTTCATCGGGCGCTCTTCCAAACGTAGCAGCAAGGTCTTTAAGTTCTTTTATCTTTTCGCCTAGACCTTCCGGGGTCAATCCATTAATAAAGGTAACTTCAGCATTTCTTGCAGCATACTCAAGACCTGCTTTGGACGTACCTGCCTGTAAAATAACCGGAAGTCTCTGAGGAGTAGGAGACGTGATGGAGGGGCCAGGAACTTTAAAAAACTTCCCCTCGTAGTCAATCTGTCTAATCAATTCTGGATCAGAGTAAATTCCCGACTCTCTGTCAAGCTTGAGAGCATCGTCTCTCCATGAAGAAAGAAACAACTGGTACACAATTTCCAAGTATTCCTGGGCCCTTTCGTATCTCAAGTCATGAGGAGGTAAAGGTGCCCCATTGAGCAAGTTTCTTGCCGCACTATCCAAGTAGGAAGAAACAACGTTCCAGCCAATTCTACCCCGAGTCAAATGATCCAATGTAGCCAATCTTCTGTGGAAATGGTATGGAGCTTCACTGATGGTAGAAAACGTCACTGCAAACGAAATGTTTTTGGTGACTGCCGCCATGGCTGACACAACAGCACTTGGCTCATTGATTGGCCATTGAGAGCCCGAGGTGGCAGCTGCAGTAAGGTTTCCGGGTCCATTGTACACATCATAGGCACCCATGACATCGGCAATGAAAATAGCATTGAACTTGCCCCGTTCACAGACTTGGGCCAAGTTTGTCCAGTACTCAATGGTGTCAAACAGGGCCGAGGTATCTTCAGGATGTTTCCAGAGACCAGGACTTTGAAGGCCGCTGCAGCCCATGGCAAAGGCATTGATAATGAGAGGTTTTCTTTGAGGCATGCTTGGGTGCAAAAAAACAAAAGCTAGGAAAAGGTAGTGGCAAGAATAATCATTTGAAGTGGAAACTGCTGTTTATAACGACCTCAATCCCGTCATCGTCAAGTATGGCTTGACTCTTGTTATAAAGTGTGGCATCTCTTCATCCGGGCCGAGCCCAATGCAGGCACAATAACAACGTATCTTCAGAAGTTGCTTATGTAAGTCGTGCGGTCCTGGTCGAGTATTGACCACTCTGAAACCCTGGCTCTATTCTCCTAAAACCAGTACCTACTTATATTTATAGGTAGAGTTTATGGTGATGTTTAGCTGATGGTGATATTTTAAATAAGTTAAAAGTCAATTTCCGTGCATAATTCTAATTGACAAAGAATGTATAAAAATTACAAAATGCAATAAAAGGGTCTAGATAAATAAGGAAGACGTGTTACCAAATGTCATGCGCCTTGGAATTTGCGAGACATGGTCAACACAACGAGGCTATACCCTGCGAGTTATCAGAGAAAGTGCGAACCGTTTTAGTAGATTGCTTGCATTAAACGGCACTGATTAGGTGACAAATTTCAAATGCCGCGCGGGATTCCAAAAGTCCTGTGCCCTGAAGATAGTCTAGATCAACAGGGGATATTAAAAAAAAAGCATGAATCCAAATAGATGCGTGCTTTACCTCTTTCAAAGGGAGGGATTGACCATACCTTTTTCAGAATATTAATTAAACAGAGGTGGTAATTCCTCAGACTGGTGTTGGGAGAGACGGCCTTAAAGAAATATTTTTATGTTAACTCCGTGTCTATTTAGGCGCTTACATCAGGAAAAAAAATGCGCCACAATGGCTCCTAACAAAATACATGGAGATAAAAAAAGGCTTTTTGGGCTTTTCTCCGATATCTCCGTCTCAATTCTTCGGGATTATAGCCATAATAGGTTCTAGAGTTACAATCCAGAGTGTAAGTATGCTGTTCGAGTAACACCCGTTTGAAAAACCTTAATCCAGACGACTTTTGATTAGTGTAGAGAAAGATATGATTAGTAATGGCCCAGGGTTACGAATCCAGCGGAAATTTCCTAAAATAAAAGTCCCCATTTCATTTATCGATTAGACTTCGCGGATTGCTCAGTTAATGTACGGCTTACGGACTTAAATCTCTGGACATCCGTAACATTCTTTTTTTTTTTTTACACGAATATATTTTTTGGGCCTGCCACTTACGACATTTTTATTTTACTCGCCATCGATATTTGCTGCATATTTCTATAAAAGCAGCCTTTCCTTCCAGCAAAACCTACGTTTAAAGATAGTTTGGACAAATCATTAATTTGCAACCATGCTGGAAGAAGGAAGTGCTCCGGTGGGACAGCGGCGTCTTCTCAGCTTTTTGTTCTCGAAACAAGTACCTCATCTTCCCACTCAAGATGAGCGGAAGCCATATCCACAAAAGTCCGCCAATTTTGTGTCCCAGATCTTCTTCTGGTGGCTACACCCGGTGATGAGAACCGGTTACCAACGAACGTTGCAGCCCGAGGACATGTTTTATCTCACGGACGATATAAAAATCAAACACATGGCCAATACGTTTTATGATCATTTTGACCGCGGCTACAATTTGGCCCGTCTCAAACACATCGCCGAAAAGTGCAAGCTTCGGGGCGAGACTCCGGAAACAACAGAAGTGGATCCTCAGGTTGATCTTGAGGACTTTAAGTTATCTAAATGGGTCGTCATATTGTCTATGTTCAAGACCTTCAAGTACCAATACTCGTTTGCATGTATTCTCTTGACCCTCGCCAACTCAGGCCAAACTGTCAACCCTTTGCTTTCCAAGAAATTGATCCAGTTTGTCGAGAGAAGAGTGCTTGGAACAGAAGCTGCTATTGGCAAAGGAATTGGTTACTCTTTTGGTGCCTCCGCATTGGTCATGGTCATTGGGGTGCTTATCAACCATTTCTTCTACAGATCCATGTTAACTGGTGCCCAGGCCAAGGCTGTATTGACCAAAGCTATCTTGGACAAATCTTTCAGATTGAGTGCTGAAGCCAAACACAAGTACCCGGTTGGTAAAATTACCTCGATGATGGGTACTGATTTGTCCAGAATCGACTTTGCTCTCGGGTTCCAACCTTTTCTTTTTACTTTTCCCGTTCCATTGGCCATCTCCATCGCCATTTTAATTGTTAATATTGGTGTATCGGCTTTGGTGGGTATTGCATTACTTCTCATCTTTATTGTCTCAGTTGCCTTCTTCACCAAAAAGTTATTTGCCTACAGATTTAAGGCCAACAAATTCACCGACTCAAGAGTCGATTTCATGAAAGAAGCATTGAACAACTTGAAGATTATCAAGTTTTACTCGTGGGAACCTCCATACCATGAAAATATTACCGAAATCAGACGCAAGGAGATGAAGATTATCTACGACATGCAACTCTTGAGAAATATTGTCACTGCGTTTGCCATGTCCCTTTCATTAATCGCCTCAATGGTAGCGTTCTTGGTCTTGTATGGCATTGGCTCGAATAAGAGAAGCCCTGCCTCCATCTTTTCATCTATCTCATTGTTTAATACCTTGACCCAACTTCTTATCATGTTACCAATGGCTTTGTCCTCTGGTGCCGATGCTTTCCTTGGGTTAACAAGAGTTGGTGAATTCCTCTCATCGAGTGAATTGGATCTTGAATCTGTTGCTATCGAAGCATCAGACTCCCAAAGACAAATAATGGACAAGGAAAATCTTGCTATAGAAGTTTCCGACGCCAGGTTTGAATGGGACATATTTGATGACGATGAGGACACTGCAGACGACTACGAAGCAAAAGAAAAGGATAACGATTCGGTGAAAGATGCCACCGTGGAAAAGCTTGAAGAATTTTCAAGCGATGACGTCAAAATAGCTGACTCTTCATCCGATTCCACCTCATTGACAGAAAAATTCCACGGATTGATTGATATTAATTTGAAGGTCAAAAAGGGAGAATTCGTCGTCATTACTGGTCTTATTGGTTCCGGTAAGACTTCCCTTTTGAATGCGTTGTCCGGTTTTATGAAGCGTACATCCGGTTCGATTGACGTGAATGGCTCTTTGTTATTGTGTGGTTACCCATGGGTTCAAAATGCCACCGTCAAGGAAAATATCTTGTTTGGTGAACCATTAGACGAACAGAAATATAAGGAAGTTGTATATGCTTGTTCCCTCGAAAGTGATTTGGACGTTTTGCCAGCCGGTGATAAAACCGAAATTGGTGAAAGAGGTATTACGTTGTCTGGGGGTCAAAAGGCAAGAATCAACTTGGCCAGAGCAGTCTATGCCAACAGAGAGATTATTTTGTTGGACGATGTTTTATCTGCTGTTGACGCAAGAGTTGGTAAACATATCATGAACAATTGTATCTTGGGATTGTTGAAGGACAAGACCAGAATTTTGGCCACCCATCAGTTGTCTCTTATCAGTTCTGCCGACAGAATTGTGTTTTTGAAGGGAGATGGAACTATTGATGTGGGTACTTTTGATGAATTGAAGAGTAAGAATCCAAACTTTACCAAATTGATGGCCTACAACAGGGAACAAAAAGAAGATGAACCCGAAGACGAAGACCAAGAAGAATTTGAGTACGAAGAGGACCTTGAAGAAGAAAAGGAGATGATCCAACGTCAAATCTCCAAGATGTCATCCAACAGACCCGAAGAGGAAGACGAGGAAGCTGTGCACAAAGAATTTAATGCCAACAACACTCACGGAGGGAAATTAATCCAGGAAGAAGAGAGAGCTGTTAATGGGATTGATCCAAAGGTTTACGCTGACTACATCAAATATGGTTCTGGCAAGTTTACTCCGTTTGGTCTTGTTCCAATCTTCATTTTGTGTATGATCTTGACCACTTTCTGTCAGTTGTTTACCAACACTTGGTTATCGTTCTGGACCGAATTTAAGTTCAAGCATAGATCGAATGGCTTTTATATCGGGATCTATGTGATGTTTACCATTTTGTCTTTCTTTTTCCTTGTCTTGGAGTTTATCACATTGGTTTACTTGACCAACACCGCATCCGTCACGTTGAATCTTCGTGCTGCAAAGAAGGTCTTGCATGCTCCAATGTCATTTATGGACACTACCCCCATGGGGAGAATTTTAAACAGATTCACCAAAGATACTGACGTTTTGGACAACGAAATCGGGGACCAATTGAGATTCTTTATATTCACATTCAGTAACATCTGTGGTGTGTTGATCTTGTGTATTATTTATTTGCCGTGGTTTGCGATCGCCATTCCGTTCTTGGGCTTTTTGTTTGTTTCCATTGCGAACTACTACCAGGCTTCTGCCAGAGAAATCAAGCGGTTGGAAGCGGTCCAGAGATCCTTGGTGTACAACAATTTCAACGAAACTTTGCAGGGGATGAATACCATCAAGGCCTATTCAGCCGAGTCGAGATTTGTTGACAAGAGTGATATGTTTATTGATAACATGAATGAAGCGTACTATGCTTCGATTGCGAACCAGCGGTGGTTGGCAATCCATATGGATATTGTTGCCACGCTCTTTTCGCTTTTAATCTCGTTGCTTTGTGTCAACCGAGTTTTCAAGATCAGTGCTGCATCGGTTGGGTTATTGTTATCGTATGTGTTCCAGATTGCCGGTCAGTTGTCGATGCTTATCAGAACGTTTACCCAGGTGGAAAACGAGATGAACTCGGTCGAGAGACTTTCACAGTATGCCGATGGATTGCCCGAGGAAGCGCCATACGAGATTCCTGAGACCGAGCCTGCGGCGTCATGGCCTGAGACCGGGGCTATTCAGTTTGTCAATTCTAGTTTGGCATACAGACCAGGCTTACCGTTGGTGTTGAAGAATCTTAACTTTGGCATCGAGAAGGCGGAGAAGATTGGGATCTGTGGTAGAACTGGGGCCGGTAAGTCGTCGATCATGACGGCGTTGTATCGTTTAAGCGAGTTGGAGTCCGGGTCGATATATATTGACGGGATTGATATTTCGACATTGGGGTTGAAGAGTTTGAGATCGAAGTTGTCGATCATTCCCCAAGATCCAGTATTGTTTCGGGGCAGTATCCGGAAGAACTTGGATCCGTTTAATGAGCGCCTGGACGATAAGTTGTGGGATGCGTTGCGGAGAACCGGTTTGATCGAGGACGGTAAGCTTGAGGCGGTCAAGAAACAGACCAAGAGTTCCGGATCAGGAGCAGGAGCAGGAGGAGACGACGACGGCGGGATGCATAAGTTCCATTTGGAGCAGACGGTGGAGGATGAAGGGACGAACTTTTCGCTTGGGGAGCGGCAGTTGATTGCGTTTGCGCGGGCGTTGGTGCGGGACTCGAAGATCTTGATTTTGGACGAGGCCACGTCGTCGGTGGACTACGAGACGGATGCCAAGATCCAGGAGACGATTATCCGTGAGTTCAAGCATTGTACGATTCTTTGTATTGCGCACCGACTCAAGACGATCATCAACTACGACCGGATCTTGGTGTTGGACAAGGGCGAGGTGAAGGAGTACGACACGCCGTGGAACTTGTTCAGCTCGAAGGGCAGTATCTTTGAGCAGATGTGCAGCAAGTCGAACATCACGGCGGAGGATTTCGCAGCCGTGGAGCGGTTTTAGGAGGTAGTGTATAAAACGAAAAAAAAACGACCCTGTACCCATAAAACAAAAAGGTGCCGCACCCTTTGATCTCACCAGTACTAGTAATTGACGGAAAGGCCGATGTCGGAAGAGCACCAGATCAAGAAGTTTTTCAACAAGCTTTCGGGACAGCCGGCGCTGTACACGCGCAAGCAGCACTACACGTTTGGCAAGACGCTTGGGGCCGGGTCGTTTGGGATTGTGCGGTATGCGCGCGACAACACCAGCAAGGAGGAGGTTGCTGTCAAGATCATTCTCAAGAAGGCGTTGAAGGGCCACGAGGAGATGGTCACGGACGAGTTGCGGCTCTTGCAGGAGCTCCACCATCCGCACATTGTGGGCTTCCGCGACTGGTTCGAGTCGAAGGACAAGTTCTACATCGTGACGCAGTTGGCGACGGGCGGCGAGTTGTTTGAGCGCATTGTGCAGAAAGGCAAGTTTACGGAGCACGACGCGCTGTTGGTGGTGGTGCAGATGATGGAGGCGGTGGCGTATCTCCACGGCAAGAACATTGTGCACCGCGACCTCAAGCCCGAGAACATTCTTTATCTCACGGCCGAGGACAATCTGAACGTGGTGTTGGCGGACTTTGGGATCGCCAAGCGGTTGCAGCTGCCGAACGAGAAGCTCACGCTGCTGGCGGGCAGTTTCGGGTACGCGGCGCCGGAGGTGATCACGGGCAGCGGCCACGGCAAGCCGTGCGACATCTGGTCGCTCGGCGTGATCACGTACACGTTGTTGTGTGGCTACTCGCCGTTCCGGCTGGAGAACGTCCAGGACTTTGTGGCCGAGGTCCGGCACAACAACGCAGTCCTTTTCCACGCGGACTACTGGAAGGACGTGTCGAAGGACGCGCGCCGCTTCATCATCAAGCTGTTGCAGTACAACCCCGACGACCGGCCGACGGCGACGGAGCTCTTGGCGGACCCGTGGCTCGTGTCGATTGCGGCCGAGTACAAGGAGGCGGACTTGTTGCCGAACTTGAAGCAAGGCTTCGACGCCAAGGCCAAGTTCCGCCAGGCGATCGAGATGGTCAAGTTGAACAACCGGATCAAGAAGTTGAAGGCGTTCCAGACCGACGAGGACGACGATCCGCACGAGATCAATTTGTTTGGCGACAGCGGGTCGGTGGTGAGCGACGGCGACGCGCCCGGCGACGCTGGCAGCAGCACTGGCAGCAGCGGCGCTGGCAGCGACGGGCTTCTGGGGTGGAAGAAGCTCAGCGACGTGTTGCTGCATCTCGACAACGACCGGCTGAAGGCGCTGTTGCTGCTGGTGTCGACGCCGTACGACGAGAAGAAGCACGTCACGGAAAGTGCGTTTGTGCAGTTGGTGCACGCCGCCACGCAGAACAAGGAGCGTGTCGCTAACTACAAGGAAGACAAATAATTTTTCAGTGTTCAATTTTCACTTCTCACTTTTTCAATAAACATCAACATCTTTAGCGATGGCGGGCAGCGCGGACAAGACAGACGAGGCACGCGCGACGTTTGTGGAGTTGGAGCGGTGCACGTACGCGAACAAACACATTGGCGGCTCGGGGCAGCACGAGTTCATGGCGTGCGACTGTAGCGAGCAGTGGGACGCGGCCGGCGGGCGCAACGCGGCGTGTGGCGACGACTCGAACTGCATCAACCGCGTGACGAGCGTCGAGTGCTTGAACGGGCACCTGAGCTGCGGCCGCGACTGCCAGAACCAGCGCTTCCAGCGCCGCGAGTACGCGCCGGTGCTGGTGATCCAGACCGAGCGCAAGGGCTACGGCCTCCGCGCCGACACACCCATCGCCGAGCAGGCGTTCATCTACGAGTACATCGGCGAGGTCATCGACGAGCCGACGTTCCGTGCACGGATGTTGGAGTACGACGCCCAGCACCGCAAGCACTTCTACTTTATGATGTTGAAGAACGATGCGTTCATCGACGCGACCGTCAAGGGCAGCTTGGCGCGCTTCTGCAACCACCTGTGTCTGCCGAACGCGTACGTCGACAAGTGGGTGGTGGGCGACCGCCTCCGCATGGGCATCTTTGCCAAGCGGGCGATTGCCGCCGGCGAGGAGATCACGTTTGACTACAACGTCGACCGCTACGGCGCGCAGCTGCAGCCGTGCTACTGCGGCGAGCCGAACTGTATCCAGTTCATGGGCGGCAAGACCCAGACGGATGCGGCGTTGCTCTTGCCGGACGGCGTGGCCGAGGCCTTGGGCGTGACTCCACGCCAGGAGCGCGCCTGGCTCAAGGAAAACAAGCACTTGCGGCAGCAGCAGAAGCAGCAGCAGAAGCAGCAGCAGAAGCAGCAGCAGCAGCACGAAGCGTCGGTCAACGAGGCGTTTGTGCGGTCGCTCGAGGTCACTGCGTTGGCGGAGCAGGATGTCTCGAAGGTGATGGGCGCGTTGATGAAGGTCCAGGAGCAGTGCGTGGTGGAACGCTTGGTCGAGCGGATCGCCAAGACGACGGACGACCACGTCACGACGTTGATCATCCGGTTCCACGGCTACAAGACGCTCTCTACGGTGCTCCAGACGTTCACGGACGAGCTGGTGGCGGCCACGATCCTCGCGGTGTTGGCGCGGTGGCCGCGTGTGACGCGCAACAAGATCCTGTCGTCGCAGATCGAGCTGGTGGTCCAGGAGTTGGCGCGCAGCGGCAGCGAGCGCGTGCAGCAGCAGGCGGCGGCGTTGCTTGCCGAGTGGAGCCAGCTCCAGATGGCGTACCGCATTCCCAAGACGAAGCACGAGCAGATGCTGGCGTACGGGCGCAAGGGCGAGCGGCTGCCGGAGGCCACGCCGGAGGCCACGCCGGAGGCCACGCAGGAGCCCGAGGACGTGCTTCCCGCGGGGTGGGAGGTGGCGTACGACCCCAACACCAAGAACAACTACTACTTCCACCGCGAGCTCAACCTTCTGCGGTGGGAGCGGCCGACGCTGGTGGTGCCGACGGGCCCCAAGACCGACCACAAGAAGCCGCGGGGAGGCTCGAGTTTGGCGCGGCGCGAGGAGGAACGCATGAAGGAGGCGCGCGAGCAGGTGTTCCACCGGCTCCAGGAGCGCGAGCGCGAGCTCCAGCTTCTTATCCAGCAGTCGGGCGAGCAGAACCGCGAGAAGGCGCCGGCGAAGCCCAGCACGAAGCCCAGCACGAAGCCCGGCGCGAAGCCGACGAGGGACGCGGCCGAGCAGCGCTGGACACACTTGTTGGCGAAACACATACCGAATCTCTTGAAGAAGTACGAGCGCGAGATTGGCCGCGACAACGTCAAGGGCTGTGCACGCGACTTGGTGCGTGTGCTCGTCGACAAAGAGGTGCGCAAGCAGTCGGAGGCGCCGCGCGAGTTGGACGCGGCCAAGCTCAAGAAGATCCATGCGTACTCGAAGGAGTTTATGGAGAAGTTCTTGGTCAAGTATCGCGAAAAGAGAAAGAGAAGAAAGATAAAGTAGGTCTCCCCTTTGCGCGGTTAAAAAGTGTACTAAATAAATAAGCTCTCAATGTTTCTTTTCCAACAAGAGAGGCAAGTTCTCGATGCTCTCGGTGCCAAACGTGATCTGGTACGTGGCCTCAAACAACGGAAACTCGTGCAACTTGCCTTGGGCGGTCAACAACTCGTGCACCTCCTGCACCGTGACGATGCCCTGCGAGCTCTGGCCGTTGAGCAACTTGCGCTCGGCCTCTTCCGGCAGCGAGCCTGTTTCGGCCATGTAGCGGCCCACCTTGACGTTGCGGCCGCCCAGACACGTCGTGATCAAGTCGGCGACGCCGGCGGACTCGGCCACAAACGTCAGGGCCTCGGACTCGGGAAAAAACGTCTCGGAAAACTTGATGGTCTCGAGCAAGCCCGCGCGCATGATGGCGGCCTTGGCGTTGTCGCCCCAGCCCAAGCCCTCGACAAAGCCCACCGCGAGCGCCACGATGTTCTTGAGCGCGCCCGCCACCAGCACGCCGGCGACGTCCTCAATCACGTTGACGTGGAAGTACGGCCGGTGGAACGCGGCCTTGAGCACGGCGTGGTCGATGTCGCGGCCCGCGCCGCGAAAGTCCGGGGGCACGGCGTAGGCCACCGTTGTTTCGGACCACTTGCCGCGCGCAATCTCGGGCGCCAAGTTGGCGCCGGAAAGCGCGCCGCACACCACGCCCAACTTCTCGGTGATCACCGCCAGCAACAAGCGGCAGCCGTCGGGCGTCACCTCCAAGCCCTTGAGACACAGAATCGCCCGCGTGTGGGGCGCGACGTGGCCCTGCAACTGCTCGCACACCGACGCCAAGAACTGGTGCGGCAAGTTGAACACAAGCAAGTCGGCGCCGGCCGCGGCCTTGACAAGGTCGCTTTCGGCCACCAAGTTGGCGGGAAGACGCACGCCGGGCAAGTAGCGCACGTTCTCGTGGCGCACGTTGATGATGTCGCTGAGGTTCTGGCCGTCGACCTGCTCCTCGCGCACCCACATCAGCACGTAGTGCTGGAACAAGTGGGGCCGCGCGGCGGCGTTTTCCGCAAGCACCTTGGCGATGGTGGTGCCCCAGTTGCCGGAGCCTATCACGGCGACCTTGAACGGCGTGGCGCGGGAGCTGGTGGCGTTGAGCCCAACGCTGGGCGTAAGCATGTTGGCGAGCTGTTCCAATCTGGCCCGCGAATCCGACATTGCTGGCGTTGCGTCCGCGGGCGAAGGCGCCCGTTTTATATGTTTTTCAACCGAGGCACCACGCGCGCGGTACCGCAGCCATGAAAGCCGTGTCATGTGATGGGTCAATGTCATATGCGCCGCCGGTAATCGTAGATGAGATCCGATGGGTTTGGGGAGGCGAAACAAAACGTCGATGGACGTTTGGCTACAAATGGGCCGATTCTGCCGGCCGCCGGCTGCCGGGTGAGGGTGCCCGGTGAGAGGCGCCCGTCACATGGCGATGTCGCTACACGGCGGATGTCGCTACATGTCGTACATTTTCCTATCACCACTCCTCCTTATACTTGTCCTCGTCCAAGTAGACCAAGTTGCCCACGTACAACTTGCGGTCGGCGTTACGGCGGCACGTCACCGTGCCTTTATGTCGCTTCAACGCGTCCTTGCGCGCAAAACCCTTGCCGCAGAGCTCGCAGATGTTGGGCGGAATGGAAAGGTGCTGTTTCTCGTGGCGCTTCAAGTCCAGCGAGCGCCGGAACAGCATCGTGCACTTCAGACACAAGAACTTGCGCTCGGGGTCGTCCAGCTTGGCGTCGTGCAGCGCCTCGTCCTCGTCGTCGTCGCCCTTCGCGGCGCGCAACGTGACCGGCTCGCCGATCAAGAAGTTCCAGCCCTCGCTGTACAGCGACGGATGGTGTGACTTGGGCGACTTCTCAAAGATGTCGTTCGAGAGGTTCGGAAACTGCTGGTAGAAGCCTTGGATCATGAGCTGCCCGTTCTGGTTGGCGCGGATCGTGTCGCTGCGCCGGATGGGATTGCCGTGCGGCGACGACGCGTACTGGAGGCGCTGGAGCAAGTCCTGGATCGTCGGGTCGACCAACAGCGCGCCGTCGCCCACGCCGCTGGCGGTGGCCACGAGCGCCTCGCGCGCTAGACGGAGAAAACGGGCGTCTTCCTCGCGCAGCAGCAGCAGCGGCAGCAGCAGCAGCGGTAGATTATGCAGCGGTAGCACGGCGTGGGACTGTCGCTGCAGCGGGAGGTTTGGTGCCAGCACCAGCACCGAGCGCCCGCGCGGCTCGGGCTCCTTGGATCGCGTGTACAGCACGTTCTGCTCGATGGGCGGCGGGTGGCGGTCCAAGACCGCGAGCGACGGCCGGGCCGACGGCGTGGTGGGTGTGCTTGTGGGTCGGAACTCGTGGCGCAGGCGTTTGTGTTGCGGCAGCGAGGGCAGAAACGGCGACGCGGCGCGTGGCGAGAACATGGCGTGGGTCTTGTTGTCCATTATTGCTAGGGAGCGCCGGCGCGGGCCATAAGTACTTGGGCAATGGCGATTGTGTGATTAAAGTGTTGATGGTGCGGTCGCCACAGTTGAACGGTGGCGGAAAAAAAAACGGATGCAGACAGAAACGCAGGACAGAGCGGCAGCTTAAATTGTCTGTCTGTCGGATAACGGTAGTTGGGACGGCGAACGAGGGTTTTTGGGGTCGGCTGCGATGGTCCCTGGCATCAACGCAGTAGTGATTGCGAAAATGTATGATCCGACTTCACGTGTTGTTACGAGTCGTCCGCCACAAGAGATAAATGGCGGTCTGTCTGCCTCTGTGTGTCTGTGTGTGCGCCTGAATGTCTCTGTGTTTCCTGTCGGTCTTTCTTGCCATGTCTGTCTTGTCTGTCTGTGCGTTTATGTCTCGTGCTTCTTTTTCTATTATTTTATCATTATTTTGTCATTATTTTGTGTACTTTGTGTACTTTGTCCTTATTTGGCGTGTATTTTGTCTGTCTTAATCTTTTGTCTTTTGTCATTTGTCTTTTGTCATTTGTCATTTGTCATTTGTCATTTGTCTTTGTCTTTGTCTTTTGTCTGTCTGTCTCAATCTTTTCTCCATCTTTCTTCTCTCATGACATACACAGACTTGCCCGTGCGGCAGAAATCACAGCGACTCCGCAACCGCATGAAGTCACAGCACAGCCAGGCGCAGTTCCAGCAGTACAAACAGCGGGCGAAGATCGTCGCCAGCGCCAACGAGCTTTTGCCCGGCCTCAACGACATTTCCGATGCGTTCGAGGCGCTTCCGCTCGACATCATCAAGTACTTTACGTTGTTGAAGGAGATTGACGCCAAGTGCATCAACACGGTGCCGCAGATCAACCACCACGTGCAGCAGTACATCGCAGGGCTCCATGGCGACACTAGCGACGCTACTCGCGACACCAGCGACGCTACTCGAGGCAACCAGCGCCTCCGTTTCATCCGCGACAAGATCAACGAGATCATCCCGTGCTTGGAAGAGAAGATGCACGTCACGTCGGTGGCGACGGACTTGCTCGAGAAGCACATGTTCCGCATCAACAACGACTACAAGCTCATTGTGGCCAACAACGAGATCCCGGAGCTGATCCGCATCGGGCCGCTCAACCACCCCGCGATGATTGTCGACCTGAGCTCGCTCGCGGCGCACACGGACCGCCTGGCACAGCTGCAGCGCAGCGAGAGCCGGCGCGAGGCGCTCGCGGCCAAGAAAGCCAACAAGGACGACTTTGAGGACCCTGCCGGGCGCAAGAAGAAGAAGGAGCAGACGCCGCTGGAGCCGGCGAAGGCGGGCGCGGCGCCGCTCGTGAAGAAACGCACGCGCAAGGAGCCAGACGAGTTTGAGCTCAAGAGAAAGAAGAAGGAGCTGGCGCTGGACGTAGAGCGGCCGGACAGGCAGCCGGCGGAGCTGCAGCCACACAAGTCCAGCGAACCCACGTATTGCTACTGTAACCAGGTGTCGTTTGGCGAGATGGTGGGGTGCGACGGCGACGACTGTAAGCGCGAGTGGTTCCATTTGCCGTGCATTGGGTTCAAGAACCCGCCCAAGGGGAAGTGGTACTGTGACGACTGCTTGGTAAAGATGAGAAAGAGAAAGTAGTAATGTATAACACAATCAGACAGACAGACAATCGCCACGTCACGTTTGCAGCCAACTGAAACGATCCCGAATGTGGATGTGGCAAAAAGTGTCGGAGCGTCGACATGCAGCACAACCAATATATTATATGTCTGGGCCCGCACCCCAGGGTGCAGCTGGGACCGTGGGGGACAGCACCAGTATAAATAGAGGCGTGTTCGCCGCGTAGCCACCTGTAGCCACCCAGCACAAAAACAGGACCAACTCGCTCCTGTTGACTCTTTAGACGACTGCAACGTCGTCACCCGTTTGGGCGGCTGCACCGCGGCGCCGCGGAAAAATTTTCAAACCCACAAAACTCAGGGAGGTGCTGGTTTCAACAACATCACAATGCTTACTGAATACAAACTAGTTGTTGTGGGAGGAGGTGGTGTTGGGAAGAGCGCCCTCACCATCCAGCTCATCCAATCGCACTTTGTCGACGAGTACGACCCCACCATCGAAGACTCGTACAGAAAGCAATGTACGGTCGACGGCCAACAGGTCTTGCTTGACGTGTTGGACACCGCGGGCCAGGAAGAGTACCTGGCCATGCGCGAGCAGTACATGCGCACCGGCGAGGGTTTCTTGCTCGTCTACTCCATCAACCTGCGCAACTCGTTGGAAGAGTTGCAGTCGTTCTACGAACAGATCCAGCGCGTCAAGGACTCCGACAACGTACCCGTGCTCGTGGTGGGAAACAAGTGTGACTTGGAGATTGAGCGCCAGGTCTCGTACGAAGAAGGCTTGAGTCTCGCCAAGTCGTTCAACTGCCAGTTTTTGGAGACGTCAGCCAAGCAGCGCATCAACGTCGAGGAAGCGTTCTACGACTTGGTCCGTTCCGTTCGCGACCAGAACACGGTTCGCGAAACTCCCAAGGAAGAACCAACGGCCGCAGCCACGGATGCGGCTGCGGCTCCCGTCGAAACCCCCGTCGAAAAACCCGCAGTGGCTGCGGCCCCCAAGCAGCAGCCCAAAAAGACCACGGAGCCTGCCGAGCCAAAAGAAAAGGCTGGCTGCTGTGTGGTGGTTTAGGCATTCGCGGATTGCCGGAACAGTCCGTATAGTAGCTATCTAAAAAGACGATGTATTTTCTAGACTAGTTTATAAAGTGCCACACCACAAAGTGTAAGATCAAGCTGGCGAAAATAAAGTCCCCGAACGCTCTTTCAGGCGTGATGGAAAATATCTTGCTCGTAGTGTCTGCAGCAACGGGTTTGGTGTCTGCAGATTGGTCCGTGTCTGCATCCGTGGAGGCGCTGCCGCTGCCACTGCCGCTGCCGCTGTTGTTGATCTGCATCCGCAAACTCACAACCAACACAAACTGCCCGACACAACTGATGAATCCGCCCAAGAACGCATTGAACGGGAAATTGCCCACCAACAACACGTACACAAACTGGAGCGCTCCCAACGCAACAAGAAACACGAGAAAAAGGTCAATGAGCTTCAAACGCGGGGTCAAGGTCCCGACATAGTCGTTGTACGTGGTCCGTATTGCGCCGGACACCTCCGACACCGACAGCGCAATCGTTTTCTTGTTGACTTTCGACATGTTGATTGACAGAATTCAATTTTGCCCGGTAAAAGGAAATGCAGACATTTCTGCACGACATTTCTGCAGACATTTTTTCTTTGAACAATTAATATGTCGCGTTCGCAACGTTCATCCATCTCCAGCTTCTTACCATGAGCGAGCCCCGCATGATCAGTCGGCCGCCGGCGGTGCGTATCATACCGCCGCTCAACTTCTGTCCCGTTGAGCGCCAATTATACCGCTCCGGCCAGCCGTCGACCATCAACCAGCTGTTTTTAAAGGACCTCAACCTCAGAACCATCATCTGGCTTGCGTCCGAAGAGCCCCAGGACGACTTCTTGGAGTTCTGCCACGAAAGCAACATCCATGTCGAGTTGGTGGGGATTGCCAACGACTATGCTTTCAGCTCGCTGACGCTCAATCCATGGGACGCACTCAACGAAGGCACAATTCGGCGAGCGTTGGAGCTCATCGCCAACAAACAAAACTATCCGTTGCTTGTCTGCTGCGGCATGGGCCGCCATCGCACAGGGACGGTTGTCGGGTGTCTCCGGCGGTTGCAGGGCTGGAACTTGGCCAGTGTTTCGGAGGAGTACCGGAGGTTCACGGGCGCGCGTGGCGGCCGCATCTTGGTCGAATTGTTAATCGAAGGCTTTGATATCTCCACGGTAGAGATTGATGCACAGCAGGCGCCGGAATGGTTGGGTCGGGGACAGACTTGATATGATAGTGTCATAGAATGTCGTAATATGTCATATAATGTCGTAAAGTATGCGCGCGCGAGACACACACGCCTCTTTTTCTCCCCTTTAGAAATCACTTGACAAGATCCGGTCATCTTGCGCTCTTTCCTTTTAGCCCCTTAACTATGAGCTGTATCGCTACGATTAAAACACTTGGACTTACGTCCCTCGGCTTGCTTTCAGGCCTGTTGGCCTACCGTTCCTTGGAGTCGATTCCACAGCTCATCCAGCGGATCTCGCGCGGTTCCACGGCGTCGCCCCGTCGCCACGTCGTTGCCACGCGTGTTGCCACCGCCGTTCTCGGCGGCATGCTGAGCATCTTGTTTGCGTTGGCGTACACGTACGCGTCTGTGGGAGCCAAGCATCCCTATCTCCTCTACGCCGCTTTGGGCGCGCCGGTGGCGCTCGTTTCGGTGTGGTGGCAGGCGTACGCCGCCGAGCAGCGTCTTCTCCACCAACAGGCGCCTCCTCCCCAACCGCTCCAGCTGCTCGAGGCCAGCGACGACTCGCTCAGCCAATCATACATCCACGTATCGGACGAAGAAACCCTGTCGACGGCGTCGACGCCGGTGGAAGACATCGAGGCCGAGGTTGACGACGCGTTGTTCAGGAAACTGTACGTCCGTGATCTCCACGTGGTTCGTGGCGCATATTTGACGGGCGCAGGCGTTTCGGGATTGGCTTTTGGGATTGCTGCAGTGGGTTTATTTGGCGACTACTTTTTATTATAAACAGAGATCCTCAAAGGAAGTTACGTATGGTGGATCTCTGCTGGCAGCTGTTTATTGTAATATACATTGGTAGTGTGAAAACCGTCATCAAGAAAGACGTGTGCAGCACAGCACAGTACACGTGACAACCTTTAAACTGCAAAAGTATATGTGTCGGCAGCAACTTTTCAAAAAAAATCGATTGATTGGGAAAATCAAGGTTTCCCTCGTTTCAGTTGCTGTTTTTGTTTTATTATTTTCGCCAATCTTTGCGCTTTGCTTTGTGTGAAACAAGCAAGCTTTCTGGTAAATATTATCAGACAAAAATATAACAATAGGTTGACTGATTAAAGGGTCCGACATTTTCTATAAAGGGCTTGTCGTAGGGCGCGCGCGTCATTTGTTGTCTGATTTCTTTCGTGTCTGATTTCACTTGTGTGCATGCCGGAGCGTGTCGTTACCGTTAACGTGCGCCAAAAGCAAAAAATCCAAACATCACCAACATCCATACCACAACAATGAGTTTTCAGACGATTTCGTACGATCCAAGTGTGCCCATTTCGGCGAGTCTTGCTGCGAAGCCGATATTTACCGATAGCGACGGCCATCCACTTCTTTTCCATATCATTGACAGCGATGCCGTACGCAAAAAGTACACGCAGCTCATCGGTGCCCACGGCGGCATTGTGGCCGAAGCTGATCCGCTCCAGCAGCAGAACATCGTGCTTGTGTCGCTGAAGCCTGTTGCTGGAAGGCAGGGTGTGTTAACGACGTTCATTGACGACTGTGTGGCCGAAGGACGGCTCCAGGACATGTTTCTGTACAAGTTCGATGCTCGGGGCAGCGAGCAGCAGCCGGCCGTGGTGGTCAAGCCACGCGGGCACAACAAGTACACGCCGGAGAAGGACGAGTTTATCTTGCGGCAGGTGCGGCTCTACCCGAAGCTCCGGCACTCACACAAGTTCTACGAGACGTTGGCGCAGGAAGACGTGTTGCGGGGCCACACCGGCAACTCGATCCGGCTGCGGTTCCGCAAGCACTTGGAGCCGGCGTTGGAGTACGTGTACAAAACGGACGACAAGGGCGTGGTGCAGCGCGATGCACAGGGCAACCGGATCCGGCTCCCGGTCGAGAACCTGAACTTTCCCGGCACGCTCAAGACCAAGTACACCGCGGAGGACGACTACTTGCTCTGTGTCGAAGCGAGACGGTACATCTTGGACAAGAGCTTGGTGCAGGACCACGGCTCCAAGGTCCCGTTGCCGTACCTGTTTTTCACCGAGATGTACCGACGCTCGCCGAACCACACGCTCCATTCGTGGCGTGACCGGTACCGCAAGTACTTTAGGCCCGGCACCATCGACGAGTACATCAAGGAGTACGAGACGAGTCTTGCTGCGGGCCGCACGACGCTGCCGTTGAAGCGGCTTAAGGAATACGCGCGTCCGACTGTCAAGCAGTTGATGTACGCCGATGCTGCGCTTGACGAGGAGATTGGCGAGGTGAAGTCGTCCAACATCGACGATGCGCTCGAGGAGCACCTGCTCGAGCAGTTTGCGACGCCTCTCGAGCCCGAGACGCAGGAAGAGTTGGTCAACCTCGACTACGTGGGCAAAGATGTCGGCGTGATGGACTTGTTCGACCCGGGACTCTTGAAACACTTTGACAACGAAGCCTTGCTTCTTTCCAAGGTCAAGGACGTGGTGACGCGCAGCCACGGCATTGTGGATACCTACAACAACTTCAAGGACTTGGGGTTCAAGGAAGCGTTGGTGTCGCACGCTATCTTGAGCAGCAGCGGTGACTTTGCGGCGATGAGTCTCTTCTTCACCAAATTCTTGCTGGACTTCTTGGTCTACATCCGCAAGCCTTCGTCTACGGAACCATTGTACCGCGTGCTTCGCATCAAACACGACTGTTTGTGGACCCTACATCAGGACCGCTTGATAAACACGGATCGCGAGCACGAGTTGTTGGAGATCCACTCACGTGAACAGATCGAGACACGGCGCGAATTCTTGCGCAACATCAACGACTAGCTCTATGTATTTTAATGTATTAGTATAAAACTGCCCGATTAGAACACGATTAAGAATTGTCGGCAGACAAAAAATAATAATAATAGACAAATCGAGAAGAAAAAAGAACTTGGAAAAATAAACATTCATAACCGATAAACAAAATAAACGATGATTTCCTATTGTTTAGGCAATGTTTAGAGGTTCCGTATTATGAGCTTTCTTTTTTTTTTGTCTGACAGACGAAAAACCTACACATGGTTACTCGAATAATAAAACATAAGATACTAAAAAAAATTAGTTGGAAGTACCGTGGATACCCCACCATTGTTCGGCGTTGAAAGCACCTGGAGCCTTCCACAAGTCGTTGAAAGCAGTGAACAAGGTGACGTCGTTACCACAGGTAGCCTGGATCGAAGCAATAGCAGCCTGTTGGTTGGCTTCGGATGGGTAGGCGATACCGTTGTTGTCACCCTTGGATGGCCAGCCGGTTTCGGTGATAAAGACTTGCTTGCTGCTGCCACAGGCAGTAGCGACTCTTTGGATCTGTTCCAAGACCCACTTACCGGCGTCCTCAGCAGCCACGTTACCATCAAAGAAGGCGTGGGCATTGACAGCAATGTAGTCCGAGTATTCACACAAGCCTGGGTTGTTGATGACAGCAATAAAGGTGTCAACAGAGACAACAGGACCGTTGTAGCCGGCAGCCTGCAAAGCGGACTTACCGGTAGCAACGTACTGAGCAATTTGGCCAACGTTGGCTTGACCGGAGTTGACCAATTCGTTACCGATGGAAACGGTGTAGATATCATTCCAGGAACCGTGGTCCTTGACGGCCTGGGCAAGAGTGGCAATGTCTTGTTCGATCGACGATGGGTTGAAAACACCAGCAAAGATCTTCTGGTTTGGTGCCTTGGCTTGCAAGACAGCAGCGGCCTGGTTACAGTCGACTGCGTAGATTCTAATTATTTCGTAGCCGGAAAGCTGCTGGATTTCAGCGGTGATTTGCGACTGGGACTTGCAGCCACCGGTACTGTAAGGAGAGTAGGTGATGGCCTTGGCACCGGCAGCAAAGGAGCCGGAGGGAGCCGACGAAGGAGCCGAGGAGGAGCCGGAAGCAGCCGAGTTCGAGGCTGGCTGGGAGGCTGGCGAAGCTGGTTGCGAGGCTGGCTCGGAAGCTGGGACAGCTGGAGCTGGAGCGCCGGTAGCAGAAGCGTTTTCGCCCACCAAAACTACGGTGGTTTGAGTGACAACTTGGACCTCTCTGGCCTCGTGCTTGTGGTGCTGGTGCTGGTTCATTGGGGCAGCAATGGCAGCGGTGGCCAAGGCTGCGGTAGCGATAGTTTTGAACAACATTAAAGAATGGGGGTTCTAGGGAGTGAAAGGAAAGACTGTAGAATACCTGGCTCCACGTAAACAAATGCGAAACGGGAGTATTTAAATAAAAAATTTTTGCAGTTTTTTTGTCGGAAGGAGTGCGACGTAGGCGATACCTCCCTATTTCCTAAACAGGTCGCCGTATGTGGTAGATGAAACTTTATTCGGTCGCGAGTGGGCGCAAATATTTTTTTTGTTGTTGTTGTTGTTGTCGTTCGCCAATCCTTTTTCATTATAGAATTGTTGTTCATTACCTTCCTATTTCTGGTAGGCAAAAAGAAATCTAGAATTCACATTCTCTACATATAAGAGAAGATGTGCTACATTCTCTGAGTTTACAATAAAAATACTCTTCTCTTCTTTAGGACGGATGATATAATTACGACGGTACCGTTTGCCCGTGTTGGCCCAATCAACCCTTGTTACCAGTAAACAACGTCTAACGCGTCGTCGTCGTCCCCCCCGGTATTTCCGACCTTATTTTTGTTGCGAGCACCGCGTCGTCGTCGTAGCCAAGAGTCAGATTATTTTTGTCTGAAACCACGTGTATTTTCAATGCAGGAACTTACCCACGAAAAGAAAGATCAATCAGACTCAATTAAATTCTGACACAAATTTACTAAACTAAAAGATGCGTTTGTCACGTGTACACTTTCTCACTCCCCAAGAAACGTGACTCAGATAACTTTTCCGTGCCGCAATACGTATTCTTATTGGTAAGAAAACGACCCCGCTCATACAGGAATCTCGCACCAAGCAAGGAAACCCTTACCTGATCACCTATACCTGTTGAACAGACGTCATTTTCCACCCGTTTTTCAGCAGCAGCAGAGGCCATGACAACGCCACTGCCCAAAGACCTCGAATTCTCCGCGGAGGACCCCTCTTATCCCGACATTGATGTTGACTCGGACGAGAACGAGCCTCCCACCAAAAAACTGGCGGTCCTGGTAAGACCCCCGCCCGCCAACGACTTTGTGGGCACGGCCAAAGCGATAATGAAACCAATTCCCGACTATCCAGTCAAGGACGAGGCACACTATGTCTGGGAGATCAAAGACTGGAGCAGCCTCAAGGGCGACAAAGTAAGGTCGCCTCGGTTCACATGTGGTGGCTTTGAATGGAACATCTTGTTGTTTCCCAGAGGCAACAGCAACAACAATTCTATCTCGATATACATGGAGCCTCACCCACAGTCCTCGGACCCCGACGATTGGTACGTCTGTGCCCAATTTGGGCTCGATATCTGGAACCCTTTGTATCCCGACTCGCACTTGCCCAGTGGCTCGTCGCACAGATTCAGCAAGAACGAAACAGACTGGGGCTTTTCCTCGCTCATAGACACTAGAATGTTGGCCAGCACAAACAACAATAGAACCGGCCACTTAGCTCACGCCATCTTGGAAAATAACCAGCTCAATATCACCGGCTACGTCCGTGTCATCGACGACTCGTCCACGGGCGTGTTGTGGCACTCCTTCCTCGATTACGATTCCAAAAAGAACACAGGATACGTTGGTCTCAACAACCAGGGTGCCACATGCTACCTCAACTCCTTGCTCCAGAGTTACTTCACAACAAAAATCTTTAGAAAATTGGTTTACCAGATCCCCACGCAAGAATCAAGCTCCACTGCCGTCCCATTGGCATTGCAGCGTGTTTTCTACCTTTTATCCACATCACAGGACCCCGTTGGAACACTTGAACTCACGAAATCGTTTGGCTGGGACTCCTCAGATGCATTCACACAACACGACGTCCAGGAACTCAACCGTATTCTTATGGACAAGTTGGAAATCGCCATGAAGGGCACTCCTATTGATAAGGGTTTGAATGATATCTTTGTTGGTAAAATGAAGTCCTACATCAAGTGTGTCAATGTGCCATACGAATCCTCCCGTGTCGAGGACTTTTGGGACATCCAACTTAACGTCAGAGGGTTCAAGAACCTCCAGGAATCTTTCAAAAACTATATTGAAATAGAAATGCTTGACGGAGAAAACAAGTACCAGGCGGGTGATGAACACGGATACCAAGACGCCAAGAAGGGTGTGGTGTTCGAGTCGTTTCCTCCAGTGTTGCATCTTCAGCTTAAGCGGTTTGAGTACGATTTCATGGTAGACGACTTGGTAAAGATTGACGATTTCTATGAATTTCCTGACACGATCGATTTGCTGCCTTACTTGGACGAAGACTTATCCGACGAAATCAAGAATGAAAACTGGAAGTACAAGTTACATGGGGTGTTGGTTCACCAGGGAAGTATCTCTAACGGCCACTACTATGCCATGATTAAGCCAAACGCAAAAGACAACACCTGGCTTCGTTTTGATGATGATAGAGTCTGGAAAGCCACACCAACCCAAGTTTTCCAGGAAAATTACGGTGCCAATGAGATTTCTCAGGAAGCATTTGGTGAATTGAGTCGGTTGGAACAACAGGAAAACTTGATTAGAAGAGTCACGTCGGCGTACATGTTGGTGTACTACCGTGAAACCGAGTTGGATAACATTTTGCTTGACGAAACCGAGTTCAGCACGATCATTCCTCAACACATCCCCAACCAAATCAAGTTTGAAACAGAAGAAAATATCAGAATCGAAAAGGCCAAACAAGAGGCATTATATTATACCAACGCTAAGTTTATAACCGTGCACAACTTTAACAATTATACCGGATTTGATCTTGCCTTGGATGCTACCGTTGCCAAGTTCTACGACGAGAGTTTGGTGGGAACGTTGAGCGATCCAATATCGGTCAAGGTGAAGAAGGATGACCCCTTCTTGTCATTAAATGCCGTGGTTGCCAAACAATTGGGGTATGAAGACGAAAGTGACTTCAGATTAGTGATTTCGAGCCACAGAAACAACCATACAAATAGAAGTGATACACCTGTTCCTGAAGACCTTCAAGAATTATCCATCAACTCGGTATACTTTAAATGTTATAACAGAAAGTTTGACGAGTTAGTATTTTACGTTGAGGAATTGAATAAGGAAATCAATAACATCAATACCTTGGCTACTGAAGTCTCGTCTACTCCGGCTACATTCTCCTTTGATAATGTGATTGCAAAGATCAAAGGTGTGGGAACTGCGGTGTTACCTGATTTCAAATTTGAGAATATCAATGATCATTCTAACTCTTACCTCGTCTTTGTCAAGTACTTTGACCCCATTTCTCAACAGGTCAGAGGGTTGTCGCATATAATTGTTTCGAAGGACGATGTTATTCAGTCGATTGTAAAGCCCATAAACAAGTTCTTGGGATTTGACGAATCGACAAAGTTGGACTTGTTTGAAGAGTTATCTCCTACCAAGATTGAAATTATCGATACCAATTTAACATTTGAAAAACATGAATTGAGCAACGGTGACATCATCACTGTCCAAGTGTCAAATGCCTCAGAGATTTCCAGGGGAAGATTCAAGGATTTGCGTGACTATTACAAGTTTATGTTGACAAGAATCCATATTGTGGTGAAGCCGTTCAAGGGCGATATCGATGAGGAAGACAGCGACTATGTCGAAGAAAATGGAAACAGCAACGATCCAGTTACAGAAGAAAATGAAGCGACCGCTAAGGAGATTCAGGAAGCCAAGGAACTCAGCAAGTCGCTCGATTTGTGGGTTTCATCAACGAGTTCGTACCAGGAGCTTGCTCAGGAAATTGTCGACAAGCTCGATACGCAGATTGATCCCAGCTACTTGAGAATATTTGTGCTTAACCACCAGGGAATCAGGTATCCACTCAAGTCACACCACCACTTGTCACAGTTGTTCCCCAAGCCAGTTTCAGTGAATCAAGTGATTTCGTTTGAGTACGAGATCTTGAACATCAAATTGAAAGACTACGAGAACTTGAAGTCGGTTAAGATCCACTGGTTGACCAGTCTTTTACAGTACCAAGTGTTTGAGCTATTGGTGCCCAAGAACGGCGTTGTACGTGACTTGATATCCAAATTATCCCACAAGGTGAACATTTCTGCCAAGGATAAGAAGCATTTGTTAGTTTGGACGGGCTCCAATAATACATACTACGATTTGGTCAAGTTTGACAAGAAGATTGAGTCTATTCAAGATGGATTACAGATATATGCTGGTATATTCCCTGCTGAGGTTGAGATCTTGACGAGTCACGATATGATCAAGAGATTTAACGATGATCTTGTGAATTCGGATGATATCGAGGACGAGCTTCTTCGCCAAGAGTTTATTTTGGCCCAGGAAACAAGCAAGACCTTGAATATTATCCCTGCTTTCCACTTCCACAAGAATTCGAGCTACCACCACGGTATTCCGTTTATTTTGCCCGTGTATCCCAACGAAAAGCTTGGCCAAACAAAGGAGCGTTTGAGAAAGAAATTGGGGTTGGGAGTCCAGGCGTTTGAAAAGATCCGGTTTGCTCTTGCAGATAACAACGACAAGGGGATCTACATTGACCAGGATAATGAGGATTTGGTTTTGTTTGATGAGATCGGAAAGAGTCAATCCTCGTTGTCTTTTGCGTTGGACCATCCGGATAGAACACCACGCCGTCAAAACCAGTTCGACAAAGGGATTTCAATTCGCTGAGTTAACCACCACAGGAACAGAAACGCTGCTTTTGTCTTATAGCTAATGCATTTTATCATATTTCTGTCGACGGATATCAGTAGAGCTGAGCTTGCCACTCCAGTTATTTGCCTCGTTGGCATCGCCGCCTCCCACCACTTTGATTGACACGATTTGCAAAGGGTGGAAGTTGTGATTCTGGCGATATTCGTTGACAAACTCTGCGCCCTTGGTGGACTCTTCGCTGATAATAAGAACGTCAATGTCACCAATGTAACCAGTAGGACCGCAGATATCGTTCATTTCGTAGATGTAGTAGTGGACGTTCAGGACAAGCTCCAAAAAGCGTTGAACCAGACGTTGTCTTGCGACGAAAGGTTCGAGGACAGAAGCATACTTCTTCTTCACCAAGAGTTCTGCTCCGGTGACACCAACAATCAACTTCTTGCGAGCAGAAAACGCCGCCATGGAAAGAAGGATCTTGTGTCCGTCATGGAGATGGTCAAACGTGCCGCCCACAGCAGCAGTGTTGTAGTGTAGCGCCGGCGTTCCATTGGTTGGAGGAAAGCGAGGAAGGTCCAGAGAATCGAGTGTGCTTTTCTTTGCATTGATAGGAAGGTCACAAGCTTCTCCCTCGACAACGTAGTAATGGGACGAGATCGGTACAGGCTGGTTAAACACGATGTTGATCTCAAACGTGTAGTCGTAGCCAAGTTCCTGAGAACGTGTCCGAATCACGCTGTAATACGTCAGCAAGACCGTATTCAAAAGCTGCGAATCATCAATAAAACCCGTGATGTACACATCAACGTACGAGGCAGCGTTGGTGACAAGCACTTGCTTCAAAACAGACGAATAATCCACCAATGGATCTGATAAAACCACAATCATTATCCCCACAAAAATCGGACCTTTATTTTTTTCTTTCGGAGATATATTAGGAAAGATTATGTAACAACGATGATGCCTAATGAGATATCTGCTTTACTTACAAGTCTATTTACACAATGCAGTTATTCATCTGAAATGTTGTTATAGATAGCCCTGGCGATGCTGTCTATCTTGGCCAACGGCTCATCTCCGCCCTGGTCGAGTCTGAACAAGGAACGGATGGACAAGTATAACTTGACGTCTTCCTTGCACAAGCCAGACTCGTCCTTCAACTGCTGGTAGACAAACTGGAGCGACGGCAAGATCTGCGAATAGATCCGTTTGTCGACCGGATCATTGTATTTCCGCGGCCGGTACAAGAGAATGCCCGACTTGAGGATCTGTTTATGCAAAGCAAGAGGGTTTTCTGCCGCGAGCCACGCAGTCTTGTAGATACGGCCCACAATCTTGTTGTACGATTCAATGTACAAGTTAGGAAGCAAGTACTTGTTCTGCTTGCTTCCCTCGCCTTCAAGAACCAACAACGTGTCCATGAAGTCGGTCAATGCCCGGAGAAACGTCCCGAGCTGCTTCTCGCTAATTGCCCTGACGTGGGGCTCTTCACCACCAGCCTTTTTCACCATGTTGTACTCACGATCACTGAAATACTTCAAGTCGCTCATAAAACTGGCAAACACTCCGTCCACCGTCTTGTGACTGGGCTTGAGCGTCTTTCCCACGTTCACACGCGGACTCACAAGCGCAGCCACCAACTCCACCACCATCGGAAGCCCCGATTCGCCCCTTTCATGAAAATTCTCATTGATCTTATAGATAAAGTTATCCACCAACATACTATCAACCACGCCAGCGAAATGTTTCTTTTCAGGACCAGAGATTCCTTCCTGATTAAGGTATCGTGGATAATCTTCTCTTTTCACGATGTTGAGCGAGTCCAGTCTCGTCAAATCAACATCAAGACCGCCCCATTTGTTTAAGATGTACCACATGGACAGGTAAAACTCCGTTTTGTTTCCCAACCGGACCAAACCATCCATGGCCAAGAGAAGCAAGAATCGGTTGGTTGCTGTTTCCTTTTTGGAAAGCGACGCAGTGCTGTTTGGTGCCAACTTCTTGCCGTATTTACCTCTGGAATTGTGATAGTTTCTATCCATCAAAATGGCACGAGCTTCGGCCTGTGTTGGCCGAGCAAAATCGACCAACGGCTTCTTCTTGTCGCTGAAGATAGCCCGTGTCTTGTTTTTGGATAAGGGCGGTGGTGGAAAGACAACCAATGGATTGAGAGTTGCTTCGTCGACTGGTGGAAGCACTGTGGCTGGTAGAATCTCGTCCAACGTTTGTGCTTGCACGGACTTGGCTAGAGGCACATCATTAAAGTAAGCCTGGGCCCGTTTGATTCGTAGTTCGGTCAAGTACTTTGTATTCTTAGACACAGCAGTCTTGTGCAAGACCGGTTTCAACTCAGGGTTCCAGATCTTCAAGTATTCTAATCCCTGCTGAACATAACTGAAATGAGACCCCAGTTTCGTATCGATGCCTGTTCCGCTCCAGTTGTTGATGTAGCAAGAGACAAATACCGAAACAAACGTCGGGTCGATATCGATAAAGATCCGACGTGCTTTCTCACGGTAATGTACAAGAAGCAGCGGATCTTCTTCTGCCTCTTCCTTGGTGGGAGGAACTGGTGGTGTAGCAGCACTCAAGACTTTCTGAAGAATAAGATCGGCTGTAAGCACCAATTTGGCTTGCGATTCAAGTAACTTGGCGGTCTTGATATGGGAATTGAGGTCGCTCTGCACAACCCGTTCGCTGGTGTTGCGGGTGTATTCCTTGATCCCATTAAGAAAGATGGTAAAGGTCTGGATATCTGGAATCAACGCTGGGAGTTTGTTGCTTGGATCAGGGATTAATTCATTAAAAAAGGCCCATGCAATCTGTTGCTCCTGGGCAAAGCTTTTCACCAATAACGAGAGAAGAGAGTTGAAGTGTTCGATGCCACAGCCGTCCTTTCTTGCTCTGTACTCGTTGAACTGTTCGATGCACTTTTCTGCCAAAGAAGGAGGGACTTTGCCCCACGAATGGCACTTGGACAACCCGTCAAAGAGGATGACATAGGTATGGGAATTGGGCGGGATGTTCCACCGCTTGCGGTTGTTGAACGATTTCCATGCCTCATCTACGTTGCCACGTTCCAAATGCCACTGTAGCACGGCATTCATGGCCACTGTTCCGTTGGATCCTGCCATCCGGGCCAAGTATTCTGCTCTGGTGGGGTCTCCGTCGCGAGCCAATAGCTTGAGGACATCGTTCGTGACTACAAACGGGTCCTTGATCTGACTTTCGCTGGTTCCTAGCAACGAGTACACGATCCGCCGATCGATGCTTTTATGGGTCTTTTTCTTGATATCAACAAGGTTCTTGAAGAGCTGGAGCGACTTGTCACTGCTGACGCCGAGATCCTTGGGCGAGAGGGTGTCCAACCGCATCACGTTGCCGTTCAGATCCTGGAACACTCCCGAATCATGCTTGCTTTTGAGAAGAAGTAGTGCTTTCTGGAGCGACTGCGACGTGGGCGGCGTATAATTCTTCTTCTTGTTCTTCTTCACTTCGTACTGCAGTGGCGTCCGTTTCATCACCTGACCGGTTTCAACGAAGTAGTTGAGCTTCGTCTGCACATGAGAAACCCGTGAATACGCTCTGAGCGATAGCATGTTTTCTGATTTTATTAATTCGCGATGAGCATCAACAATTTGAGTAAAGGATGCTGGTGGAACACCAACGAAACCAATGGACACGGCTCAAATCAACCATCGACACCTTGCTCGATGCACTTACAAACGACAATGTTCAGGCTACAATCACGCAGATGTTTGAAATCAACCTTCTTCGGGCGCAGGGCCTTGTGGTTCGTGCGGTGATGAAACGACAATTGGCCAACAGGAAGCAGTCTGCTCTCTACGCAGCAGTGGTGGCTGTGCTCAACTCGAAGATTCCAGAGCTCGGGGAGCTTTTGGCAAAACGTTTGGTGCTTCAGTTCCGCAAGAATTACACCAGGAACAAGAAACTGTGCGTGGTGCCACTCGTGTTTCTAGCCCACTTGACCAATCAGCGTGTGGTGAGCGAAGTGACGGTCCTCCAGGCTCTCCAGCTCTTGTTGGCGACCCAGAATGAGACCACCATCGATATGGCGTGCCAGGTCTTGGTAGTGGCCGGCCCATACCTTTCTGCCCACTCTCCACGAGCATACGGCATTCTCTTGGAACGATTGAGGCTGTTGCTCCACGCAAACATCAGAGAACGGACGCAGCTTACCATCGAGTCGTTCTTTCGCGTGCAGAGAACGAAACACCATCCGATTCCTCGCGTTTTGGATCTTGTGGAGGACCAGGACCAACAGACCCATACCGTCAGCTTGGACGAGAAACTCAGTTCGTTGACCGAACTTAACGTGTTCCATTACGACGAGAAGTACCAGGAGTTGGAGGACGAGTATCTGGAGATAAAACACGAGATTCTTGACGTGAAATCAGAGCCAGAACCAGTAGAGACCGTGGTGGTTGATATGACCGATGCTGAGCTTGTTCAGTACCAGAAAACAGTGTATCTTACGGTGAAATCAGCGATGTCTGCCGATGAGGCCGTGCACAAGTTGCTTCAGTTGAGTCGAACGCAAAAGCTGGATGCTAAGAACAACGACGAGATCTTGGCCGATATGTTGGTGAAGTGTTGTTCCCAAGAAAAGACTTATGCCAAGTACTACGGCGTTATCTGTGAAAAGCTCTGTGCCATGAATAAGGCGTGGCACGGAATCTACGTACAATTGTTCAAGAAGTACTACGAAACCATCGAGCTGTACGATACCAACGCGCTCCGCAACATCGGCAAGCTCTTTGGTCACTTGTTTGCGTCCGACAAGCTCTCGATCGAGCAGGGATGGAACGAGATCAGACTCAACGAATACGATACCAATGCGGCGAGTCGGATCTTGCTCAAGTTTATCTTTCAGGAGTTGATTGAGGAGTTGGGGCTACAGGAAGTCAAGGCACGCGTGGTGGAGGACGAGTATGTTAAACCGGCATTGAATGGGCTCTTTCCGGTGGTTGATGTCGACTCGAGAGATGCAGAAGATATTCGGTTTGCGATCAACTTCTTTACAGCAATTGGTTTGGGAGCATTGACAGATGAAATGAGACAAGTGTTGCAGGATTTGCCTGAATGGAGAGGACGCAGCCGAAGCCGAAGTTTTTCTAGAAGTCGAAGCAGAAGTTATTCACGGAGCAGGAGTTATTCACGGAGCAGGAGTTATTCACGGAGCAGGAGTTATTCCAGAAGTAGGAGTTATTCCAGAAGCAGAAGTTCTTCTCCTCCTCATAAACGGAAAAGGGAACAGTGAGCAGTCAGAAATTTTGCACCCAAAAACAAAAAAATGCAAACCCCGACCATATGCGGAATTATCGGTGACACAGTGACACAAAATGCGGACCTAAAATAGTAGGATTAGAGACATTGCTTTTTTTTTTTTTTGCAGGTTACAAGGAGAAATTCGGGAAACCAGGGAGTTACAACATGACCTCAAGAAGCGGGTCAACGGAGTCCGAGGCCCAGACAGAATATGGTACGGGATAAACCGATAGTTCAATAAAAGAAAACAAAGATGCAAATATGGATATAGAAGCGGTGTATATTTATATACAGCAATTGAGTTTTATGATGGCTTGAGATAAGCGGCGGGCGCTGGCACTAATTCTCCCCACTTGTGGCTCGGCTATGATGACTACCTGTATATAAAATATTTTGTTACAGGTTGTGTGCACCAATAAAAAGTCACACGTTAACAATACATAGCGACTGGCTGGCATATAAGCAAGTCTAATCTATAAATACGGCCCTAGTGATAAATTTTTCAGCTGGAATTTTATTTCTAAACCTCAACCACTAGAAAACAAACACCACACGATGCCAGCTCCATACGAAAAAGGGTCCGAAAAGAAGGGTGCTACTTTGTTCAAGACCAGATGTTTGCAATGTCACACCGTTGAAGAAGGTGCTCCACACAAGGTTGGTCCTAACTTGCACGGTGTTTTCGGCAGAAAGTCCGGATTGGCTGCCGGCTACTCATACACCGACGCCAACAAGAAGAAGGGTGTCACCTGGACCGAACAAGCCATGTCCGACTACCTTGAAAACCCAAAGAAGTACATTCCAGGTACCAAGATGGCTTTTGGTGGTTTGAAGAAGGCCAAGGACAGAAACGACTTGGTCACCTACTTGGCTTCTGCTACCAAGTAATTGCTGCCGCAATCTGTATATATTTAATAAACTAGATGAACTGTACAAAAATGTAGGGCCTCGGAAAAAAAAAAGGAAGGCATCACTTTTCTTCCATGGACAATATCCAGATTCCGGTGGAGATCGATCCCAACGAGGACACGGAGTGGAACGACATTCTCCGTGCCAAGGGCGTGATTCCCGAACGGCCGCCGTCGCCCACGGCAGAGCTTGAGGCTGCGTTGGAAGAAGCGGTGCGTCGGCAGCACGAGAACCGGTTGGAAAGCAAAGATTTGGACGAGTTGGCGGAGCTTGAGGACGACGAGGACGAAGAGTTCTTGAACGTGTACAAGCAGAAACGGATGGCCGAGTTGAAGAAGTTGCAGGATCAGAAGCGGTTTGGACTGGTGTTTCCGGTCGCCAAGAACGAGTACGAAGACGTGGTGACCAAGGCGCTGGAAGCACTGTTTGTGTTGGTGCATTTGCTGCTCCAGTCGCTGTTGCAGTCACGGCTCTTGCTGTCCATCTTTAGCAGACTAGCCACCAAGTTTGCGGAGATCAAGTTCTGTGACATTGCAGGAAGCAGGTGTATCGAGAACTATCCCGATTCCAACTGTCCCACTCTCATTGTGTACCACCACACCAACGTGATCAAGCAGTACATCACGTTGACGCAGCTTGGCGGTAATGCCACCACGGACAAAGATATAGAACAGGTATTGGTCGATGCTGGTGCGGTCGATATCAACGACAAACGACTTTTGATTAACCAAGAAGACGAGGATTTGATAGACGAAAGAAGAACACGGTTCGTAAAGAAAAGTTTAAGAGACGACGACTTCGACGACGATTTCGACGACTATTAATGTATCGCTTGTTCATAGATGTATATTAATTTTGCAGACATCGCGCAGCAACAAACTTTCACGATCTCCACCTTTGCCTGGCACACTAGCGCTAGTCTTCCGTGATGCTGCCGATCATGTCCAGAAAGAGTGTCCCTACGTCAGTAATACCAGAGACACAGGAACCAGCACGCAGCACGCAGCAGCTCACGCCGCCGCCGGATCTCTACGCCGCCATCGAACCTTGCGTCCATATCCAATCGGTCCTCGAATCGAAGGCCAAAGAAACCGTATTTGCCACCTACCGCCAGGCAGTGGCGCTCTCACAGCACATCTCCAGCGACAAGATCTACACCTCCAAGAAAGACGGCGCCATTGTTCCGCATCACCGGCTCACAGTCCGCAAATCGGCTTCGCTCAAGTGCACCGACTGTTCCCTCAACAACTTCCAGCACAACTTCATCTGTTTACAGTGTCCGCACGTTGGCTGCTTTGGGCAACACAACCACGCACACACCCACTACAAGTTGAACCAACACTTGTTCGGCATCGATTCGCACAACGGCTTGCTCTACTGCTTTCTGTGCGGCAACTACACCAACCATCCGTCTTTGGAAACCATCCGGATCGAGGTACTTACAGGCGTTCCTCCTGGCGAGCCTCCCAGCTACGACCCTCTGCACTACACGCAGCCCACGCCGGCCGCCATCACCGGCCTCAAAGGTTTCGTCAATCTTGGGGCAACCTGCTTCATGAGCTCGATCCTCCAGACGTTTGTCCATAATCCCATTGTCAAGTACCACTTCTTCAACAACGACTTCCACTACCTCAACTGTGAAAAGAAAATGGACATGGACACCACCACCGACGAATCCAACGCCTGTGTCACCTGCAGCATCGACAATATCTTTCTGAACTTTTATACATCAGGCTCCAACGAAGGCTTCGGCATGACCAATCTCTTGACCACCGCTTGGTACAAGAAGAAATCATTGGCAGGGTTCCAAGAACAAGATGCTCATGAATTCTGGCAATTCGTGCTCAACGAGTTCCATTTGGACCACGAACGCATTGTCAACCGCTTGGAGGGCCTAGAACCGACCCTGGACTTGTCCCGCTCGTCATCGCCCTCATCTATGCGCGAGTGCAAATGTCTCACACACACGACGTTCTACGGCGAACTCCAGTCCTCCATCAAGTGTCTTGCGTGCAACTACATCACCAAGACCATCGATCCCATGTTGGATCTCTCGCTAGAAATCAACCGCTTGAAAATCACTTCGACGGAAATCTCTCTCTACGACTGTCTTGACTTGTACACCCTGAAAGAGAAGTTGGATGTCATGTACACCTGCCGTTCATGCGGCGAAAAGACCAAGGCCATCAAGTCGCTCAGACTCAAGTCCATTCCTCCAGTCTTGTCCATCCAACTCAAACGGTTCGAACACAACTTGGCCAACGATACTGCGTCCAAGATCGAAACTCCGGTGAAAACTCCACTTTTTCTTAACTTGACCAAATACGCCTACAACCACAACCCCGAGGATCCAGCAATCGACGGGTCCAAAATCTACGAGTTGTTTGCCGTCGTCACCCACATCGGCTCGGTTAACACCGGCCACTACATCGTCATGGTCAAGGACGGCAACGGCCAGTGGTTCAAGTTCGACGACAGCGTGATTTCTCTTGTTCTGCAGGAAGATGTTACCACCACCAACGCATACTTGTTGTTCTACATAACACACAAGATCTGATTAGCATTTTTTTGCTCTTCTTATATTATTAATAAATATATCATCACATTTTACTTCAATGTAACATCATTTTCTGACGTAAGAAATTTGGCTGTCGCTAAATGTTACGGATTTCGATTGCAAATTTCACCCTTGCAGCCAATGGGATCAGTCACACGAGCAGTACCCCGATCCAGCTGTAGAAAATATTACACCGCCTCTCAAATAATAGAAGATCCTTTTGATTATAAATTGATTCTGGTGTAGCACAATTTATCGATACAAATAAAATGCTTTTCTTGTATTTATTACTTGCATGTTCCAGTGCTTTGCCCATTCTGAAACAAACCACTACCGAGGATGCTCATAACTTAACATTGGACAAAATCTGGATCTCGTTCTGGGACTCTTCAAATCATGCATTCAGTGAGTCCAATTTGCAATGCACACAAGCTCTACATAAACAACCATCGGTATGGGCATTGGCTGTTGCGGCAGACGCCATAGCTGAATCTGGAAATGTTTTCGCAGTCAATAATATCATTCAGGAATTGTATACCTACAAATCTCCAAGTGGCTGGTTTGCAGCCAGTCTACGTGAACTTAATACTTTTTACACGGATGACAACGCTCATGTTCTCTGGGTATTTCTTGATGCATATAAAATCACTTTGAACCCAGCATTCTTGTCTGAAGCCAAGGCAATATTTAGCAATATCCAAACCCAATGGAACTTACCTACCGGTGGAATATTGTGGAAAGTAGGCGGAGATTATCTATCTGCCGTTTCTACTTCCGAGGCCGCACTTGCAGCTGTTCAATTGTACGAATATACTAATGATGAATCATTGCTTGAATTTGCATCTAATTGTTTGAACTGGATTTCAAACAACCTTCAAGATAAGTCTGATCTGTTACTTTTTGACGGAAAACTGACCAATGGAAAGGTGAACCATGTAAAACTCACCAGTACTGTGGGAACCGTCATTTCCACATTGGCGTACTTGAACAAATTCACGGCAAACAATACATTAATTGATCAGGCAATCAGCTTGGGGAACGCAGCAACAAACCAATCTAGTGTGTTCTACACCAATGGATACTGGAACAATGCATGGCAGTATCTGTACTTGCTCTTTGGAGGATTTGCCGATCTTATTACTCTCACTCTGCCAAATAGAGTACAATCGCTGAACTTTGCAATGTTTGTTAATGAAATTGCTGTACAAGCAACTGGTGTATTTGACATATTAAATCATGGTCCTAATAAACCTTTTCAATTTCCGTACCAATTATCCAAGGCCAGTCAAAATATCTTGAAGCAAAACGATTACAATCCGCTTTCTATTTCTGAGTGTTCTCCTATGTCGTTGATAGATATTGCCTCTGCTGCACAATCATTTAAACAGACCAGTAGAATTATTAAAAGTTTTTCAAGTTAAGTTTATATTAAGAATGATTCTATTGTATTGTATCATTTTAAATCTATAATATACAAGGCCAACTTTTAAACAAAGTCAGCGACACCAATGTTTGCCTTGTCACACATTTTCTTGAAGTGTCCATCACCATTGAATAATGCCCAAGGTGCTCCCTTTTCGACAACTTCTCCCTTATCCATAACAATAATTCTGTCGTAGCTCAAAATGGTCTTCAATCTGTGCGCAATACACAAGACAGTGCAGTGGCTAAACTCATTGGCAATGGTATCCTGGATCTTAGAGTCGGTCTCAAAATCAACTGAGGATGTGGCTTCATCTAAAATCAAAATCTTGGAGTTGCGAACCATGGATCTTGCTAAAGTAATCAACTGCTTCTCACCCAAAGAAAAGTTAGATCCATCATCACTAACAATCTGGTCCAAGTGATACTTGTGCAAGTCTTCGTGGTGAACTTTGTTTTCTGGATCATACTTGGTGTTTCTCACTCTGTATAGAGTAGCTTCATCAATCAACCCGGATCTTCTCATAGTATCCCATAACATATCGTCAGAATATTGACCAAATGGATCCAAGTTGCTTCTAATAGTACCTTGGAACAAAACGGGGTCTTGTGGAATGATAGATAATCTAGATCTCAAATCACGTAAACCCAAATTAGCGATACCCAAGCCATCAATACGAATGTTGCCGGCTTCAACTTCTGTTAATCTGTATAATGCACTCATAATAGAAGATTTGCCAGCACCGGTTCTACCACAAATGCCAACCTTTTCACCTGGATAAATGCTGAGGTTCATGTTTTTCAACACAACTGGCAAGTTCGGTCTGTATCTCAAGGAAACATCCTTGAATTCAATGTAACCGGCAGCAGGCCATTCGGATGGTGGGGAATATTCACTCTTTTCATACGCGGCTTCTTGGGGTAAGTTGTATGCATATTCATATAATCTTTCAGCCGAGTTCATTTCGTTTTCAACTTGAGTCATGGCTCTGACAGTCAAGGACAACAATCCAACAATCTGAATAACATAGTTCAATAATAATCCAGTAGAGGAAGCACTGATTTTAAATTGTCCGGTGATACACAACAAGCAAATGATCAATGCAAAAATACTTGCAATAATATCCAATTGAACGCATAACCATCTCTGAGTAGCGATCGATAAAAAGTACGCTTCATTCATGTTGTTGAGGAATTTATCGTTCTTTTCTATGAAGTCGGCTTCAGCCTTGAACGATTGAATTGTAGTCATACCAGTTAACGTTTCGTTGAAATTGTTGTAGACTAAAGATCTTTGAGTGGCTTCCAATCTTTTAATTTCTCTGGAGGAACCTTGGTAGAAGTTTGCAAGGAATGTGAATGCAATAACCAAGAAAGGGACAGCAATGGCATACCATGGTAAGTAACAGATACACAAAATATTGATACCAATAATTAATGCCAACGGAAAGATGAACAATCTCAATTGTTCCCCAATTTCATTATCTAACGAGTCTGTATCCTTGGTAAATCTGTTGAGAATTCTTCCCATTGGTGTAGTGTCCATGAAACTCATTGGAGCATGCAAAATTCTGGAAACAGCGCCAACATTCAACTTAACAGCAGAAGTATTGTTCATGTATGCCAACATGGTGAATTCGATACCAGTAAAAATAACAGTCAAGAATGCAAAAAGAACATAGAAAGTAACGTAGAAGTCGTCAGTGCGGCCATGGAACTTTCTTTCTTGCCAGAAACTCAACCAAGTGTTGGTAAATAGTTGAAAAAAAGTTGCAATTGCAACCAAAAGAACAAAGACTGGACCAGCAGTCCAACCAAAAATGCCAGCTCCCAAATTGATGTAAGCCTTGTAAACTTTCCAGGAAATAGCATTGGTTGCATGTTCTTCGTCAGTGGTAGTTCTTCCAACTAAATCATCAACATCTGCAAGGGCTGGTTCTCCAGCCATGGGTACTTCTTCCTCAATTTTATTGTTAATAGTAGTGTTCAAGTTGTAGTCGCTGTTGTTTGGGGATTCAGCTTGGCCTTCGGCTTCTTGGGAGAATTCAATTAATCTTTGAAAACCACTGTTTCTGGAGAACAATTCTGAAACAGTACCAGCATCAATGGAACCATCACCATTCAAAAATACCACTCTATCGGCAGCCTCAATAATCCCTAATTGATGTGTAGCCAAGATGATAGTCTTACCTTTCAATAATCCTTTGAACAAGTTATTAACAATATGTCTACCGACTCTCGAATCAACGGCACTAATAACATCGTCAAATAAAAAGATTTCAACATGGGAGTAACATGCTCTGGCCAAGTTAATTCTAGCCTTTTGACCACCAGATAAAGTAACTCCTCTTTCGCCAATTTCAGTATGGTCCCTTGCTGGTAAGAGAGCCAAATCATCTTCCAAAGCACAAGCATTAATAACCCTAGCGTAGTGTTCTGGTTCATAAGGCTTACCGAACAAAATATTCTCACGAACAGTAGCATTTTGAATCCAAGGAGCAGAACACAACAACAAATCTTCTTTAACTTTCATCTTTCCCACAGAAGGGTTACTCAACTTCATAAATCCAGCAAGTGCATGCAAAAGAGATGTCTTACCTGAACCGATAACACCAGTAACAATAATGAATTCACCTCTCTTTATTTGAAGGTTGATATCAATTAAACCTGGAAACTGAATAATGTCAGAGTTCAAGGTTTGAAAATCTGCCGATGATCTGGTAGAAAACTCGCCATCCTTTTCAGAAACTGAAAAATGGACATCATTCTTTGTACCCTTCTTACTCTTCTTGTTCTTCTTTTCATCCCAGAGCTCCTCATCTAATGAGTCTTGGAAAGTTTCCCAAATAAAGTTAGCATGGTTAATTTCAATAACATTGTCAGACCTTTCAAATCTAGCCATTGAGTCTGGTGAACCTTCACGATCATCAGAGATCAAAAACTGTTCGCCAGCAACTTCCAACTTATTTTCCAAATCTTCACTAAATTCAGATGCTGATAAGAATTCTTTGCAACGAGTAAAACCAATTAAAGCATCAGCACCAGTAGCCAAAGCAATTGGCAAAAGCATAATTGCTTGAGCCAAAATAGAAAATAAAGACAATGATGAGAAGACCGCACCTGGCGACTTCACTCTGTTTGTGTACCACATAGTTACAAATGAAAGCATTGAGGTAACAGTTGGTAATGTGACAGCGTAGGCTGTGATGAAATTTCTCAAAACTTTGATTGTGAAAAGGTACTTCATTTCTTTCTTTCTAGTTTTGGTAATACTTGCCTTATAAGCCATTTCCCAAGAATAGTACTTGATCATTTTCAAGTTATTTAAGACTTCTCTCATCAAGCTAATTCTTTGATCAGTGTAAACGATACCAGCCTCTCTAGTGTCAAACAATTTCTTGGTCAACAAAACGCAAATAACCAAAGAAATAATAAATAAACCAATACCAACCAAAGAACAGACACCAAGATTAGTTAATAACAAAACAACGGCAATAATAACTGGAATTGGAAAACAAACAACTAAAGGCTGGAAACCAATTGCCAAGTCAATTCTGGCCAAATCAGTACTCATCAAAGAAGTGATTCTTCCGTGAGGAAATAAGTATCTGGATTTGGCACTTAAATTGAATGACTTCAACAATAATGCTTTGGATAAAATAGACTTGGTTTGAGCACCAGTGATCATGGCAGTGTGGAAAAAGTGGTTGAGCAATAAACCGTTAATGAAAATCAAAACCACGGAACCAATGGTATAACCAATACCTTTGTTGAGGGTACGTTCAATACCAAGGTATCTGTACTCAACGAAATCGATTAATTTTCTTGTAAGCAACGGAGATAATGATTGGACCACGAATGAAAGTGCTAACCAAAGTGTACTTAAACTGTATTGCCATTTAAAAGTTAAAAATACGGCATAAGGAAGAACATAGTGGGGCCACTGGAAATTGGATAAATCCTTGTTTTCCTTTAAGTGGTTGGCTTCTTCCTTTCTTAACAATTTCTGCAAGTTGATCTCAAAAGACTCGTGCATCTTTTCGACAGTTAATTCTGGGGTTAATTTCCACAAATCGGCTGGAACCAAAGTTCTCTTGTAGCCCTTGATTAAAATTGGCCACAACCACCAAAAGCAAAGTCTCCATGGACCTTTGTGTTGTTTCCATGGGTATTCTGTACGTTCTTCTTCGGAATTGATTGGTGGAACCTTTCTGGAAAACATCCACGAAAATAATCTCTCTTGTCTGACCAACTCAGGTTGACTCTCCAAATTAGCATCCGAGCCAGCGGGTTGCATGCGAGAGTATTCCAAGTTGGTTTGTGACAGTATACTGTCACCTTGTCTGTGGTTGTAATTGGACATTTTTGGTGAATTTATCTTTTCGTAAGGATTAGCAAAGGTGTTTTTTCTTCTTTCAGCAGGTTGCTGCTGGTAAATGCCGTCAGCGGTGTTATCCACGTATGTGTTAGTAGAGTTGTCAGTACTGTTGGATGAGATAACTCTCAAGTGTTCAGAGTACTGTGAGTGTTGGCTTTGATATGGGTTTGGAGTTACAGGGTAATTGAGATTGCGGTGGTAGTTACTATTATTATCAGCAATAGATTCGTGGTTGGCGTGGGTAAATGCTCTCAGTACGTAAGTGTTCGACTGGTCTTCGTCTCGGTTCTGGTGGTGGTCGTTGCCGTTGCGGTTGTTGTTAAATATGTTGCTGTAAATATGTCTAGACATTTTTTGGAACCTGGTTTATTACAAAGGAAATTTCGCTATCTGCAGCAGGATTCGATGATAATTCGAATCTGGGGTATCAGGGGTATCAGTAATTAAGAATACTGTGATGCGCTGAGATATTTGCCTAATGTAAAGTAACGGATAAACTAGTGGTTAAAGGGGTTGGTGGAGAAAGAGGAGGGAAATGTTCAAATATATATTTATGAATGTATGTGACCTAAGAGGAAAAAGGGTTATATGCTTGAGTCGATGTGGAAAAAAAAGGAAATTTCCTAATTAGGAAGATAATAGTATAACCCCCCACTTCCTTCTTTGGCCGTTTATGTCTGGAACCAAGGCTGACAACTGACAAATATGATGTCTCCACGTAACTTTAAGCTTATGGTATGCTAATTTTGTAGCCAACACACTTCTACAAGTCATAATTATTGATAAATCAGAGAGGTCAAGCAGAGGATTAAATGGCAAAAAAAGTCATTAATTAAAAAAATTTTTTGAGAATTCTCGCTGAAGTTTTTTGCAGCAGCTGTAAGGTCGCAAGACATTAAAAAAAAACATATGAACGAAAATTGGACAGTTGCTTGACGTCAAGCAAAATATTGTTTTCTTTTAACTCTGCCACTAACACAAGTGTTTGAACTAGAGATTTTTCTGGACCTGAGGGGACTTGAAACTCAAACAAGTAACCATTTGTGGTACTGAGTCGCTGCTTACCGGATTAGGCAAAGACATGGGATGCAGAAAAATTTCCGCATTAAGCAAACTACTTGATTGGGAAAATGTCACCGTTGAAGTAATATCTGGGGTAAGAATGTCAAGAGGGATCAAAATAGCTTTAATGAGTATGTATGTTACTATAATTAGACGACGAATCTGTTACATTATCTTGGCTGGTATCGCTTATAGGTTATGATTTTCTCATGTTTGGTTTGACATATACAACACCGCATAGTGCACTAAAACGGAAAGAACTGTTGGTTTGACAGGCCTCCAGGCATATTCATTCTACCCATGGCATCCATGTTATCTTCTTGGGCATAGGGGTCATCAAAGCGTGCTCCTGGAGGCACGCCAAAACGACCACCACGGTTATTATTGTTTCTGTCAAAAATGGGATGATTGGGCGACGGATACATGCCTCCATCACCCATGGAAGGACCCAAAGGATCAATGTAGGGCTTTAATTCTGGATTGCGTGGCAATCCCGGTGGATTGAGGTCTCTGTCCCCGATTGTAGGTATCAGCATGGGCGGATTGCCCGATGGCCGGGTCAATATTTCCATTTCATCGTCAAAATCAGGCATATCGCTGGGCCTGTGTATTCTTGAAGTCTTGGCTGTGTCCACTGTAGCTGCAGCGGGTGGTGGGGGCAGTTTTGGGCGCCGTGCCGTTTCGTGGTGTACGGGAAGTGGATCATTGTCGCCAAACAAACGGACAAACTGGGCATTGAAGTTGTCCCGAACCGAAGCAAGCTCGTTTTCTTCAACGCGAAACTTGAGCAGCAGCGATTCCCAGTCGATGACCGTGCTGGTGGCGGTCGACGCCACCACCAAGTTGATAAGGATGGTACGTGGTCCCAATTCGGTCACCACGAGCGCTGTGGTGTCGTCAAGCGAGTACTGGATCGAGCCAGCTGCTTTCTTCTTCACCTTAAGCTCACGGCCCAAAGCCTCACGTACGTATTGTGTAGCTAATGTTGCTGCTGCTTCTAAAGAGTTCATGGTGCGATTGATTAATTCTCGCGGCGAAAATCCACACCTTAAAAGGAAAAGACCAAAAACAAAGAAATCCTACTGCTTAGTGACTTTTTTCTTACTGCTACGGTCATACATGAGTTCTGTCGCTTGATGTTTGATTCAAGGTTGGGGATTCTTCTCCATTGTTGTTTCGGACCTGTACATAAACCGCCGACCCTAACGAAAAAGATCAGGACCGCCCCTCGTCCCACCCCTCCGTCCCCCTAACGTAACCACGACACCAGCAACCGGCAATAATCGTCGGACTTTACAACCAACAAAGATCCGCTTTGTTTCTGTCACCATCACGATCTATTTTTTTTTTCTCTAAGTGTAACAATCTTCATTGTAAAATGTATATGGTTGACACCACGATCCGCCCCCCAAAAACCGCCCCATCTACGCTCCCCGGCCGTCCGTTGGATATCCCACCACCAAAATAAAAAAATAAGGGAGAGAAACTAAAACAAAAAACAAAAAACCCAAAGTTACCCGTCCTTCACGTGATGTATTTTTTCTCCTGGTCTCAAACCCAGTTCACCACATCAATAATCCACAGGATAAATCGGCACCACGGACACTTTACACCTCCACCACCCTGCCAGCCAATGACTACCACCGTGCCTTTGATATACTCCTTTCCCGAATTTTTGGGGGTTGCCGATGCTGTGGCCGACCATGTGATTTCGGCGCAGAACCTCACCCTTTACCAGACGTTAGACCTTGACCAGATTGCTGCCATCAAAGAAGACCGCTTGAAACGGCCCCAGTTGTTTGCCAGCAACAGTACTGCGTCCATAACAGGCAGCACCGCGCTCTCACACAGCTCCAGCACCTCACAGATCAACACCAACAGCTCGACGCCGCCCAACGGCAAGTCCAAGAAGGAAAAGAAGAAACGGGCCGAGACCCGCTTCAAAATCGCCATTTCCGGTGGCTCCCTCATCAAGATCTTGAACCAGGGCTTGCTTTCGAGACAGCACGCTATTGAGTGGGACAAATGGGACATTTACTTTGCGGACGAAAGATTGGTGCCGTTCGACTCGCCCGACTCGAACTACGGCCAGGCCAAGAGAGAGATTTTCGACCGTATCGAGGGTGACAAGCAGCCCCGTGTATTCCACATCGACGAGCTGCTTATCACCGACCCCCAGGAATGTGCTGACCACTACGAAAAGATTTTGGTCCACAACTTTGCCAAAAAGGACTCGGTCAAGTTGCCCATGTTTGATCTCTTGCTCTTGGGATGTGCTCCTGATGGCCACATAGCATCGCTTTTTCCCAACCACGGCGAGCAGCTCCGTGAGAAGTTGGCCTGGTGCATGCCAGTGTCTCATGCACCTTCAGGGCCCGAAAACAGAATCACTTTGTCGATACCAGTCATCTGCCACGCGGCAAGAGTCACGTTTGTGGTGGAAGGCTTGACAAAGGCTCCTATTGTGAGAATAATAATGGAAAGACCTGAAAAGGGTTTGCCGAGCTCGATTGTGTGTGAGGGAGCGGTAGGAAGAGTCAGCTGGTTCGTCGACGACGACGCCTTGAAGGACTGTTACGAGATCACCAAGAAGAAGTACAAGTACTTGTCGATACCCGACCCTGCTTAATTGTGTCCATCAGAACTGTTACATTTTATACACTTCTTTCCATGCATTATATCATAGAGCTATTCGTCTTGTCTCTCTTTTTATTGTACTAAATATCCTTGACAATGTATTCCGCAGGAGCACGGTCTGCCCACTCGGTCCAGCTTCCGTCGTAGACACGGATAGGCACATCAAGCCCAATCACAGACTCGATGGCAAGCCGTAAGATGACGGCAGTGACACCAGAGCCACACATGACGATGATGCCCTGTTTGTTTCCCAAGAAGTCGCGGTTCAGCAAGTCCAAGCCGAACTCGGCCTGGAACAAGTCCAAGAGTTCCTGCTTCGACTTGTAGGTTCCGTCCTGTTGGCTGAGGACCTTGCCAAAGGGAAGAGAAAGAGCGCCGGGGACATGGCCTGAGCTCAAGCCTGGTCTTGGTTCGGGCGCCTTGCCCGTGAAGCGGTCAGCCGAACGCGCGTCGAACGTGATATACTTGGACGTGAGCTCGTTGTTTTGGACCAACAGCAACAACTCGTCGTATTCGATCACCTGCTGCTTGTAGTTGGCCTCGAATTGTTCTTTGGAGATGGGAGTATACGGCGTGGAAGTGGCGCGGCCGGTTCCAAACGACGAGACGGGGGTAGTTTCGACCGGGAACCCGCTGTTTTTGTAGGAAACGTAGTTGTTCAAGAGATACACCTTGGGATGGCCAAAGAGAGCAAACGTCCATGCGGCACGCGGTGCGGAGAACACGCCCAGCTTATCGTACACCACAAGCTTATCGTCCTGGGAAAGGCCCAATTCGGCGATGCTGGAAGCAAACTTTTCGTACGACGGAAGCGTGTGTGGGTACGTCGCGTTGGGGAGCGAGATGGCGTCCAAGTCAAAGAACGCCGAGCCACCGATGCGTTCCTCGTTCAAGAACTCCTGCTTGCAGTTCTTGGGGTTGTTGGGCATGTACCACGTGGCATCGACGGGCACGACCCGCGACTTGGTGTTGGCAAGCGCAGCACGGAACGCGGAGGGTGTGAGTATCGAAAGGTAAGTTTTAGTCGCCATTGAAGGAAAAGAAAGGTACGGTTCTTTTTCTGGGGGAAGCCGTTCTTATGTGGCTGCAGCCTCCGAAAAAAAAAAGCCTCCAAACAGGCCTCCGCAAAAGGCCTCCGCAAAAGGCCTCCGATAAAGGCCTCCGCAAAAAAAGCCTCCTAAGCGCGCACTAAATCTCGAGACAAACAATAGGCATTGGGATACAATGGCTATTGTGTTTATGTAATTTCTTGTTATTTATACAGCTTACTCTTTTCCAACCATGGCTTCGCTGAAGCGGCTGGTGTCGACCTTCATAAACTCACGCAAGGCCATGGTCGCGTACGAACTGACCCCCAACTGCATCTTCAACACAATGGCAAGCTTGTCGCCCGTGCCGTCCGTCTCGATGATCCGGCTGGCAGTCGTGCCTTCTTTCTGGAGCCGCAAGAGCTCCAAGTCGTTTCTCACCAACGGCACGCTGTCGTCAGCATAGCGCACCATCTCGTAGCCCAAGCTCTCGGGACGCGTCATCACCGCACGGTACGATCCACAGAGCGAAAACTCCTTGACGCGTCTCACCATCTTGTGCGGATCCAACCCGTCGCGGGCCATGGCTTCTTCGTAGACCCGCACGAGCTGGGGGTTCGTGGGATACGTGATCTTGTAGCCAGGCGTGGGCAACACGACATCGTAAATCGTATACTTGTTCGCTTCAAGATCCTCCTTCGTGATCGCATGCACCTTGACGTCTTTGCTCACAGCCACGTCCTCCTCAAAGTCATCGTCGCCCGCTACTTCCTGCTCGTCGGCAAGAACCAAGTCGCCCTCCTGGACCGCCAACCCAAACATCTCGATCCGCTTGGACGCGACCAAGTTCCAGATATAACTCTGGTACGCATGGGCATACATGATCCGCAAGTTCTTGGGGATCGCCATCAAGGCCCGGAAGTACGAGTTCAGCAGATACTTGCCGTCCTGAACCTTCTCTTTCTCCAACACGCTCAATATCGCGTGCTCAGCCGCAAACCGACGCGGCATCACCTTCAATGTCGCCTGCGGGTCCTTGGTCTCGGCCCACTTGCGTCTTCCTTCCACAGAATCAGGCGCAACCACTTCCTGTTCCGACAAGATCAACTCCGCCGCGCCTTCCCAGTCGTCCTTAAGAATATGGATCCCCAAGACATGTGTCGATATCGAAAAGGACCCGAACCGCTGCATCCCGTAGTAGTTGATAAACCCCTTGGTCTTGAGCGACTCGAAACAGTCAGCAACCACTGCCTCGATTTCCTGGTCGGGCGTCACGGCCTTGACATCTCTGATGGTAATGACGAACTCGTTCCCCTTCAAGTCGCCCAAGCCCAACGGCTGGTCCTCGTACGAGAATCCACCCAACACCGACCCTCTCAAAGCCTTGTTGAGCGAATTGATCCGCACAATCTTGCCACGATGGATACTGAATCGCTGACACGTCGCCCCACGACGGTCCTTGGTGCCAGCAAACCCAATGGCCTTGTTGGGGAACCGAATAAACTTGGCGATGGTCAGTGCCACCTCCATCGTCTCTCTGTTTTCCTTGAAAACCGTACAGTGAAGGTACGGCTTGAACGGACCCAAGCCATAGTTCACCACGCCGTTTTCGTCCACATGGTGCATGCTTTCCTGGGGATGTCTTCTCGCGGTGTTTGTCTTTTTGGCAATGGCGATCTGGAACGTGTTCTCCGACGACGTGAGGGTCTCCAATTTACCCTGGAACGCAGCACGGAGCAACTGGTGCAACTTTCCTCGCGTCTGTTTATCATCAAAGCGCGTCTTGGTCTCCATGTTGTTGCCCGTGTTGAAGAGCTCTTCGATCTGGGCAAGCTCGTCGGCCGAAAGCAACGTCAAGATCTCCTGGCGGTGTTCGTCCAGCAACGTGTACTTGGGCTCGGCAAGCTTGGCAGCCTTGATGGCCTCGATCTCTTCCGGGGTCTTGTTTTCGAGCTCCTTGCGTTCAAGCTCACGCTTCTCGTTCCGTCTCTCCTTCTTGGTCTTGCCCATATCAATGCCGTCGTCGGTCAAGTGAACAACCTGGCCGTCCATTCCAATCTCATTGACAAGAAAATCAGCGTACAACTGCTTGATGGACCCGATAAAACCGCCGTCTTTGTTGGCGTCGTTGATGTACGACGTGATGCCAACCTGCGATTCCTGGACGACCTTGGCCGCCCGTTCTTTCTTGGTAAACTTGGCCTGAGGAATGGCATCAAACTCAGCACTTCTTTTGACTCCTGCACCCAAGCTCATGATGTTCTTGGTTCGTAGGAGTTTGAATAGTTATTGGATACGAAGCATAGATTTCGCGATGAGTCTGAAAATTGACATTTTTGTCTCCATTTTGTCCCCATTTTTTTTTGGCCCCGAGCCCACGGCCAAGTTTAGAACAAAGTACAACTTTAGAACAAAAATACCGAAGCGTTGGCAACAGACATTTTTGTACGTTCATTTAATTGGTGCTGAGCTGCCCAGGAACTAACGTCTTTTTGGAACAAACGAAATATTGTAAGTTACGGCTACCATTTTCTCGGTTCTTTTGCTGCTGACCAGAGTATTTTTCGCAACCACAAACAAAATCTTTTTGCAACTATTGCTACCATTGCCTTCACTAAATATAATGCTAAGAATCAGAGACCCTCTAGAATTACCTGGCGGCTACAAGACCGAGCGACTTGGCTTTAAGCTGTTTGCCAAAGCCTGTTCCCGCAGCATCTGGGGCGAGGAGCCGGACAGAATTTCCCATTCTGCCGATACAACGATGCCCCGTGAAAGAAAGCCGCTTGCGACCGTCAAGCGGACATCAGGGAATGTCACGGTAGCAAAACCGGCTGGCAGCAGCCCCCAATCGAGCCGTGTGCTTGTCGTCACCAACATCCCAGCGAACGCCACCGTCAATTGTCTCCTTGAGCAAGTCTGCGGCGGTCCGTTGGAACGGCTTGAATTCTGTGGCACCAAGCTTGTGGTTTACTTTGTGTATGCCGAACATGCGCAGCGGTTCTACAACTACGGCAAGCATAGCGGGCTTTTGCGGGTCAATGGCCATCCCGTGGTGGTGGACTGGGCCGATGCCACCAACACGGAGGTATCAGGAGTGTATCCTGCTGTTTCCAAGCACTTGATGAGCAGCATTGACCAGGGCGCCCGCAGGACATTGATCTTTGCCGTGCCGGTTCCCGGCAAGCTTCTTCGGGACGATAAGAAGCTCTTTTATCCCGATGCAGCCCGCCACTTCTCCCGGCTCAGCATTGGCCAGATCAAGCGTGATTTCGCGGGGTACGGCACGGTAGTCGATGCCTGTCCGGTGATTTCCCGCAAACTCTGTTTCAGTCTTGCGTTTGGCGACGTCCGCTCGGCCATCCGGGCAAAGCAAGACTGTGCGACAAGAGGATCCGACATGCACCACAAGTACGGCCACTGGCGTATCTGGTACGGCAGGGATGCCACCGACAAACCGGTTCCAGCTATATAATTACCTTTCCTAATTGGGACAAAAGATAAACTTGCCAAATTTAACGAGACAAACTTATCTTTTCTAAACCAAAAACCACTCGTTTATCCACGCCCCAAATGTCACAACGAACGCCCTGTAGAGCCAGATCCACGCTATCATCAGCACCCACGCCGTCAGGAGACCTCAGACGGCCACCGTCACGCGCCACTGTCCAGACACACTCGCCTCGCATGCGCGTACGGCCGCAGTCCGCGATGGGCAGCCTCGGCGACTTGAGCAGTCGTCCCACGACGCCCTCCATTTTCCGGGCGCCGGTTGAACCATACACGGGCAGCATCACGGTTTCTATCAGACCCAATCCTCACACGGCGGCACAGCTGCCGTGGCAGATTCAGGAGGCCCTCAACACCATCGTCAATACCCCCGACCAGCTGTCGTTCAGCTTCGACTCGGTGTTTGCAGCAGACCCACACCTCACCAACCGCCAGGTCTACCGCCTGGTGTGCTCCCAGATCGTCGAGAAGTTCTTGCACGAGGGCTACAACGGCACCATATTCGCCTACGGAATGACGGGCTCGGGCAAAACGTTCTCGATGCGAGGCACCGACACCGATCCCGGGTTCGTGTCGTTGGCCATCGACGACATCTTCGACAAGATCGAGGCCGACGGCATCAGTAAGGAGTCCACGGTGAGTGTGTCGTACTTGGAGATCTACAACGAAAAAGTGGTTGACTTGCTCCAGCCATCAAACGTGTTGGCCACCGACTTGAAGATCAGAGACGACCCCACCTACGGCACGCGTGTCGTGGGCATCTCCAGCCCGTCAATCACGTCGAAAACTCAGCTTCTTCAACTAATACGGAAAGGTGACATGGGAAGAAAGACGAGTGCCACCGACTTCAATGCCCGGTCATCACGGTCGCATTCCATTCTCCAGATCAGAATGTCCACGGTGGATCTTATGACACAGACACAGCTGCACTCCACACTATCACTCTGCGACTTGGCGGGGTCCGAAAGAGCCCTGTCGAGCGCTGAACGCAGAAAGGAAGGCTCGTTCATCAACAAGTCGTTGCTTGCGCTATCCACGGTGATCAACAAGCTCTCGCTCCTGACCAACACACCGGGCATGATGGAACACATCCCGTACCGCGACTCGAAGCTTACACGGTTGTTGCAGCCGGCACTTTCCGGCTCCTCGCTCATTCTGATCTTGTGCACGATACATATGGGGCCCGCTGCTGGGCTGGAGACGTACAATACACTCCGGTTTGCTGCACGAGCGAAAGATATTGTCATGAACGTGGAGCAGAACAAGACACTGGCGATCGACAGTGCCAATTCGCGCAAGTTGATTGCGGAGTTGCAGCACCAAGTCGAGCAGCAGAAGGCAGAGATTGCACGGCTCCAAGGTGCGCCTCCGGCGTCGGCCGGGCCCGACACAACTGCCGAGACCGAGATGCTCCACGAAAAGCTCCAGCACTACGTGCGTCTAGTAGACTTGCAGAAGACCGAGACGGTGATCCTCAAGAACGATGCGATGAACGATATCTTGGGCACGGGGCTCGACTCGCTGCAGTACATGATGGCCAACTTGGAGGAGTTCTACAAACGGGTGATGGGCGAGATAGACGAATACAAGTCATACATTGCCCACTTGGAAGGATTGGTGCGAGCCAATCAGGTACCCGCGGCTCCGCTTAGCGATAAGATGACGCATGCGCTATTGAAGGACCAGGAAGAGGAGATTATCAATCTCAAGGAACTCATACAGGACAAAGACCATATCATCAAAAGCTTGTCAAAAACCACCAAGTTGCGGCGGTTGGTGGACTCGAACTCGAATATCCCCCAGGACCTGTTTTCGGAGCCGTTCTCGAGCCCGTTCTCAGATGCCGAAGGTAAAGAAAACCTCAGTTTCCAGTCGTCGTTGCGGCTGTTCAAGATCAGTAGTCCCAAAAGGGAAAGGGGGAATTTTATTGTGTAATAATAAGAATAATAATAATAATAATAATAATATTAATATTGTGCGGCTGACTAATTCCACTTTGGAGCCATAACGCCTGATTGCGAATGACAGCGTGAGGGGTGCATTTGGGGTGAGTCAAAGAAAACGGAGTTAACCAAGAATAGTAATAAAAAATACTACTACATGCATAAAGATCCGATGGATTACGACACAACCGCCCCTCTGCCTCCCCGTTTTCGGCTTAGTAATTTATCTATCGTATCGCTATAAATAAGAGACACATTCTCTGCATTGGCGGCTATGCGTTTATTTAAGAAACAACGGCACGCCAATTGCTGCGTTACCGAACCACCCCTCCAGTCCCAGCCACCTACACACGTGCCTGAGGAGGATGCGAAGCCCGATCTGGAGTCTGATCCAGATACAGATACAGAAACCCTTTACCGCACAACTAAACCCACCCAGTTGCAAGACACCTATGCCGCCAATTATACCAACTATCTCCCGTTCGTGGTACGACGCAGGGGCATACAAAACTACCGGCTCGCTTCTCACATCACGGATTACGACAGCGATGAGTCGACAATCTTAGATGGCGACTTTGACGATAGCATCGCCCACGGAACGGTCATGGAAAGCCACCCGGCGTCGTTCAACCTCAAACGTGAACTTGTCGTGGTCGACGAGGCCCTCAAACACGTCTCGTTCTTGTTTGCGAGCCACGAACTGTACGAACACTACTTGCTGCTCCGAAAGAAACCCAGTACCCACGATAGACGCATGGGCTTGGGTTTGCCGTTGCTCAAGATCCAGGTCCCTTACCTAACCATTTTTCGCAAGAATATGCCCACAATGGTCATCAAGCGATACCGTGAAGAGCCATTGCCGGCCTCCGCCGCGGGTGAGTTGCCTGAAGGCGATGATCTCGAGTCGTACACCTTCTGTAAGGTGTTTATGAAGTACCACAACACCATTCGAACCTTACGCTTCCAGTTCTTTGCGCTGAACGCCCAGCAGTTGGGCGACGAAATCGTTCTCTTTTTGCACAACGAAAAGCGCTACGGCGATTTCGTGTACCGTGATACTCGCTTCAGGATGTTGGGTACGCCGTTGCTTGCAGCATACATGCTGAGCTACGATTTCGGGTTGAAATTGGTCATTATCGACGACGACAAGCCGTCGCTCTGCGACGACTTCATCTATAAAAGATCGTCGTCGTTCCTTTCTTCCAACGTCTCCTCATATCCGTATCCACACCCAGATAACCCCTTGATGGCGGAAAGTGTGACGGACAGACACATGTACGTCAGTAATCAGTATCCTCCATTTGCCAAGTACAATCGCTTGCCTGAAAAATTGACCTTCATGCCGAAAAAGTTCCATGAAATCGCCAATATCGAGATGTACCAGCACGACGCGGCTTGTCCTCTGACCAATTGGAACAGCACGTTGTCGGTATGTGACGATACTTTGACTCTCAACTCAATCTTTCTTGTTTTGAGGGAAATCGGAATTAGGTGCAGCAGCAAGTCCGGCAGACCTTCACTGGGTACCATGCCGGGGATGTTGGCGATGAATTCCGCATCAGCAATGTGACTATGTATTTATTATTTTCTTTTTGAAGTAGAGTATAGTTTTAATGATATGGACAACTTAATATCTTTCTGGTGATCTTGATCTTTCTCTGGTTCTGGCAGGCGAACGTGATCTTTCCCTCTTTCTGGCTGGTGATCTCGACGGCGATCTCGAGTACTTGCCTCTGTGTTCCCTTTCGGGCTCTGCACGGTCATCACGTTCACGATCGCGATCTTCACGACCTTCTCTGCCGTATCTCTCGCCGCCTCTGTTGTCGTAGGTAGGTTCTCTCAATTGGCCCCGGCTGCGGAAATCTCTGTCATTGTATCCATCATAATCACGACCATAGCTTCCGTATCCTCCTGCGCCGGAACCTCTTTCGTATCCTCTGTCGTATCCTCTGTCGTCATACCCTCTGTCATCGTATCCTCTATCGTCGTACCCTCTGCCACCGTCGTAGCCACCTCTGCCACCATAACTTCCGTAACCACCTCTAGGTCCATAGCCTCCTCTGGAAGAGCTGCTGTAACCGTAACCACCACCTCTGGAGTAGCCGTATCCACCTCTTGGTGCGTAGCCATAACTACCTCTGCCACCTCTTGAACTGTAGCCGTATCCACCTCTTCCTCTGAATCCACCTCTGGTTCTTACACTGTAGGGATCGGACCGGGCAAGTTGGACCACTAAACCCTCTTTCATGGTGTACAGCAAGGCTTTTCCGTTTAACTCAAGGGCCTTTTCGCAGCTCTCGGCCTCTTTATATTCAACAAAGGCGTATTTTTCACCGTCGTCGGTTCTGGGAGGAGGAATATCCAATCTGACTAATTCACCGTATCTATTGGTTAGTGATGCTCGGAATGATCTCATATTCTAGAGGGAAAGGAGGAAGGGAAAGGAGGGAAAGGAGGGAAAGGAGGGAAAGGAGGGAAAGGAGGGAAAGGAGGAAGGAAGCAAGGAAGGAAAAGCTGGGGGCAGGAGGATCTTGATTGGAACCTGTGAGAGAAGAGAATAATTGATCGTGGAATGGTACTTACTTTTCAAAGTCGGGAGCCAAGTCAGCTGCCTTGGACTCTTTGGAGAAACCAGTGACGTATAATGTGTTCTTCGGCATTTCGTCTGTGGGTTAGTTCGAAAGGTTACCTTTTTTTTCATTTGGTGACTTGACTATTTGTGTTTTTGAACAGCGCACGTAAATAAGGGTCGTGTCTGACATCTCAATACTATTATCCATCTCGCACGACTCTTGAAATTAAAGTTCATGTCCACGTGACATGCCCAACATTTTTTGAATCCAACAATTCTACACATAGGGGTTGCGGGGGGACAACAGGCCCCTAGTGATCATCTGTGTCGCTTACACAGTGCGAATTTGAATAATACCGTGTCATTTGTTCCAAGATCTGGTACCAACTCGTCAGGTTCCAGAAAAATCTCACTGGTCTGTCACCTAAAAATTTGCCCCAAGCCCAGACACACAAAAGTGAAATACAAAAAAAAAAAATTACTTGTTACCAACGCTTCAGCTCAACAACACACCGCCTACGACCCACACTATTCTACTTAAGAGCCTTAGTAGTTGATCAGATATACACCACTGTACAGCGACTAGCAGAAGCAGTAATTAAAAAGGGCCGTTTGCACACTAGAAGCCCTCCAAAATACAGCAGCAGAAGCAGCGAAGTGTGAAAACCCTCCTAGTTCTCAAACATGAATATCGAAGACAACTTTATGGAACACAACTTCTTGTCGACACTCGAAGAGGACCACGATATCCTTGACGAATTTCTCGATCAACGCGTGTACGACTCGATCGGCAACAACACCCCGATTTCGGGTGCAGTCAAGGAAGAAAATGAAGCAATGTTGCTTGACAACTTGTACCAGGAAAGCAAGGAATACATGTACGCTAACAACCAGATCGAATCGACATCGAACAGTATCTACGCTAGTCCGATCAAACACGAGGTACGCAGCGACTTTATAAATAATTCCTCCATTGTTGAGTATGACGATGTCCGCGACGAGCTCTCAAAACTAAAATTTGGCAACCAGTACATGAACCCGTGTCCTGACTCGCTCGACCTACCTGCTTCCTACTTGGACTTTTCACCAAAAACAATGGATGCCTTACCATATAAACTCGACGTCTTGAACCTTCCAACGTATTCCCGGGTAGAAACCCAGATCAAACTCAACTTTTGCTTGAGTCCTCCTCCCCCTCAATTGTTGTTACACATTCCACAAGATCTCATCTCTAAGAACAAGTTTTGTCTCAATGAAAATATCAACGATTTAAGCCCTAAACTCAAGGAAAGCCTACTCTATATGGACGCATATGTCCTCACCAGTGACCTCGAAAAGTCCTGCAATATCTGTGTGAGATGTATCAAGAGAGAACAAAGAAGAGCGTCCAGAAGAAAGGCCGGTGCCAGCGGCGATGATAGTTACAGCACACCAGCTCCACCTTCTGGAGCCATGAAGAACAATCCAAACTCGTGGTCAGACGAAACTATGATGAAGAAGGCAATTATCTTCAATTCCAAAGAAATTGTGTCCTTTCCACCTCCAAATGGCTTGAACAATGAAACGTCAAAGTCTTTGGAGACTTCGGTTCGTATCATTTGTTACTGCAGGCATCACAAGGAAAGTAACGGGTTTGTCTTGCTTTTTGTCATGAAGAACTACAAAGGTGAAGTTGTTGCTAAACAATTATCATCTCCAATCATGATCATGGATAGAAAGAAGACCACCACAACTAAACTTGACTCTAAGGCTAGTTCTGTGGTTGGCTCCTCAACTAACTTGAAAGAATTGAATCAAGATGACTCTGACGAGTACGATGGCAAGACAAACTTTTTCCCTGATTCCCATACAACTCCACAAGATCGTAACGGAGCTGAATTAATAAATGCGGTGCATCCATTATCGCCAAATTCAATAGACGAGTCAGCATCTGACCCACATACCAATACTGATACTTCAGCAAGAGGACTCAAGAGGAAAAAGCTTTCGATTGACGACTCCTTTAATAATTCATCGAATCCAATGTTCAATGGTTCAGTTAATGGATTCTCGCCCGTGAGCAACAGTGATACAAACACCTCAACCAGTTACCTAATGGTGAAACAAAAGGGTTCGTTCTCACAGTTTGGCTTGTCATCGATTCCTCAGCAGCCAACTGATCCTCAGCAAAACTTGCCGTCTATTCAGCGAATAATTCCTGCCCAAGGTCCAATCAGAGGTGGAATTGAAGTGACGTTGTTGGGATTTAACTTCCGTCCTGGTTTAAACGTCAAGTTTGGTGCTAACCAAGCCTTGGCTACGCATTGTTGGTCTGAGACCACCATTGTGACATACTTGCCACCAGCTGCTCAACCAGGGCAGGTTTTGGTTAGCTTCGAAGACCAGGAAGTGGCGCTTTATGGAGCTGCTCAGCAACAACAAATTTTCACTTATTCGGATGATACTGACAGACAATTGATTGAATTGGCGTTGCAGATTGTTGGCTTAAAGATGAATGGTAAATTGGAAGATGCAAAGAATATTGCCAAGAGAATCGTTGGATCTGATACTGGAAACAATGGAGGCAATCCAAGCAATATAAATGGAGGTGGTATACAAAACTCAATGAATCAGGCAAACATCGACTGGTACGACAATGCCCAAAAAGCAGCTGAACAGATGTCCAAGTCCGACTTATCTACTGAAGAGATCTTGATCAACTTCCTTAGTTTGGTTGATCTTCCAAACTGTCCAATCATTATTCCAAACTGGCAATTGTGTAACAGTCAAGGCCAGACTCTTTTGCATTTATCCACAACAAAGAAATATACCAGATTGATCAAGTTTTTGATTACTCATGGGTGTAAGATTGACGTTCAAGACAACCAAGGGATAACACCTTTGTTCTTGGCCTCTTTATGTGGACACCGTGAATTGATCCAGGTGTTTGTTGATCGTAAATCCAATTGGAACTTGAAGTTGTCGAACGACAAGTATTTGAAGGAGTACTGTGACTTGAATGTGTTGGATATGTTTGAGAAGTTGGAGCATGCTTCAACTGCTGTTGAAGCACACGAAGATTTAACGAAGACCAAGAGTTTTGACTCGTTGAACTCGATCACCTGTAGCTACGGACGTCATATTTCCAAGATGGTGATGCAAGATGAGTTTAGCAATCCTTCTGGTTGCGAAGGTAATTTCCAAGACATCCACCACCATGAAGTCTCTACCTATGAAAGCAGCGAGTATGCTGACTCTGAGTATGAATCTAACGAAGGGTATAGTTCTGGGGAGTACGATGAAGATTATGACGATGATTATGGCGATGTGGTTGATGGAGACGACGACTCAACCTCGATCGGAGAAGATGGAGAATCGATGAAAACGATTGTTGCTACTGAGTCTATCAGTGAGTGCGAGGAGCAGTTATCACTGAACAGTGGATTATGGCAGAAGGTGAAGAATGTGTTTAACAACGACGACGAAGAAGTTCTTCCTTCGTATGACGACTTGTTTCCGTTTGGACCCTCATCATTTCAGTCGAAGCCAAAGACTTCGATTGAAAGAAGCTTGAATGAAGAAAGTGGTGTGGTTGAGGGATCGTCTTCTCCTGTAACGATAGATGAGCATGACGACGGCATAGCTTCTGATTCTTCTGATGACTTGGTGATTTCGTTTATCAACCATCCACGGAAGACGGTCGAGAACGATAAGATGTTATTATTCTTCTGGTTCCCTGTTTTGGTGGGTATTCTAGGCTTATTCTTTATGGTTTCCGTGATGGGCTACAGAATCGAGTTTATTGAAAGCATCAAGATATACGTCCGAGACACGATTGGAAATTGGATGGTTGGAGACGAGAGAATCATGTCGGTGTTTAATAATGATTATGGACGGCTAGTTGGTTGAGAAACGGGTAATATTTATAATTTTGTATATGGCAAACTAACATTAATAAGGGGAAATAATTGCGACGACCAGAAATCATCAAAACATTTTTATATCTTTTAGATGAAAACGGTGGTGTTGCTCAAAAATGCGACGGTGCCTCAAGATCCGTACCAGGAGACTTTTGAGGGGGCGGGATTCGTACCGCGCTTTGTACCGTTGTTGACCCACACTGACTGGGACGCAGCTGCAACACTCGAGTACTTGAACAGCAGCGAGTTTCTCGACACCGTGCCATACTTTATCATCACAAGCCAGCGTGCTGTTGAGATCTTCAGCAAGTACCTTGGTCAGGTTACAGAACCAGTGCGACACCGCATCTTACAAAAGGTTGGGTACACCGTGGGGCCTGCAACACATGAGGTGCTCACCAGAGTTGGGTTTGGCGATGTTCGGGGCGGCGAACATGCTGGGAACGGTGCCAAGTTGGCTGAGATCGTCCACCACGACATGGGAGGAAGTGAAAACCGCTCCAAGATCGTGTTTTTCACCGGCAAGATCCGTAAGGATATTATTCCCAAACGACTTAAGGAATTGGGCTACAACTTGGACGAAAGGATCATTTACCAGACTGAATCGAGGCACGATATCGTGCCCACCTTCATGCGTGAGTACAACAGCGTTGATGCTGGTGACGAGAACTGGATCGTCTTCTTCAGCCCGCAGGGCACCGAAGAAATCGTTCACCATGTCAGGCTCCACAATAAAAGTTTTAAGATCGCCAGTATTGGTCCTACAACCCAGGAATTCTTGAACAACAACGGGGTGGTGCCGCATGTTGTCGCTGCCAAACCTACAGCCGCATCGTTACTCGAAGGCATAAATAGCAATAAATAAGTATAAAAATCAGATAATAATAAAAAAAAAACTACTCACTTGAACGTGCCCTTGACCACGTCGATGATGTGATCAACGACACCGGGGTTGGATAAGGTCGAAGTATCGCCCAATTGGTCTTCTTCGCCGGCCAAGATCTTTCTCAAGATTCTTCTCATGATCTTGCCTGATCTCGTCTTGGGCAAGTCGTCCACCAACAAGATCGATTTGGGAGCAGCAAATGGACCAATTTCCTTTCTTACCGTCAAGATCAACTCTTTCTTGACCGCATCGGCATCGTCCGTCGTATTCTTGAGCGAAACGTAGGCCGCAATCGCCTGTCCCGTCAAATCATCGGCATATCCAACCACCGCGCTCTCAGCAACTAGCGGATGTTCAATCAACGCCGCCTCGATCTCAGCCGTCGATAATCTGTGTCCAGACACATTCACCACATCATCAACCCGGCCCAAGATCCAGTAGAATCCGTCCTTATCTCTAGCCGCACCGTCGCCGGAAAAATAGTGATTGGGGTACGGCTTCAAGTACGTATCGATAAACCGGTTGTAGTCGTTAAATATCCCTCTGGTGATTGAGGGCCACGCTGACTTAATGGCCAAAACACCCTCGACGTCGTTCTCCTTGAGTTCTTCGCCCGTGGTAGGGTCCAAGATCTTTGCATCGATTCCAAAGAATGGGAACGACGCCGAACCGGGCTTGGTGGGAGTTACGCCCGCCAATGGGGTCAACAAGTGCGATCCAGACTCGGTTTGCCAGTATGTATCGACGATATGGGCCTTCCCGCGGCCGATATGGTCGTTGTACCAGTGCCAAACTTCAGCTGCAATCGGTTCACCCACCGATCCAAGCGTCCGGAGCGACAGCAAGTCGTATTTCTCTACGTACTTGGTGCCTGCCCGCTTCAACAATCTCAATGCTGTGGGTGCAATGTAGAACTGGTTGACCTTATACTTGTCGACAATTTCCCAGTATCTCGAGTAGTTTGGATAAGCAGGTGTTCCCTCAAAGACAACCGTAGTGGCACCGTTCAATAATGGACCGTACACCACGTAGGTGTGGCCCGTGATCCAACCAATATCGCCCGCAGTAAAGATGATATCTTCTTCATGGACATCAAATGTGTACTTGGTGGTCAAGGCCGCACCCAACAAGTAGCCAGCAGTATTGTGCTGGACACCCTTGGGCTTACCAGTAGATCCCGAGGTATACAACAAGAAGATGGGGTCTTCGGAATTGACAGGCACGGGAGGGAAATAAGGCCCGTACTTGGCTAATTCCTCGTGCCACCACAAGTCTCTGCCAGCATTGAATGGGACATGCTGGCTGCCTGTTCTCTTGAACACAATGACATTTCTGACGTCAGGACAGTCCTTGAGCGCATCGTCCACGATTTTCTTAGTTTCAATGGTCTTTCCGCCTCTCTTAGACTCGTCGGCGGTGATGACGATCTTAGAATCGCCATCCAAGATCCGATCCTTAAGGGATGTCGACGAGAAGCCAGCAAACACCACCGAGTGGACAGCGCCAATTCTGACGATGGCCAAAAGGGTGACGATGGCTTCTGGGATCATGGGCAAGTAAACGGCGACAGAGTCACCCTTCTTGACCCCCAACTTGGTCAAGGCCTGAGCCAACTTCGAGACTTGTTTCAACAATTCACCGTACGTGATAATTCTTCCTTCATTGACTTCGTCTGCCTCGTAAACAATGGCTGGTTTGTCGGGGTTCTTGAATGCCCAGCGGTCAACGGCGTTGTACAGCGCGTTCAATTCGCCATTGACGAACCAGGCAGGCAAGTCGCCGTTCTTAAAGTCGTCACTCTGGTCAACAGGGTAGCGTGCCAAGTCAAACGGGCGGGACCAGTCCAAAAGGGATTTGGCCTGGTTGCCAAAGAACGCGGCTGGATCCGTGATGGATTGGTGGTACAATTCCTTGTACTCCGCGAAATCACGCAAGTTTGGTTTCGTGTGGGGGTGGGACCGTTCACGGAACCCGGCAGGCGGTTCGGTAGCAAGCTCGTGATCCAAAGTAACGTGGCTTTCGGGCATTAGTAGAGATTAGGTAGAGAGGAGAAAGGAGAGGGCAAAAAGAAAAAGTGCGGAGGAATGGGTAGGGTATTTATATTCTGGGGTTACGAGAAGTCCGAAATGTGGTAGACAATGCCTGCAGAATGGAATATACGAACGGTGGTGGGTATGTTATTCTAACTGACCAATGGCGGCCGGGGAACTCAACAAAAATATGTGGTAACCCCACTTGTTGGGAACCCACACACATCAAGAAAAATCTGGGGTTGCCCCACAAAGCACTTAAGTGCGATGCCCCGCCGGCGAGCCAGCGAACGCATCGTCACCTGCACAACAGCCGATCCCCCGAGAATTAAACTAAACTTGAATCTTAATTCAGATGGTATTGATAACTTTAGTTAAGCTTTTCTTTTTATGCACTATTTATTTACAGGACGTTCATTGATTCTGGCAAAATCAATGGCTTCTAGTATCTTCTTTCCTCCATGAGCAATCAATTTGTCGCCCAATGCTATGCCCAACGCCGTGGCCTCCTCTTTCGTACGCACCTTGCCCACAATCTCGTCCTCCACGCTCGTTTTTCCGTCGGGAGACACGATTGTACCACGAAACCGTATTTCTTGTTTGTCTGCATCATACACCGTCTGCACACCAATCGGCACCGAACATCCACCTTCCAAGTACCGCATCAACGATCTTTCGGCGTAGCAGCACAATGCAGACTCGAGATCTTCGATCTCGGCGAGAATCTTCTTGATCCGCTCGTCGCCACGACGGATCTCGATTCCAAGCGCACCTTGGCCCACGGCCCAGAACATCTCGGGCGCACTCAACAATTTGGTGATGCGATGGCCCAAATCGACCCGCAACAAACCCGCAGCCGCAAGCAACAAACACTCAAACGGCGATTCGGGGTCATCTAACTTGGCTAAACGGGTATTGATGTTGCCTCGGACAGACTCGAACCGGAGATGAGGATAATGCTTGGCCAACTGCGACGAACGACGCAACGACGATGTTCCGACAAGCGAGCCCTGGGGGAGCTCTGCCAACGATGTATAAGAGGACCCCTGTCTCATCACAAGCGCATCGCGTGGCTCTACTCGGTTCAAGACACACCCGAGCTCGAATTCTTCGGGGAGATTCGTTGGCATATCCTTAAGCGAATGCACAATCAAGTCGAGCTTTGGGAAATCGTCCACAGCCTCAACAAGCAAGATCTCCAACTCCTTGGTCCAGAGGGCCTTCCCTCCAAATGAATAAAGCGGTTTGCTCTGTACTTTGTCTCCAAGCGTGCTAAGAGCAAGAATCGAGCAGTCGAGTTCGGGAAACTTGGCTTCAATGGTTGCCTTCACGATCTCGCTCTGCTTCACCGCAAGACTCGATTTCCGTCCTCCTATTTGGATATGCATGATCTTTTCGATTGTCTTGAATGTGTAGTTTAGAGGTGATTTTTCACCTGAGAAGATTTTTTTTTTCCTGTCAAACAATGGTCTGGGGGCATCCAGGGAACTGGTGCGGATATCAGGACTATATACGGCTGTAATGTCCTGTGCTGAACAAGGAAAATAATGGTGTGGACTAATTCGGAATGCGCCTAGAAATGCATCCGTTTTTTTGGAATGATGGTCGCAGTAAAATGATCTGGATTGGCCAATGAGATCGCTTCGTTAGTAAGCAGACCTTCTCCCTTCTAGACCCAATCTCTTTTTTTCTGATTACCGCAATGGTCCGATCCTGCACCAGCGCTCGGCACCACCACCGAACAACGGCGGCCTGCTGACATTTTTTACATCGATCTAGATTTGATTTACTTGATGAATATTAGTATGTATCTTCAGACTCATATTCTCCCTCACTCAACGTCTCTTCTCCTTTACTTAATTCCAGGTTAATCAGCTCCATCCCATCAAATGAAACTTCGGTAATGTTGTAGATCTGGTCGGCTGGCCGCGTATCGTCCTTTGTCTCTTCTTCCATCACCATAACCTGCAAGACCCGCTCAAGCGCAGAAATCCGCGCCAAAATCTCGTCCTCTCTACTCAAACTCTTTTGTTTAACACTCCCGTTGGTCTTGGTCTTTTCCAACGTCGCCTTGGCATACTTACGACTCAAAAGATCATCAATAAAGAGCGAGTCGGTCGATGCGGTCTGCAAATGACCCCGTAGAGTACTGATCGACTGCGTGTTAACCCGTGGTTTGGCAAAAGTCATGTTCTCCTGCTGGCTGTACCGCCTTCCTGAAGGCCGTGCTACGGAATTGATCCGACTCTTCATCAACATCAAACTCACGTCATCCTCTTCATCGTCGACCTCTCCGTCCATATCTGTCATAGGCGCACTATACTCCTCGGTTTCATGCTCTGGCTCAATCTCACTTGTGAGAAATGCAAAGTTCTTAAGCTTGTTGCCCATAGCCATCTTCTTGTGGTAACACTTGGACAACACCATCTCATATATAAATATTAGTATTATCAAGGGAAGCTTGAATGCATTCAACACATGATTCAACCCACCTTGTCGGTCCCGATCGTGCAATTTTGAGATCTTGAAGTAGAGGATCAAGTTTATCGCCTTAAAATAGTTGAATTCTTCGGCATTGGTCTGGTTCAACTTGGCAAAGACTCCACTCAATACAATCGCCAAGATTGTTCCTACGATAAACTGAATTAAGAAAAGGTAGCCCATCTGAACAACCTTCCCTAGCGTATTGTAGTTGTCCCAGTTATTCCATACCGAGGGGGTAAACCCGAAAAATATCTTGACCATGTTAAATAAGATATCTGAATTTGACAGATTCTTAGACAACGTCACAAACGTGAAATAGAAGCCCGAGATCAACAGAAGGAACAAGGTACAGAGACCCATTAGGTTCCATGCCATTTTCCTGAACGAAATCACAATCAAATTAAAGAACTTGTAATTGTTAAACACCAGTAATGTTCGTGGAAGTAAAATGATCGAAATCAAACTAAACAAGTCCTTGTAATAGACCAGCTTGGTTAACTTCAAGATGAATGACAGGTCGATCAAAATGATCAAAATCAAGTCGACATAGTTCCAGATAATCTTGCTAAAGAATTGAAACTCGATATTGCAAAGCTTATCGAAAAACTCGACATTGAAGGTCAAGCCGACGAGCCAAAATGCAATCTCAACAAGATCAATTAAGGTCCATTTTTCTTGCTTTTTGTTCAAGATGAGAATAAAGTAAAGCATCATAAAGAAAAAGATCCGAAGATTGATCACCAACGACTGGTACTTAGGAACAGTATTGGAGCGCTGAATGATCTTGCGGAATGAAATTTTGGTGTATAGATAGTTCTTGACTAATTCTTGATCATTGTCGATAAGTAATAATCCGTTTTCCAGGTCCTGTTTGATTCCAACTGATGAAGTATCCATTTTTATGATTAGTTCTCCATTGTAGAACCGATCCAATATTCTAATTATGATGGGTTGAGACAAGAACCGTTTTGATTTCGATAATGCTGCTAGCTCCAATGTGTTGAAGTTTTTACGTTGAGATCCAAAGTACTCATTGTCCAAGGGAGCAAGAAACAAGAGGTTGATTCTGTTGAACGATTTATACTCACGAAGCATTCTCACAGCCAAAACTTCGCATACATTGACTTTGGTGATGAAAAGATCGTACAAGAGCAAGTTGTTTTCGGACTGGATCAAGTATTCGTAGCGGAGAAGTAAAAGAATAAACACCAAATAAGACGAAATCCGCAGATCGTCCTCACAGATACTCACGTAGCTCGTAATTCTTTTGGATACTCTTTTGTTGAGATCGCGGGGTGGGAGGTCTGCTGGGTTTGGTAGTATTCGATTCAATCGATTTGCAATTGTCTTGGAATCAGCAAGCTTGAGGATTTGTTCTGTCAAAGGTTTGATCAAAGATGCATAGACTTCAGGGGTTTTTATCTGGTCATATTTTAAACTGAGAAGAACACGTTTGTTAATGAGGGTCTTTAGTTGGAAGTAGACATGTTTAAATTCTAGACTTTTGTATTTCTGTTTGAGAGAAGAATCTTTCATGTATTGGTAAAGATGGTGATGGATTATGCAAAATGCTATGGATGATGGAGATGATTCACAAGGACCTTTAATAGATTCCAGAAGCCGGTCATCAGTCCCCAAGCCTTGGGATGCCTAGGTACACCCCAGTTTCAAATGATGTTCCCTTTTTTGCAATAACGTAAACAAAAACAAGAAAAAATAAATAGGTTGCGAAAAATAGAATTAAATTTGGAACTTTTCACAAAGACATGTAATCATATTGTTTTGTCCATCGTATTCTATTTTCTACATCACTTGGTGATTTAAGAAATTGTATGCCTTGCGTCCGTTTTCCTCTCCCAAAATTTCCATAAATTGTTGCTTGGAAAGTTTAACCATTTCTTCAATGCTGCGTACTTTCTGGATAATACTGTAGTAATTCATCGCATTAATTCCAGGAATATTCTGAATGAAATCAATGGGGTCATCGTTGAATACCGGTGGGCCGCCGTCCTCTGTCACCACTAACCGGTTGACACCCTTGTCTAGTGCAGAATTAACATCTGGCTCTTCTTGGTTCGCTTTAAGTGCAAGGAATATCTGTGCCGTTTCAAACGGCGAAGATGACCAGATAATCTTGAGCTTGGGAAACGAAACCAACAACAGCATGATTTTCGCCTGGATGTGCTGCTGTAAATCCTGTACGACTGCAGGTGTCCCGGTGTTTTTGTTGGGACCAGGACGGGTATCGGAAAATGGCTGGAACGAAAACGATTTACTCTCGTCAAACTCAATCAATAACGTAGGCAACTCGTAGTGGCGGAACATCTGCTCACATTGCTGATACAACCGTCCACTCTTGAAACTCCCAATCAAATCTGGAATTGACTTTCTCTCAATACAGATTTTAGGTGACACAATATAGTCTCCCACTGTAATCATACACGGAACAACCTTGATTCCAGCACGATACAAGTAGTTGGGCAATGAGGAACCAAACTCTCTAACATCAACCACAACCCTTAATTCATCTTCAGGAGTTCTGAAATTGGCCCCTCCAGCTATTCTGGTGTTAAGAACAGTATTTCTTGTAGCCAATTGACGATAATTATCCTGGTTTGTTTCAAAAGTTTTACCTAGTGAGGCTTTTTCTCTGATCAATCTGGTGAACGCTTCCTTCTCTTTCTTGATCCTCAACAAATGCTTCTCTTCTTCGACAGACGTACCGTAATACATAAAGAAAGTCTTCGCTGGACGGTCTTTATTGATAGCCTGGAAAATCTCAACTCTTCTGATAAATGACAAGTTGGGCTCATACATGACAATATACGATGGTGAAAGCTCAAGTAAAAGCAAATCATTGTTACTATCGTTGTATGTTTGAATGATGATCTGGTCAGCTTTATCGATATGGTTAAACATTAAATCATCATCTTCTGTAACAAAGAAACCACCACCGCTATCTTCCTCTGGTTCTTGGTTGTCTTCTATCATCATTACTTCATCGTGTATCTCTTCGTTAAGTTTCTTCATAATTTCAGGGTCTAGTTCGGCTGCCTCAGCATTCTTCCCTGTATTTGAGCCGGAATACATTCTTGCCACCCTTGCACTCGCTGAATCACCTCTTGTTCTTCTTCGTTTACTGACTGGCTGGCCATTCTTAGTGAAGGTCTTGGTAATATGAAGTTGTTCGTCATTGCTTGTTTCTTCTTGCTTCGGTACGTCGGTGGTCATTTCATTATTGATTTTTTTGATTAATGTGCTGATCTCCTTCCACTTCAAGTACCCGTTCAATTGGCCAACCATGTAAGATTTAAAGCTAAATTTCTTCTTGCCTGTCATATGGTTGACTCGTTCCTTCATCAGTTTGACCAATGAGCTCAACTGTTCCATTATCACACTACTGGAACACATGATAAGTATGGGACCCTGGTCTTTTTCTTGGGAAACCGATTTCTCATGAAGAATATCATCAAGTAAAATTGCCAATTGGTCCCATTTGGGTAACTCCTCCAAAAGATACTCTTCCTGGACTTCTTTACTGGGTCTTTCTTGTTCTTCTTCGACATCTATCACGTTTTGGTGAACTTTGACTTTACCAAGAGCGCGTTCACGGGCATATGCAATAATAGTGTTTGACTCGTCTAGGTTGAGCCACGGACTCATCGACATCGCATTGGTGCTCATCAGTGCATGCTTAATATTCAGATCAACCACCCTCTGAATGAGCTGGTAGAAAGTGACTGCATCTACCGATACTAGCTGTCTTAAGAAGTCGGTAAGAGTCCCCAAGTCAAATACCAACTGCTTCGAGGTATAACTTAAACGGTGCCAGTGTGGTTCAAGCGAGATTCGTATCCTCCGAACAAAATCCGGGTCATTGGAGTTGGCTATATCCCAGTAATCTGTTGCTATGTCAGGGTTGTGGCGTTTTAACTCGCCTAAACATGCCTTAATACACGAGAGAATGGCCAGTTGTATCTTGGTCATCTTGTAAGTAAGCTTGACGTTAATTTCTGTGACGAATCGCCTGTTCTCGATTTCTTGTTTCTGTCGATTCAGAAGATTCTTGCCTCGGTAATTTAATGAAGACGATACTTCAACATGGAACCGAGGCCAAAGAAATACATTGGAAACACGAAGAAGCTTTAGTTTGGTGGCCAACGGAGTAAATCCCGTAATTGCTTCCGGCTCGTCTGAAATTCCTTTGATGAAGCCCCAATCGTTATTATCACGAAAGATATTGATGATGAATGCCTCGTTTGAGGTTTCCCTGAGTCTTTCAGCATGGAGGACCAAGAGACCTGTGATATCCTTGGGATCTATGACTCCAGAAAGGAGATCTACCACCAATACTCGAGATGTTATTGAAATCACTCCGCCTTTGAGGTACGTTTCCTTTCTTTTAGCTGCTGTTGAATGGGAATCCCCCGAGATAGCCACCAAAGGTTGGTCAGTATTGTTATCTAGCCACTGTAAATCAGCCAATTCCTCTCCTATTCGTACGATTTCGTCCTCGTGGCCATTAAGGATGAATAGGAGACATCGTTTTGTCGTTTCATTCTTGCTATTCGTAGTACGAAGCGTAACGGATGATGCACTCAACGCGTTCAAAAGATTGGCTGCTATCATTTCCCATCCCAATCCACGTCCCAATACCAATAAGCCATCTTTGGTGAGCATGTCCTCGACGATTTCTTGCTGGTACTTTAGTGGCAACGCACAGTTGACCTCGTGCTCAGGAAAGACAGGAATCACCGATGGTTCTTCAAAAACAACGGGAATCAGAGTTTCAGACTCTCTGTTTGACACCTGAGCGCCAATTTCAGGAACATCGTCGTCATCTTGCACAAAAAGCGACATCTCCCATTAGATGTGTACCAGTTCACATATTTGGTCGTGCGCGATGTTTAATGAAAACCACTGTAACTTTCCTTCTGCAGCAGAACAAGCTTACCGCTGTCTTCATGTCGTTTCTCGATCAGAGCGTGGAAAAGGGTGTCACTTCACGAGCACTAACGTTTCATATATTATTTGTGGCCGATATTTCCCGGTCAAAGCTTTCACAATTGGACGAGTGGAAGGAATACGATAACCCCCAGTCTGTTGCGGTGGACAGGCTCAACCGGCGAGTGATTCGTGACGTGAATGTCGATGATCAGGCAGATATTACAAGCGGACGTTCTGCGCCTCTGACCTACAAATTACTTCTTCGTGACGTGAATAATGCCTCCAATTACTGCTACGGCTATGAATATAACGACATGCTCCCATTTCTCCGCGATACAAAGACCGACACGCCGCTCGCAACTCGCCTTGGAGCTAAAGTTCTCGTTAAAGCAGGCACCCCTGTCCAGAATGGCGTGCTCCTTCTAACCCGACGCCAGTGTCAGTATCTTGGTATTGCCGATGCCGATAAATCCCTTGTGGATCAGCTCAATACGGGAATCATTAAGAAATATATTGATATTCTCGACAACGATTTGAAGAATCAAATGTGATGCTTTGGTGTGGATCAGAGTTTCAGCTGACCCGTCGATAGTTATTCGCCCAAAATCGTGCTCCAGAGAGCACTCTCTTCTCCAAAGTCGTGGTGTACCAAACTTACCAAGTAATAGTCGTGGTAGATGCTGTTGAGCAACTTGTACGGCTCAGTGTCCTTCTTGTAACAACGGGCCCATTCGACCCATAACAAGAACGCTTCCTCGTTCCAGGCCTTGAACGATTCATAATCAATGACAGTGGGCTGCAACACTTCCTTGGCGGGGAATACACCCCACGTAATAGCACTCTTGCTGTTACGGGCAATCAGCAAGTTCGACTTGATTTCGCCCTGTGAGTCTCCCAAGTAATATGTAATAGTTTTGCTCTGTATCTGGGCGGCCAATCTGGGGTACAACTGCGTTTCCCACTGCTGTTTGGGCACAAAGATCTCCACGAATGCTTTCTGGAACACCATCCCGTTACGTGGACCCCAACCAAAGATCTTGTCCGCAGAGGTACATCCGTTGACTGCTGGTTGAGACGACAATGAGAACCAGCCACGTTCATTAAGCTCGAAAAGCTCTTCCTGAATCATGGCTGTTTCGGCCGAGAGTGGAGAATCCACCCAGGGCAAGAGCTCGATTTTTCCCGATAAATAGTCAACAAACACCTTTGTCACGTCTTTGACATTCTTGGGTTCACCCCACTTGCTTGCGGCTTCGTCCGGCGAATGTATCTTCAAGTTAGGACCATACCCATCGATCTCACCGTACGCAGGCGAGTTGGAGTCACTGAATCTACCGTTGGGGAAATCGTCCCAGGTAGCATCTTTACCCAACGCACCTTTACCGGTACTTATATCGACCAAGGTCCGCTTATCTTTGAACAACGCCTTGCCAATCACACTTCTTGCGCCAGCAAGGACTTCATCGGCCAATCCGTTTTCATTAATCGACGATTGCCTTCTGTTCTTTTCGGAAACCACTGTGTCTTCGTCATCAGACATTATAGCATCTTCATGGTCCACCAAGAAGTTTCCCTGTGCCTCCATTATAGGACGCAAAACGGGCGACTTATCCAAGATGGAAACCACGGCCTTCTCCAAATTCAAACAGTAGAAGTGGTATCCCTTGACATTCAATGCTCGTCTATCGATCTCTTGAATAATGTCATTCAAGATATCCACCCCCAAGTTCTTGACTTCTTCGTCATTGGTCGAATCGAGCTTTTCAAGAATGGACTGTGGGATCGAAGCGTGCGACAACTTGGTGGCACGAGTGAATACGTTGTATGTCGTGATAGGCATCAAGCCAGGAATAACGATGGTATTTTGTAATACTGGAGACTGCTGCAACAACTTCTCGTAGGCCAAGTACTTGTCGACATCGAAAAAGAGCTGGGTGATAATGAAATCGGCACCTGCCGCAACCTTTTCTTCCAAGTAAGGGATATCTCTCACAGGGTCCTGGTCGTTGCCGCTGGCACCTTGAACATGGCCCTCTGGGTACCCTGCCACCCCGATGCAAAAGTATTCGCCGTGTTGCTGCTTGATGTAACGGACCAAGTCCACAGCGGCATTGAAATCGCAGTTTGGTGTCCAGTACTCCTGGGTTCTTGGTGGATCACCTCTCAAGGCTAAGATATTACGGATCCCATTCTTTTTGGCCCGTTCAAGAGCAGTGTCGATGATCTCCTTGTTGGTGTTTGTGCATGTCAAGTGCAAAACTGTGGTCAAGCCCAACTCTTTCTGACACGTGGCAGCCAAGTCCAACGACTTTTCGCTGGTGGATCCTCCAGCGCCCCAGGTCACTGTAACAAAGAGCGGATTCAACATCGACATCCGGTGCAAACGTGCCAATAAATTGCGGAACCCGCCGTCTGTTTTGGGAGGAAAAAACTCGAACGAGATAAATCTCTCATTGGGTTTCAATGAAAGGATCTTTTCCTTAACAGTAGCCATTTTGGTGGTAGACAATGGAAGGCAAGATGGATGAAGGTTCGCCCGTTTTAGATTTGGAACTTGATAATCATAAAAATTTGTATTTATCACGTGCGTGGCTTTTTTTTCTGACTCCGGACCAGATTGACACAGCACGCGACCTTGTGTTATTATTATTATTGTATATGTGCTACTGTATCAGCTTAAACTGCGCTATATTCCCCTCTGTTACTGTTTCCAGTGATTTTCTCTACGATTTCCCTAACAAAAGCCGGTAAGCCTCTAAGTAAGTCGAGAAAGTTCTCCAACACCTCCTTCAAGGCCGTCTGGAAGTCGATAGAGTTGCCCTTGTTGTACTGGAACCAGGCACCACCCACAATGTAGATACTGAGGAACAACACCATAAAGATAAAAATCCAGGTGAACCAGCCCCACAGCTCGCCATCTTCGTTAGGGTGTTTGGGGTTGGCTGGAGGCTTCGACTTATCCTTACCCTTGATGCAGGCTGCCAGCGAACGGATGGTAGCCTTGAGTGATGTGCCGTTCCATAAGTCTAATGACACGTCACTCTCCTTGTCTTTATCACAAACAAAGAATAGCTCTGCATCCACGACGTTGGTGCCCCAGTTTGCGCCCGAGTATCGTATCAGCACGCCGTCTGCCGTAGCGTTGTATATCTGCTGGAGGTTGGAGTTGATACCCACAATTTCCGACACAATCTTGCTATTGTCAAGCGACACTGTGGTCAATCCGCAGATATCGGAGTTTTTGGGACACTGCTCGATCTCGTCGACATTGGTACATATCCCAAAGTGCCACTGGACTTCGGTTTGGGAGGGAGGTGTGTCCCGGGTATTTTTGACGGTAAGAACGCCGTGGATTTTTTCAAAGTCGTACTGCTGCAACTCCTTAGCGGAACAGTCTATCGCGACAGCAACCCCTGCAAGTATAAGTCCAAATGGAATCAACATCTTGCGTAGTATAAAGTGATAACGTGCCAGCCTACAGCTTTTTTTTTCTTTTGAAGACGCCAGAAACTCTCTCTTGCTAATTATTGTGCAGGAATTCTTTTCTACCGCAATAGATTGCCGGTTGATATCGATTAGCGAGGGGGGGAAGGCCAAGGGCCATGGAGGGAAATGTGACCATGATCAAGAGAAACGACATTGACGATCAATCTCAAAACTGAAAACAACCTTTTTCACAGGAATAATTTTTATGCTTTTGACCATCAGCTCATGCCAGTAAAGAACAGCTGTAGTAGTGCGACAGTAGCTTCCAGTCTCGCCGGACTTGGAGAGTGGCGCGCGAAATGCCGGGGTGCAGTGCTCGGACCTGGGGTCCAGGGAAAAAGTGCGGGTTTTTTCCCCCGCGCCCAGTATCAAACCGAGGAGCAACGGCCCATGTGACTGACATATTAATTAGCCCTGGCTGCACCGTATATAATTGTCGTTTGTCGCCCCGAATAAAATCCATAAAATCAACCATGGTTAAAGTTACAGTTGCCGGTGCTGCTGGAGGAATCGGCCAGCCCTTATCGTTATTATTGAAATTGAATCCCCAAGTGACAGAGTTGGCCCTTTTTGACATTGTCAACGCCCATGGAGTTGCTGCCGACTTATCACACATCAATACGCCGGCAATAGTGACAGGTCACCAGCCTGCCAACAAAGAAGACAATGCAGCCATCACAAACGCACTCAAGGGCACGGATTTGGTGATCATCCCCGCCGGAGTACCCCGGAAACCCGGTATGACCAGAGCCGATCTCTTTAACATTAATGCGTCCATCGTTAGAGACTTGGTGGCCAATATTGGACGCACAGCTCCTAATGCAGCCATCCTCATCATCTCTAACCCAGTCAATGCCACCGTACCAATTGCGGCCGAGGTATTGAAGAAGTTGGGCGTGTTCAACCCCCGCAAATTGTTTGGTGTCACGACGTTGGACACCGTTAGAGCCGAAACTTTCTTGGGCGATTTGATTGGCGTGTCACCTTCCAAGTTGAAGGGCCAGATCTCCGTCATTGGTGGCCATTCTGGAGACACGATTGTCCCGCTAATCAACACTACCCCAGATATTGCAGCCAAAGTTTCATCATTGTCGAAGTCCAAGTACGATGCATTCATTAATAGAGTACAGTTTGGTGGTGATGAGGTTGTCAAAGCAAAGAATGGTGCTGGTTCCGCCACTTTGTCCATGGCCTACGCTGGTTACCGTTTTGCCGAAGCTGTTTTGGCCTCGTTAGCAGGCTCTACTTCCAACACGTCTGTGGTCCCAGATTCGTCGTACATTTACTTGCCAGGAGTACAAGGTGGTAAGGAATTTGCTGCTAAACACTTGAACAATACCGATTTCTTCTCCGTTCCTGTTGTGTTGGAAAACGGTGAGGTTAAATCTTTTATCAATCCTTTAGAACAGTTGAAGGTTACTGAAACCGAAAAGAAATTGGTGGAAACCGCTTTGGGTGGATTGCAATCCTCAATCGCTCAAGGTTCCAACTTTGTTAAAGGTTCGAAGCTTTAGTTTTTTAGATTTTGTATTGTGTAGTTGAGAAAAGTATCTAGAATTGTAACGTATTTGAAAAATTTATAAATTATTAAAAAACCTGTTTCTATCTTCAAATAAATCGGAGATTTTATTGCTATCAAAAGTAATTGACTGTATTTACTACGAGCTAAATTTACAAGACACAGATTAACACTCAATAAGAACCGATTTGAGTGTTGAATTTACTACAGTTCTTCTTTTGAGTGTTTAAACACCAGAACCTCAGTATAAAAAAAATTTTAAAAAAATAATGACTCCGACGCGGTTCGAACGCGTGCATCTTTACGATAGTAGAACTTGAGTCTACCGCCTTAACCACTCGGCCACAGAGCCACTTGATATTAGTCTTCAATGTTGTATATATATACTGAAATGGGTAAGTACCAGAGTAATATAACAATGAAGTCCTAATCTAATCGCAGCAAGCAGGAAGAGTACAACGGGAACCACATCAGCTCATATCAAGAAATAGACGACGGTCAAACGGATTTTTTTTTGAAGTGGTGGTATGTAATAATGGGATTAAGGTACATATTTTTTGTATATGATCAGAGAGGTTGCATTTTTGATTGCCGCCAAAAACTATAAATTACAGCTTTATTTCTTTAACCACAAACTAAATCTTTATCTTTTCTTAATAGAGGCTTTCAAATTTCCACAGTATCTACCGATGACCCAGTTATGGCGAGGTAGATCACTATGGAGCAACGGTGCTCCACTGATTGATTGTGTAATACTTACCCCAATCTTTGGCCAGTTTGGGTACTCATAGGTCACGTTTCACAAACAGTCGTAACAATTCAGAATTCTGTTTTGATTTGGTGATTATCTTGTACATAGTTAATAAAGAATATCAAATATAAAATTATGTGTTGGTATAACATGGTATAGTGTATCATCTATTGATTGACTGTAGTTTGTTGTTAACAAGAACGCCTGCGTAGCGTAATGGTTAACGCGTTTGACTTCTAATCAAAAGATTGCGGGTTCGACTCCCGCCGTGGGTTCTACAATATGCGGTTTTAGCTCAGTTGGGAGAGCGTCAGACTGAAGAGATTCAGTCACAGTTAATCTGAAGGTCCTGTGTTCGATCCACAGAAATCGCATTTTTTTTTGAATTCATTCTCTACTATTGGAAAAGTATCATGAAAATTAGATTAAGGTACTAGAAAATACATTATATGTCGATATGTTTAGACACAGCAACCAATCCCCTGTCCAAATTGGACCAGCTGACATAGTTTGGACTGTAGTGTAACAATTCCTGATACGCAGGAATCGTTTCCCCTCCTTCTGGAGAATTCATGTCGCTCCAGAAACATTTGATTTGGACTCCCAAAGTGTTGAAAAATTCTTCCTCAACCTGGTTCATGTCAAGGAAATCTGGAACCCATTGGAAGGCTAAATGATAACTGGTGCTCCAATCTAACTTGCTTAAATGAAGCTGGTCGATCCCAGATAAATTCTTATAGATATAATTGCCCTCCTTATCACGAGAGAATCCTTCAGGAATCCCCTCAGCCGCGAAATCACTAGATTTTGATCTCTTAGGTTCCTTAGGTTCTTTTTGCTTCTTGGCCGATTTCTTATAAACAATAACTGTTTTGACAGGCGATTCTCTCTTTCGACTCGAACTTCTGGTGTTTTCCTTAAAGTCCAAGACGCATAATCTATTCTCAGGGGCCTTAATCTCAAGTTCAGCAGTCAATAATCCAAATGCACCATTTCCAGAGGACGAATTCTTGATGATCACAGGCTCCATGTAATCCTCAAACGAGTTCAGACCAGGAAGTAAGCGTGGTGGTAATTCACTCTTGTAAGAGCAAAGTTCAGTTCCATCAATTGGTGCATTACAGGTTAACAAAGCACCACTTTCCTTGACTGATGGCAAATCCTTCAAGACATTTCTCATCGGAGAGCCTACTCTTCCCAAAGCAGATACGTAACTTGAACTGGTTGAAGCGTCCAAGTCGATTGTCTGAACAAATCTCAATTTCAACGGATTCAACTGGTCAAATGCTGGTGTAGTGGAAATTAAAATGACACCCAAGGAAGTAGTGACAACCAAGGTGGTCACAATAATTCGGTTGAATTTAAAGACAAAGGGTAACAATGGAACCGCCAATGCAACGGCAAATATTTGGATAAAGGAATAGATCAGCTTTTCTGAAATCAATGATTCTTGAATAGTCTTGCTCATACCATTAAAAATCAAGATGCCAGAGTTGTAAACCAATAAGATTGAAACAGGAACGGCAACAAGAAACTGAATCGACCAATCGTAACTGAAAGATTTTAAAACCGATCTCCTGTTGGACTTAATAGAAATGCTGGATGATTGCAGCGAAATATCTCTAGGATCAATATCATCTTGCAATCCATAGTTTACATTTTGCTGGTCAGTTAACAATGGTTGAGCAGCAGCCAAGTCTTCCTGGGAAATCTCTCTAGGAGAAACTTTGAATGTCCAGCTCAAAAACCCAAAAACGGAAGCAGCAGATTGGAGGAGGAATAAGAGGGTGAGTGAGAATTCACCAGTATGATCATCGCCAAGTCTGTTGTGTGAGAGTTTAACAGTGGACCAAGTCAAGATGGCCCAATAAATAAAGGATACTTCAACCATGACAATCAATTTTTCATCGTGGTTGACAACATTATGGCCCTTGAATAGGTAGTTGATGGTGTTCAAAATAATGTAGTTCAACACAAGGAAAGTGCCAAAGAGAGTAAACACAATCAAACCAGACGATGAGTTTGGCAAGAACTCATTAACAGACATAGCATAAGTGTCTGTAATGATGTTCAAGAAAAAAAAGGAGACACCAAACGAAATGGGAAACTTGACAATGTTAACGAAACTAAGTTCCCAGTTTTGCTTATGTTGGAATACAATAAACAAGAATGGCAAACTAAGAAATGGAACAAGAACCAAAAGCACAATATTAGTCACAACTAACTTTGAGATGGGCAACACAAAGAAGAAGTTAAAGAAACTGGCAAAACTGGCAAACTCAACGGGCGAATCTTCATTAGAATCCAAGTCTACCTCTGCACTAGTAAACTGCTGGGTGAAATCCAAGGCATTCGATAACATATGCCACAAGGACTTGATATTAATATTCTTGATATTATCACCAGCAGTATGGTAAAGGTCTCTTGGGCTGTAAAAGGCTAAATCAAGCCCTCTGAGACCACCCTTTTCCTTGTACACTTTGTAATCAGTTTCGCTATGGATCATACGGTTGTTGAAGCCCTGCTGAAACATAGAAGTACCATGAGGGTATCTAACTGCCTTGAAATGTTTGACGATTCCGTAGTCGGTACCTCTGAACAAGACGGCCTTACCACCGGCACCGGTTCCTTCCAAGTTCAAAAAGTATTTCGTTTGTTTGTACCAAGGGTGCTCTAAGAATGAGGTAGCACCATAAAGACCAAACTCCTCGTTGTTATTGAAGTTGAAAATGATTGTACGGGCAGGCTGCTTAATCTTAGGCGACGAGTAGTAGTATAAGACACCCAACATACTGGCAATACCCATTCCATCGTCCGTAACACCAAAGGAAGCAGGGACGGAATCGTAATGAGCACTGAGTAGCAAAGCAGGCAATTTGCTGTTGGTACCATTAATTCTCACCAACAAGTTGTTGCTCTCGTAGTACGAAACGGAGTTAAAGTCGTAACTAGCTGTGTTGAATAAAATATTGTTGGTGAAGTTCAAGTCATTGTCATATTCAATATATTCCTTTTGGTCAACAGCATTGGTAATTGCCTTTTCAAGATACGAGTAGACATAGTCGTTACCCCTTGAGCCATAACTGTGCTCGTACTTGGCGATATTCTGTAAGTCTAACCAGGCCTCGTTGAGTAGAGTAGATTCAAACTTGTTATCAGGCAATGGAATACTGAAGTCCAAGTTGTTATCAAGAGAAGACAACACGTATGTGGCTACAAACGTAACAAACACAAGTAAAGTGAGAGACGTCTTGCGGTAGCCAAAAATGCTTCGAACAAAGGTAACAACAACACCATTTTGTTCATTGTTCAGCTCAACTATGCTTGTGCGCGCATAACCATCGCTATCAATATGGTCTGTTTCTGCCATTGCGCTCAGTATGCCAGAATACTTAACACAATTGATGAAGCTTGGTCGGAGATGGAATATGCCTCTTACGGCTGGGTCGAGTCTCAAAAAGGAAAGTCCGGCATATACACATTAATTACATTTTGGGTACAGATTTTATTCTTTTGCCGCCCCCGTTTTCCAAGAGCAGAAAAATTGCAACAAATTAGGTATATGCAGAAAACGACCATAAAGTATACAGTCCGTATCAATATGCAGTGGCCTTGACACGTGATAGATAGTACAAAGTAGGGAGGATTAGTATATAGAAAAAGTGTTGTTTGACAGTACTGAAAACTATATAACTAATAGGATCAAGCTTTCAACATACGTTCCTCACGGCCCTTATTTATAGTTCTGTTCGTCGGTAATATTGCTTTGTTAGTTATTATGGAAGAGCCCTAGATCACAATTCATTTGTAAGCGCAGCGTCCATAGAGGTTTTTCTGCAACTATCTCCTATGCAGAACCAATAGATCACCACCTGGTTTTTATCTCGATAAAATTTCCACTTAGAAACAAGATATGGAAAAAAAAAGAATGCCTGAATTTGCACCATTAAAGAACGATTTGATACTTAGAGCTGCCAGAGGCGAAAAGGTCGAAAGACCACCTATCTGGATAATGGTACGGGATTGAGAGAAATATGGATGAAGCGAGTAATTACTAACGTATTCTAGAGACAAGCCGGGCGTTACTTGCCAGAGTACCATAAAGTCAAGGACGGGCGTGATTTCTTTGAAACATGTAGAGATGCTGAGACTGCTTCTGAGATTACGATCCAGCCAGTGGTGCGTTATGCCGGTCTTATTGACGCTGCTATCATTTTCAGTGACATTCTTGTCATTCCACAAGCCATGGGATTTGAGATTGAAATGATTGACGGTAAGGGTCCTGTGTTTGTTGATCCATTGAGAAAGCCAGAAGACTTGAAGCGGGTCAACTTTGAGCCAGATGTGTTGTCCAGCTTGGATTGGGCCTTCAAGGCCATCACACTTACCAGAACCAAATTGAACGGTGAGGTACCATTGTTGGGCTTTGTCGGTGCCCCATGGACCTTGATGGTGTATATGATTGAAGGTCAAGGCTCCAAAATGTTTAGATTCGTTAAGGAATGGATCTATTCCTACAACAAGGAATCGCACCAATTGTTGCAAGCCACCACCAATGCCTGTATCGAGTTCTTGGCCCAGCAGGTTGTTGCCGGTGCTCAGATGTTACAGGTGTTTGAGTCATGGGCCGGTGAATTAGGTCCTAACGAATTCAACGAGTTCTGTTTGCCATACTTGAGACAAATCTCTGCCAAATTGCCGGAAAGATTGAAGGAATTAGGAATCACCGAAAAGATACCATTAACGGTATTTGCCAAAGGTGCCTGGTACGCCTTGGATGACTTGTGTGAGTCAGGATACGACACCGTTTCCTTGGACTGGCTCTACAGACCTGAAGATGCTGTCAAGGTTGTCAATGGCAGAAGAATCACATTGCAAGGAAACTTGGACCCAGGTATCATATACGGTTCAGACGAAGTCATCTCGCAAAAGGTCGAGGCCATGATTAAGGGCTTTGGTGGCGGAAAGCAAAACTACATCATCAACTTTGGTCACGGAACCCACCCATTTATGAAACCAGAGAAGGTTGGCCATTTCTTGAAGGCTTGTCACGAATACGGAAAGAAGTAATAGTTGTATATATAGTATGATTTTCATAGAGTCAGTGTCCATAGAACAAGTATAAAAAAAAGCGAGTATGTTCGCATCAAAACGCTTTTTAAAATCATCAACCATGTCATTCAAAACCGACCAATTATACCTCTATCTGCTTGATCAGAGCATTACCGAGTCGTTAGAGTTGCTATATTTTGACTCGCTCACTCACGAGGTGGTAAAACGGGACGAAATAGCACAAGAAATCAAGCCGATACCCGTCTCTGTGAAACCATCGGATCCCAACTACTACAAATCGGATCTTCACCGCTACAATCTCAAACGTGCGTTGAACAACCTTCCACCATTACAGGAAGATGAATTCGATGAGTTATTGGAGAAGCAATCAATTGAAAGTTTATCCGGATCAGATACCGAAGACGATGACGACGATTCATCAGAACTAAAACTCCAGAGCTTAATGGACAAATTGACTGTTATTGATGAGGATACCGATGAACACACTGTTAGCTACTTGAAAACAAACTCTCCATACTTGTTGTTTAAGTCTCCTTCCTTGAATTCGGACTCGGCCTTCGCTGTGTATCGCTCTATCTTTACCACATCTGAGTTGCAACATCCTCTCGAGACACTCCAGGGATTCTCCAAGCTCAGTCAGGGTAAGAGTGCATTGTTCATGATCGGAGGAGGACATTTTGCCGGTGCTATTGTGTCCCATGTTCGCAAGAACACTGCTGGAAATGCACCCAACATGAAAGAATCGGTACAAGCTCAAGCGGTGGAGTTTTTGGAAAGGAAAACCTTCCACAGATACACAGTCAGAAGAAAGCAAGGTGGATCTCAGAGCGCTAGTGATAATGCAAGAGGTAAGGCTAACTCTGCTGGATCAAGCATCAGACGTTACAATGAACAAGCATTGATCACAGAAGTCAGAGACCTTCTTGGCCAATGGAGTCACCATCTAAAAGACTGCCATTCCGTTTTTATTCGAGCCAATGGAGCTTCTAATAGAAAGATCTTAGTTGGCTACGAAGACGGTCCATTACAAAGCAACGATCCCAGAATCAAAGGGTTCCCATTCACTACAAAGAGAGCCACAACTTCGGAGTTGAAGCGTGCATGGATTGAGTTGTCTTACGCAAGTGTGGTAGATATGCCCAAGGCTGTTGAAAAGACAAAAAAGAAAGTCGAGACAAGCCCAGCACCTCAGAGACAACAACAGATAGATACGAGGTCCCCAGAAGAGGTTGCAAATGATACTCATACCAATGAGTTGCTCGGTTTATTAAAAAAACAAAAGGCTCCTAAACTCATCAGCTACTTACGCTCTAACAAACTTGACCCAAACACATTCAAGTTAACACCAACAATCAAATACGCCAATTATCCATCATTACTACATTTCGCTTCTGCATCGGGATATACCCACATGGTTCAAATATTACTAGTCAACCTTAAGGCCGATCCAACGTTCCAGAATCAGTTTGACAAGACTCCAGTTGAGATAGCAAGCGATAAATCTACAAAGAGAGCATTCCAAATCGCCAGGTACAAACTTGGCGAAAAACATTGCGATTGGAACCTTGCCCAAGTGGGGCCTGCCAAATCAAAAGAAGACTTTGATGCGGAAGACGTGGCCGAGGCAGATCGAATAAGTACTGAGAAACAACGTTTGATCAAAGAGGAATTGGCTAAAAAGACCGAATTGGAGTTGAAAAAACCCCAGTTTTCTTCGTCTGGCACCTTAAACACCGGTGTGAAGCTGAATGACTTGTCTGGCCTTTCAGAGCAACAGAAGATGCGGTTGATGCGTGAACAGAGAGCCCGTGCTGCTGAGGCTAGGTTCAAGAGAAATGCCTAGAGGCTTTCACTGCGAGTAACCTTTGCCATAATATAACTAATAGAAACGTTTCCATCTTTACCGAACGAATTGTTCCCTAGAATGTTTTGTAGAACCGGATCTGGCGTCAAGGTTTGTGCCATCTTGTTGTTTGGATTGAAATGACGGTAGCTCTGCAAAGCACTCTTGATAGTAGCAGCAGAACTCTTTTGAGAAGCTATTTTCTGTTGGAAATCCAACGCTGACATCCATGAACTGTGCCGAGATGCAACTTCAGGTTCAGAATCTGATTCGACTTCATCCATTACATCACCATCACCTGAACATCCACAGCATAATAAATCATGGGTATTTGAAACAGTGGACTTATCGACTTGAAACAAGTTTCTCAAATCATTCTGATCAAATACATCAGACTTGGAACTTGAGTCATCATCCAAGAATTTAGAACTGAGATTGCTCTTCATCAATTGTCTCTGAAATATCTTTTCGTCAATACAACCTGTTGTTAGGAGTCGATAGATGAAGCACGGTCTGGTTTGACCATCTCGATGGATTCGTGACATTGATTGCAAATCCACTGAGGGATTCCAGTCATTATCGAACAAGATTAGCCGCGAAGCCCCGACCAAATTTATTCCCATTCCTCCTGACTTTGAAGACAATAAAAAAACATCAATGGTTGGTTGTTTGTTAAATTGACCGACCAATTTGTCTCTAACATTCTGTGGAGTCGAACCATCCAACCGCAGGAAATTTAGATTGAGTTTTTTCAAAACAACCTCTAATAAATCAAGCGTTTTAGTGTAATTCGAAACCAACACAACCTTTTCTTTTAAACTTTTGATCTCTAAAAGTAAAGGAACAAGAACATTAATCTTGCCTGAAGAAGTAGTTAAAGAGCCTAACAACTCAGACTTTTCATCAATCGATTTGAAGAGTTCATCATCCACTAATAGTGACGGCGAGTTACAAATCTTTTTGAACAAGTTTATCAATGTAAACGCCTGGTTGGAGGAATCGTTTAGTAAAAGGTTAAATTTTCTTTGCTTTGGAATATAGTCAAAAAGTCGAGATTGTAACTGAGTGGGTGGCACAAATAATACTACGTCAGTTTTGTCAGTAAGATAATTGGAAAGAATGGATTGTGTCCGTCTCAATATAAATTTCTTGGTCAATCTGATCAAACTGTTTGAGATTAATTCACCCTGTTGCTTTATCTCGGGATCTATGCAATTGATATCTCTTGAGCGCAAGATCGGATTAATGAATTTCTTTTGGAATACCTTGAATTCGCCCAAGATACCAGGATTAATAAAATTAATAATGGTGTAAAATTCCTCCAAATCATTTTGAATGGGAGTCCCCGTTAAAAGGATCTTTCTCGGTATATTAAAACTTGTCAAATGTTTCAAGACTTTATTTGTGCCACTTTTGAGTCTATGACCTTCATCACAAACCAAGAGATCAAAGTTGATACCAGCCAATTCTTGGTGATATGCCGATACCTTTTCGTAGTTCATAATCAAGATGTTGTATACCTGTAACTTTCCAAAGCTGATCAAGTTTTGTTTATCTATTTTGGAATTGGAGCTGTCACTCAACGTTAAAATACTGGTATTGTGACGTCCCAACCATTTCTTGAACTCTCCCTTCCAGTTGTTAATTAGAGTGAGTGGGCAACAGATCAAGACTTTCTTCAAGAAAGGTTTAGTTTGGTTGAAGTACGGATTCTGTTTAAGCAAGGTCCATAGCAAGGTAATTGTCATCAAACTTTTCCCCAAACCCATTTCGTCTGCTAACAAACATCCCGTTGCCTTTGGGTCTCTGATACCCAACACACACTCATAAAGAAACCTGACACCTTCAATCTGGTGTGGTCTTAATTTAGATGCAAGTATTTCGTCAATGTGGAGGTCTTTCAAGCCTGGTGCAGTTAGAGTAAGCGATACCTGTTTTGGGAGATCAGGTTCAGGTACGTAATCCTTTGGGATCACTTTTTTAAACGTCAGCTGTTGGACTGGGGCTGGTGGGGGTAGTAAGGAAACTGGATCAGGCTGGATATCAGGTTGGGTTCCCTGTTCAACTAAGCTGTCAATCTCAATCTCATGTTGTCCTACGACGATAATATTGTCTAGCCAGTCTGGTTTGAGGTTCGAAAAGGTCTTTTTGCCCATTGGTTTACCTGAATCATCCTTGAAAGTGACAATACACGCATTGTTATGGTAGTGGAGTGTAATGGATCCATCACCATCCCATGTCTTATTCTTTTTGGTAGATCTTTTGCGCCATTGAACAAGATACTTTGTTGCTACTGGAGCAGTAGTAGCAGTAGTAGTAGGTGGTGGAGAAGAGGTTGTTGGTGTGGCGTGGAGTTTAGCAGGTGCACGGTATCTTGTGAGAGTGACGCGATTACGCGGTTTGACCGGAGCTGCTACATCATTTTGAGGAGCAGGCGCAGTAACAAGCTTTCTCTTTACAGAAGGCTTGTCAGAGACAGATTTCCGTTTCAAATCAGGGTTGAATCGAGGAGGTTTGAACGGTGCGCTGGGTTTGCCGTACATTGTCGTAAAGAAACGCGCCGCGTAAACTTTAATATATTCACATGGCAGATCAACAATTTAGAAGAGGCTATACGATCAACAAAAAAAAATAGAGAGAAAGAGAGAGAGAGAGATAGAGAGAGAGACGAAAACAATACATGTAGACAAAGAGTAGGCACCTGATGATAACAGGAACTGTGAGATGTTACAATAAAAGAGAAACAGGAGGTGACACACAGACAAAATAGGTAATAAAAAGGAAAGAAAAAGAACACGAAAAAAAAGAAAGTCAACAGCGAAATGTAACGAGGAAAAGCCCCACAAACAGACCTAAAACAAACATGTTATCTAACCATAAAAATATACATTAATCTCTAAAATTATACACGAAGGGAGGAGAGATTCACGGAGGTCCACCCGACTACCAGCACCCATGAAAACAACGAGGTTGGATTTATATGAATTTTTTTTTCTTCTTACATTAAGCTTCGCTGCCCAACAAGTAGTTGGAACCTTTAGTCAAGGTGAACAAGATATTAACCGGCAAGTACGAGAACACGCCGTATCCCACCACGATGATAAATGATAGCAAAAACAAGTGTAAGATATAGCTCTCCGTCTTGGTCAACATGTAGTGAGGAAAGTGGAAGTAGTATAACTGGTAGGCTCTAGAAGGAGAAGACATGGTTGATGTGCAAAGGGATATGTGTAACGTTAGGTGGAAGTAAAAAAGGGAAAGAAATCAACGAAAGTATTTTGTCTACGCTGGAAAGTGGGAAACTGGAACTTTTATAACGGTGCGCTCCACACCTTGTTTTGGAGGGAGGGAGGCACAGTCGAAAAATAATTCCTATTCACGAAAATGATGGCAAAAACTATAATACCGACTGTCGGCAATAAAAATAAAAATCCTATTTTCGCCCAGAAACGCTGCACCAGTCTGGATAGACTGAAATGCTTGTTGATATTCGTACTGTCCAACATATATGGTCCATAGCGTCGCTGGTTTGGTTCCGCGCCTCATCGGATTTGTTGAGAAGGCCTCCCGCACCATCTTAATAGAAGAGACCAAAAAAAAAAAATAAAAATTACGAGGGTGACATCAGCGTGAAGAAGTTAGTGATCTCACCACGGCGAGGAAACTCGTGTTATCGCGAGTACGAAGGCGCAGTAAAGTCTCATCCACTACTATCTAGTTGCATTGTAACTTCATACACCAACAAGTACAGTTTAGGCATGTCTCGAGGGAGATCGGACCCGGATGGTTAGCAGATCTTTGTTGTGCATACAGAAATCATTCCGATGTCTCTTGATTTTTCGAGCCGACAAAAAAGCCTCCTGATATATCAATAACCTGCAAGCATGTCTACGTAATTGGCTAACCTGTAAATACATGCTACCGCGTCATTATGAAATTTTCAGGTCTGCTCATCGCCTGAGACTGTTCCATCTCAAGCGTTACCGATGTCTGCTACGTTGGGTGACCAATTGGACTGGGAAGATATACATGTAATTAAACTAGAACTCATAGCGTTAAAACATCCCACCAAACCCCAAATCCTTTCCTATTTCTCCTCCTTATACCCCCTCATCGAAACGTACTATAGAAATGGGTTCCCTCGCGAGAAGAACTTGATAACGCTAAACGATGCGTTATCAATTTGTATTCTTCGTATGGTACAGTATTCCAGATCTAACGTACCAGACCTAGTGATCTCTCAAGACCAGGTCTCCTTTATCTTTGACTACATCTACCACTTTATCAACCATACCCACAACCCCATAGTGAACTCGCTCAATTCCATATTGGGGAACCTTATCAACTTGATAAAGGCATGCTGCAAAGATTCGTTCTTTGAACAATGGATTCAGCTCATCATGTCTGCTACAATCACTAAGAACTTGTATATTATGCTCGAGACTTTATCGAAGCATGTGGATTCAAACTATATCTTATCGCACTACCCGGAGTTTCCACAACAATGCATCCAGAGTTTAAGTACGGATTCCATAGCAAACTCTGCTTCCAAAACATTTGTTGCCATTTATTCGCGTACTGTTTCCTCTAACCAACACGATTGGTACCTCACTTGGAAAGATTATGTGATTGCCGGCTTAAATAACAGTACCAGGAGACACAACTTACAGGTGTATTTGCTTCCAAATTTAATTCAAATATGTCCCGCAAGTTTACAATACTTGATAGATGAATTCCGCAATGCCTCAACTGAAGGAGACATTGATAACTTGATTGCATTATTAAAAATTGGACAAGACTTGGCCCTCAACAATGCCACAGACTCAGTGGACTCAGAAATATTAAAAAGTTTCTTGGTCCATCTCAACCCCAAATTCAGGCTAAATTCTTTGAGCTTGCTCTTAGGTGGCTCGACAAAGACCAAGTCCTTACCGATACCTCCCCAGACTTATGATCTCATCAAAGAATTGAAAATTATTGACATATTTTTAAACGACTTTGAAAATGTTGAAGTAAGAAATAACTTTATTTCTCTCGTGAGTCAGTTCCTTAGTACAAGATTCAAAGATTATCGTTATGGTTTGAACAAGGAACGAACTCGATTATGCAAGAAGAAGATTTTCCCTGAAAAACAACGGGAGATTTCTAATTGTATTGACATCGCAGATAACTTCATCATATGGCTTATTGAAGACCTAGTTGCTCGTTTAAATGTTGGGTCCAATTACTCTGAGTTTATAACGGCCTTGCAATTATTACAGGCAATATCCAAGGTTGATCTCCCTGTCAATATCTATGATTCTCAAGATTTAATAGAGGCATTGGTTCAAAATTTATTCAACAATTATGAAAATATAAGAGAGCTTTCCTTGGAAATGCTAAGAACCTGCTCAAATCCTGATAAATTACTTCAATGTTTTCCTGAGGAAAGGATCAAGGAACTTTTAACAGAAGCTCGTTACCTCCTCCATAGTTTAACTGGTCGAAAAAGTGAAAGTGCTGCAAAATGTATTGAATTTATCAGCATTTTTTATTCCCAGTTCAAACCCATGCCATCTAAAATTGAATATATCATTTCATCTCTTGTCGATGATATTGAAGTTGGTATCAGGCTATTCAACGAAAATAGTAACAACAGAGATCGTTTTGTTCACGGACAATTCAAGGCATTATATTTAATTACAACCAGAGTCCCTATCACAGACCATAAAGATTTTTTTATCCTTAATTTCGAGTCATTAATATCAACCATATTTCAAATTTGGACTGCAATGAAACCTATTTTGTCAGGATCCATTGAAGAGGAAGATGAAATAATAAAAGATGAGGATAAATTATTAATAACCTATAGCTGGAAAGTAATCAAGGATTCTAATACTTTATTGAACAAAATCTTACAGTTGGATTTAGTTAATACGGAATTATTCTTGGAATGTTGCAACCTTATTATAGATCAACTTGCATCAATTTCCCACCGTGGTGCATTCTCTTCAATCTACCCATCATTCATTTCAATTTGCAAGTTCTGTTTCAGATCAGAATCTTTGGCAAATCATCCAAAGAAATGGCTTGCCAACAACTTATCATTGATTGAAAATAAAACCCAGTATATTTCAAGAAGATCAGGAGGGATTCCATTCTTGGTTTCAGGAGCATTGATTGCTTGGCCAGGTTCACGTTCTGAAGTAATGAGCTCAACCATTCTCAGATTGCTTGAAATTGCACAGAAACCCAGTAAACATATTGCAGACGAAAAAGCTGATATCCCACAGGTTCATGCTTTTAATTGCATTAAACAGATCTTTACTGAAAGTGCATTGGCTCATGAAAGTTTATCATTTGTGGAACTATGTTTGGATTTATCACTCAAAAATTTTTCTTCCGATAATTGGTCGGTCAGAAATTGTGCAGTCATGTTATTCAGTACCATCCAGCAAAGAATTTTCGGTAGTAATAAACTGACCACTTATCCGTTCACTTTATTCTTTAGCAACTTTCCTAAGCTTGACGATATTTTATTCGATAAACTCGTGGAGGGGTTAGAGCAATCAATCTCCATGACTCAGACTCATAAGGATAATCAAATCTTATTTCCTATTTTACTAATTTTGCTAAAATTAGATACATCAACTAAGGATCCAAAGATGGATAGATTTAAGAATATTCTCTTGAAATTTTTGGGAAATAAATTCTGGAAAATAAGAGAAATAGTTGCAAAGTGTATTTCTTCGATGTTTGATAAACAAGAATTAATAAACTTTTCAACTTCTATATTTGCAGAAAACTTATCCGAGTCTCATATTCACGGAAGCTTGTTGGTGTTATTGGAAAGTATCGATAAATTTGATGATGCAAGCACCAGAAGCCAGATCTGTGATATGTTGTTGAAGAATATGAATAATATTTTGCCAAGATCCTATGTCGTTTCGAGGGTCTATGTTAAGTTGCTTGACAATTTGAGTGAATCACCCATGCCCCACGAATTTATTAACAAACTAGGAAATTTCCTTATTTCAGGAATCACATCACAAGATATCAGACTCAATGGTACCCGTCAAATGGCGATGGCAGATTCTGTTGAACTTCTTTCATCACAATATTTACAAATTGAAGATGGGGAAAGCTTGAATGATTTAATCTGTTTGGCATTGGAAAGCGATTACCACGTCGTTCAACTGGCTACTTTGAAATATATTGAATCAAACCTTACGGATTTAGAAATTTTAGGGATTCTTGGTTCAATTAGTGCCAATGTTTGGAAATTAATAGAAAATGACAGATGTTGGAACTATGTCAAAGCAACTGCTTTGGAGACATATGCATTTTTGATCGGTTATGACAATACAGCAGACGAAGGTCGTGTTAAAATACTACTTGATTTTGTTGGGTTAACCAATGAAAACATCAAATTGAAAGCTTTGGAATGCCTTGGATGCTTGAAAATGGGAAAGGCTGAATTGGAAACCTTCTTAAAAATCTCCAAAGAGCTCCTCCAGTATGAATACTCTTACAAGTTTCGTCTTTCCGCCTTAAAGGCTTTGGCGTCATTTGTCAAGGTCCAAAAAGGTAAGCAATCGAAGGTGATAGTGGAAGCATTATACGCTTTATTCCTGAGAGGACTCAATGACGATGACGAAAGTATTCGAAACTTATCAAGTACTTGCTTGTCGAAATTCTTTAAATCTAAAGAGGTGGTTAATCCGGTATATTTACGTTTTTTATTCGGTGATTTGATATTTGGAGAATTCAAAAAGGAAGTGGTTGTGGAGGTTATCTTGGATAATTATGGTGAAATTTGCCTCCAGGACGACGAGAAGAAATTTTTGAGTGCAGAAACATCAGGACAGGAGTCTCTCTTTGAAATTGAGACGGTTAACTTGTACAAGAATAACATCCAACATATTAAATTGGTCAACAAGATGCTAGGTCCTGATGATATTTCAAAAATAGAACCATTTATCTCCAACGATGTTCAAAATTGTGAGGCTTACATGAAACAGAGACATCAATTCAAGTGGATTAATGATCCAACTTTCTTACAGTTGTTAACTAGAACAGATGCATTGAGAAGCCAACTCTGATAAAACACAAATAAATTACTGCAAAAAATGTAAGATTATGAATAGAAGCTGCGAAAAGCCCTGCCAGTTTTTGTCCGGGTAAGTACAAAAACATTGGTATAAATAGTCCTAGAGAAAAATTCTATCTCAAATTTTCATCGACAGTTCCCATTATCGAATGCTGGACATTTGGTATCCAATGAGTAAGTAGCGCTTACCGTGGGTCTTTCTGATGAATAATTATAAACTACAACGAATTTCTTCACCTGAACAAACCGTGTAGATCAAAAATAATTTCAGAGCTTTTTAACACTGACAAGACCCAAGAACAACCATTGAATTTTTTTTAAGCGAAGTTACTAACAAAAATTAGCGGTGAATACTTAGATAATAAACAGTCATTGGAAAATCTGAATTGTAGTAATGCTTGTAGAGATTGTAAGGGCTTGAAGCTGGAAAGAAAGGTGGCAATGAGTAGTGCATACAACTGGATTCGTATGGGGCTCATCACATTTCTAGTTGATCAGAAAAGACATCAATACCATGTCTGAAGATACGTTTTCAATATGTGAGCCGTGCCTCGGGGAAGATCAGCATCTCAAGATGATCAAACAAGTAAATGGTGCTGAATGCCGTTCGTGTACAAGACCTTTTACTGTTTATAGATGGAATAGCGCAGGAGCAAACAAGGCCCTGAAAACCACGATTTGCATGACATGTGCCAGGGCGAAGAATTGTTGTCAGTCGTGTATGATGGATTCTGACTTTCATATTCCCATTGATATTCGAGATACTGCTCTAAAAATGGCTGGTCTCAGTGATGCATATGGACCTACTTTGTCTTCATCAACAAACCGTGAAGTGAAGGCTATCAAGGCCGACAAATTAGAACAAATGTTTAAGAACCAGGGAGACGACAGCAAACAAGTACAGGCACGAGACATTTTGCAGAAACTAGCATCAAGACTCAATGGTAAAACATTCAAAAAACAACCAAAGACTATCAAGGAAGATAAATCAAAGAATGCTGATGTTTCTAAGATCTTGGCCAGTTTACCGTTTGGTGCGCTGATTGATCCTGAGAAACACACAGATGTTAAAACGGTATTTATCTTTGGGGTAAGCACAGATGTACCCCAGTACGTGATAACAGATGAATTCAGTAAGTTCGGCAGGATCAAGACATTTACGCTTGTGCATCGAACCAAGTGTGGATTTGTGACGTATTTAACACGAGATTCTGCCGTTGCATTTGCTCAACACGTATTAAGTAACGGACTCAACGAAAACAAATCAACTGCAGGCATGATGATTTTGCAAGGAAAGTACCCTGTTCGTGTGAGTTTTGGAACAGCCAAGCCATTGGGGGTATCCAATGAGGAACATCACAAGATAAGCTTGGTGGTGGATAAAGTGATGAAGCAGTTGGCCGATAAAGACCAAGGTGTTAAATCAAAAAAGGCGAAATCCACCAAGACATAACCTGTAGTCGAATAATGTCAAGCACAGCGCATCTGACCTTGATTTGGAAGTATACCATGTAATAGAACTTAACTTTTTGCACCCGTTACGTATACTAATAAAAAAAATTTAAGTGCAGTGCAGAAAATTTTGTGTTTGTATATTGAATCCAACTTTGAACATAACACGAAGATGAATTCCGAAACAAAGCTCTGCTTCAAGGTATTCCTTCTCCTTGCACCGATCATTGTAGTGATAGCTCGACTTTTGGCCATTCTCCCGTGTCTCCATGTTAGCAGCAACACGCACGAAATCAAAAATATATCGTCGGTTCCATTGTCCGTGGAAGGATCGAACATCATGGTATTGCTAGGATCTGGTGGCCATACGGGCGAAATGATAAGAATTTTGGAAAAGGTCGACTTGTCTCCGTTTTCTCGCACATGGGTGACTTCGTCTAACGATACTGCATCATTGCTGAAGGCACAAAAGTATGAGGAAGACCGTTTATCTTCCAGCAAATACACCAGCGAATATGTCACCTTACACCGCGCACGTTCCGTGGGAGAACCAACGCTTCTGTCTATTATCAATACCCTCAAGTCCTTTGTTTCCACTCTCCAGAATGTACGTCAACTTCCCAAACTTCCCTCGGTTCTTTTGGTCAATGGTCCTGGAACAAGTGTTCCATTAGCCTACATCATGTTTGGCATGAAGTTTTTGGGGTTGTGCAACACGAGAATCATTTATATCGAAAGTCTTGCTCGTGTAAAACTGTTGAGCTTGAGCGGAATTCTTCTTTTGCCAATCTCAGACCGATTTATCGTACAATGGGAACAGCTTTACCATAGATATAAACGGGCAGAGTACTACGGAATCTTGATATAGAATCATGCTAAAAATACTACAAGATACGAGCGACTGCGAAAAAAAGAGTACTTTGTATCTGACGCGTACACCTTTTGCCTCCCACATGTCAGGCAACACCTTCGACGGTTTGGTTCTGGAGTTTCCTGGCCTATGTGTAGATAGGTTCAACACCAACGCCAAGGTCTTCTTGCTAACCCACTGCCATTGCGACCACTTGGTGGGCTTGACGAATAAATCATTTTCTGGCTTAGTTTATTGCAGCCATACCACACGCAACATCTTGGCTACAAACCCAAAATACGCCGATGTTGTCAAGTATTGCAAGCCCATTGAGATCGGCAGCCGCTTCACTATTATTTTGGCAAACGTTGAAATCACAGTGTCCGTGGTTGCGTCGTACCATTGTCCTGGTTCGTGTCTCTTTTTGGTCGAGGGAAATAACAAGTCGGTGCTTTTAACTGGCGATATCAGAGCAGAGTCAGCATGGATACAAAGCATAGTAGGCGATGCTTATCTTTTACCATACACATCTGGATTAAAGACGCTTGATAATGTTTACTTGGATACTACATTCATGTATCGAGGCGAACCGTTCATTGAAATGATTCCTAATGCTAGTGGGATAAAAGCAGCAATCCAACTCCTACAATTGTATCCGGTGGATGACTTTGAGTTTTGTCTTGTCGATACGATTTGTGGGTTTGAAGAACCCTGGGCCCATTTTGTCAGCTTTCTTGACGGCACCTTGTGTTTACCCCGAGAGATCAACTCGCGTATCAAGGCATGCATAAGATCACTCGATAAACCAACATACATGAACTTGTTCACGTCAGGAAATGGAGCCAAGGGACCCAAGTTTTCTGTTGGTAAACCTAAACCGCACGCAATAATCATCAAACAATGTATCGACTTTAATGTGGTCGATTACGCTGGTGTGTTTTTGCCTATGGCACTCAATAAAGTCAATCAAAGTCAGTTAGAACTAAAATACACCACCGAGAATGGCCATAAAATGTACCGGCACCGAGACAGGCTCTGGATTCTTCCAAGGGATGGAACCGAGTTGTTACCATCCGAAATAAAACTCTTGTTTTCACGACATTCATCATACACAGAAGCCCACCAGTTTATTTCGCTTTTGCGGCCCCGTCAGGTTTATCCCATCTGTCAATCAAAACGGACTTGGGACCAAGGTTACTCGATGGCTCGAGTCTTTGGGGATGTTTGCTGTACCAAAGAGTTTGCGTATGACCTTGAAATGTTTCGGAAACACGGCAATAGTCCAAACAATGGCCCTGTTCGAATTATAGATAGGTGGGATGCAGTCGAGTGTTTCAAAGAAGAACAGACGGTACAAAAATTTCTTGACTTCAAGTTTAAAGGAATTGAGTTCATGTCTAAGTATAATAAAATAGATAGTGGTGTCCATCGAGCTCCGAGCGAAAAGATGAGACTTGAGAATATCATTGCTGGAAGAGGAGAGGCCAAGTATCGGAAATTCATCGAGGAGCAGCAAAACAAATACACCGCGAGAGAATACAAGATAGTTCCTGAGATCGACCACGATAGTCATTCTGAAGATCTGGATGATTCTGATAACATGAAAACCCCAACAAGTTCCGAAGCAAGCAGTGTTCGTTTCAGTCCACGTAAGAGGCCCACATTAAAACGGAAGAAGGTGGAGAACATCGAAATATTGCCGTCAATTTACGATGAGACGATATCTAGTCAGGTATCGATGAACGGACGGCTTGTGAGTGTGTTGAAATCAGTCCCCATTGGTTGGTTTAATATGGGGCTAAAGTCTACAATGCAAGAGTCAACCAGGAAGTCAAGTCATTAGAATATTTTTTTCTTTTTTGTTTGTTTGTTGTTAATGTACAATATGGAACAGGCATGGAAAGGAGTTGATAATGCAAATAATATGAGAAGATAATAACCGACTTAGTTTTCTCTCCATTTTTCACCACAATTGACACACTTGTAGAAAGTAGTCATAGGCTCATCGGCAGATCTGATCTGCAATTGGTAAAAGTATGCTTTCTGGCCACCACACAGATCGAGGGGACACTGGGCAGAGGTCTGGTCGACGTTGTCCCAGAACCCTTCTCCGCCTAGAACATCATCGACTTCCTTTCTGGCTAATTTCTTGCGATCAAACATCTGGAACCCATTGATCTTGAATTCGTACGGACACGTCGCACAGTAGAATTTATTACACCCATCGTCTCCCTGTGCTATTAATAGCATATTGGAACAGTTAGGACAGAATGATAACATCGCAACACGTTGATTCTCAGGTGGTATTAGATCTGTCTCATCTCGGTGAGGGTTTTGGCTGGAATTTTTTTGTCGTGGTGCGGGAGCAGAGTCCTCCACTTGTGTGCAGTTTCCCCCATCAATTTTCAAACATCAACCACAAGGTAAATATACCACACACATGGCTGCTAACGAGACAGATTCCGAGTACTACACGCCGGTGGCGTCACCACAGCACTCGCCATTTAGGAAAATTGTATATCCAGTAAGAACAGTGCTGTCGCCAGCCCCATCTTCACCATTACGGCTAAATGTATTGTCTCCATTCCACACGCGAGGCTCACCCAGAGGTATCATAAAATTAAATGGCAACACACTTTTACGATCTCCAAGGACACCAGGACGGTCTGGATTGAGGTCTCCACAAAAGAGAAACGCGATTGAAGTAGAGAAATCAGCACGGAAGCGGGCAGTTTCGACCTACTCCAAACTTATGGATGATGATTACGACAGTGATGACGAGTTGAACAAACAAGATAGAAGGATTGCAGAAACGATCTTGAAACATTCACGGAAGGTAGGTGATACTTTTCGAGGTTACGGAAGCGACGTGGAGCTGGAACTAGACGTGGAGGAGGCCAATAGATCAATCCAAGTTGAAGAATACACTCCAAGAAGATCAAGACGAATTGTCTTGAGGAAGCGCCCATTACCAGTATCCAGTGATGAAGATGGTGATGATGACGAAGATGCTGTCATATCTCCCGCTTCCGATCTGGAAGAACTAGACATCATTCTGGATGGATCAGATTTCGAAGTAGGTGAACCATCAAAACGGAAACGAGGAAGACCGAGAAAACATCCCGTTAAGCCCAAGCTTGAGCCCATAATACCTAATGAGAATGCTCAAAGGAGGAAAGTTGGTCGGCCAAGCAAGGCAGAGAACGCTGCGTATAAAGTCAAGAGTATTTTCCAAGAAGACGATGAAAGGTTTTTCAGCGACAACAAAGCGGCTTCCAAAACCGCTTCTAGATCCGGTCGCTCGTCGCCCAAGAAGGACGACTTCTCACCACTTTCAATGGCATTCGATAATACGGAACTTACCATTCCTATAATAAGTGGTATTCCCAACACCAACAACAAAGCCACAGAGGATCCTGCCATTCGTTTTGTTCCATTAGAGATTCCTAAATTGGATAGTAATGGAAATATTATAGATCCTGACTTTTTGAAACAGCATTTTGGAGGAAAGAATATTGAGAATAGTTTGAGAGGACGGTTCCTTGACGAAAAAGCTTTCTTTTTGGAAGGATCAGAAGGGTACTTTGAGCAGCACAGCAGCAGGCCACGTCCCAGTAGTAATTCTTTAGCTCATCTTGCTCCACAGCTTGAGTATTCAACTTTCATTCCAAATATTCAATTGGGCGAGCAGCTTGCACAAGTTCAAAAGCAACGACTCTTTGAACTTCACAAGTTCTTGTATCACCAGTGGTGTTTCGAGATGTCTGAAGGCTTCAATCTTAATTTTTATGGTATTGGGTCTAAATTGGAGTTGCTTTTAGACTTTGCCCTGAGTTACATTCCGTACTGGTTCGAGCATACGCTACCTTTGGTTGAGATGCCCAAGATTATGGTAGTAAATGGATATAATCCAACGATCCAATTCAAGAAAATACTTCACGATATTGTCAGTACATTTATCTCGAGCGAGAAGAAAAAACAGGATAAGATCCGGTTCCCCAAGCATGTTTCGGAAACGGTTCCGTTCTTGATTGAGCAAATCGAAAGCCAACGGAAACACGAGCAGCACCAGCACCAACTGCCACGCTTGGTGCTCTTGATACACAACATAGACGGCGAGGCTCTTCGGGACGAGAAGATCCAGACCCTGTTATCGCAGCTCAGTGCATTGCCCGAGATCTGGTTAATTTCTTCGACCGATAACATCAATGCCCCGTTATTGTGGGACCTGTTCAAGATGAAGAACTTCAATTTCTTGTGGCACGACTTGACGACATACGCCGCATATACCGTCGAGATGTCGTTCAAGGATGTATTGAACATGGGCCGCTCAAAGAAGTTTGTTGGAGAGAAGGGTGCCAAGTACGTGTTATCGTCGTTGACGATGAATGCACGGAACCTGTACCGGATCTTGGTGGAGATGCAGTTGGAGAACATGAAGAAAGTTGCCGGGCCAAAGTCTGCGCTTCATAGTGTCAAGGGGACGATGAAGTTAGGGGTTTTATTCAAAGATTTCTACGATAAGTGTTTGCAGGAGTTTATCACGTCGAACGAAATAACATTCCGAACCGTTTTAGGAGAGTTTGTTGAGCACCGGATGTGTAACTTGGTCAAGAACAGTTCCGGTGCCGAGATCGTGTACATTCCATTCAACTACGACGAGATGGAGAAGTTGATCAAGGAAGAATTGAGTTCCCAGTAAACCTTCCTTGTAATTTTGCAATCCTCAGGGGCTCGCAGCATAACTACATTTTCTTTTTATTTTTTTTTTTTTTTTGGGATAGTAGTGTCTTTTTTTAGAATAGGTACCAGCTATTAGAGATAGAACCCGATATTCATATTTTGTCAGCTTAAAAACGGTGTAGATATTCATAGTTGCCGACGGTTCCTGTCTGCGACCGCATTTCAATTGCGGGTTTTGTTCGCTTCAGGGTCAGGTATTCCTGGCACGGTAGATTGTCCTCGTTGTGTGCCCCGGAGGGAGTGCGATTCCAAGCCAATCCAAAAAACCAGTTAGTGTACGAATTCAAGGTTCGGTTCTTTAGTCAATTCTACAGCTACAAGTACATTCCCACGTAAATTGACATAAGTGTGTACACCGTACAGAAATGGGCAACCTTCCCAAGCTTGCAAGCGGAACTGAACTCACTGTGGGCAGCCACCGGGTCACGGTGGATAAGTACCTCTCGGAAGGCGGCTTTGCCCATATTTACCGGGTCAAGATCGATCCCCAGTCCGAAGAAGAGGAAGAAATCGCATGTCTCAAACGAGTCATTGTCAAGAACAAAGACGGCTTGAACCAGCTTCGGAAAGAAGTCGAAGTCATGAAGACCCTTCGCCACGCCCGCAAAATCGTCAAATACTACGACTCGCATGCCGAACGGCTCGAAAACGGCACTTACCAAGTCTTGGTTCTCATGGAACTCTGCCCAAATAAGTCGTTGTTGGACTACATGAACAGCAAGATCAAGACCAAACTAACCGAGCCGGAAATCCTCAAGATCATGTTGGATATCAGTGTCGGGGTCTACGAAATGCACCGGTTAAAGATGATTCATAGAGATATCAAGATTGAAAACGTCCTTATCGACTCCCACCATAACTTTAAGCTCTGTGACTTTGGTCTGACGTCACCCCCTATCATGCCTCCCAAGGATCAGCATCAGTTCCAGATGTTGGGACACGACATCTTGTACCAAACTACCCCACAATATAGAGCTCCGGAGATGATTGACCTATACAGAGGCTTCCCCATAGACGAAAAGGCAGATATCTGGGCTTTGGGCTGCTTCTTGTACAAGCTCTGCTACTACACCACCCCATTCGAAGCCAACGGAGATATTGCCATCTTGCATGCATCCTTCCAGTTCCTTCCGGCCCCATCTTTTTCTCCAGACCTCAAGAACCTTATCATCATCATGCTTCAGGAATCTCCTCTACTCAGACCAAATATTGTCCAGGTGATAACTTTGGTGGCTAAGTTCCTCAACCTCGAGTTGTCAGACGTCAAGGTCGACGACTTTTACAAGTTAGGGCCCTATAACTTCCAAGCATTACACGAATATCAAGTCCAGAAACAGAACGAGATCCTCAAACAACAACAGATGTACTATAACCAGCACGTGTACCAGTCTAATAATCTTAGTTCTGCAAGCTTAAACCAGCAACCACAGAGGCAGCAGCAACAACCTCCACCTCCATTACTACCTCAGGTGCCTCAATCGCAGCAGCAGCAGCAGCAGCAGCAGCAACAGCAGCAACCGCAGACACAAAGTTATGGAACTTCTGCACCGGTTGTTCAACTGGCTTCTATGCATACTTCCAACTCTCAGCAAACATCGCATCGTTCTTCCCTGACAAAGAGTTCCCAGAAGGTTACCGCTCAATCTACGCTGAGTAGCAATCGTTTGGCTCAACAAAAATCTGCAACAAAGACGGGTTCTCTGGTGGAACCCCAGCAGATATTTGACGACGATAGTGAAGACAATATCAGTTTTGGCGAATTAGAAAACCTCGACAACGTTGAAGAACGGTATCCCTCTCTTGAGGATCTTTTGGTTCCCAAGGGCCGGTTACCCATCGAGGAACAAGAAGCCACCAGTATCGGACACCTGGATAAGGACGATAAGAAGGCAGATCAGTTCAATTTCCAGAGCACGTATCTGTACCAAGCACACGAGCCGAAGAGTGTTCCAAGTAGGTTTGGGGCGAAGGAAGCATGGGAGCAGCTGGCTCTGAAGATGGATAGGAATGCTGAAATTTTGGCCGATGATATTTTTGGCGACACACCAACTCTGAAAGTAACTACTTCAGCACCTGTGAGCGAGAAGGCAACGAGTGAAAAGAGTTTTGAAAGAAAGAAGGAATATGTTGCTGCTGATTTAACTAAGGCCAAGAGTGTAGATGAGGATGAGTATTACCACGAGAAACCAGCACTTGTTTTACAGAGTCAGTCATCCAAGAAGGAGGTTCCGGTGCAGAAAGAAGTGCATCTTCTGCAGACACCAGTCATTGCAAAAGCTCAACCTGTCCAAGCTCCACCTGTGCAAGCACAGGCCGTGCCTCAAGTTCAAGGGCAGCTGATTGCAATGGCAAAGCCACCACTGACACTGCAGCCACAACCGCAAAGTCTGCCAATTGCTCAGCCCATCAAGATACACGCTCTTCCAGCTGTTGACAGCAATCCATTTCCTCGAGAAGACGTTAAGGTTGACGTGAAGAATGCTAACCCATGGGGCGAGTATCGGAACTCCAAGATATTCCCAGAAGCGTCCTCTTATGGAGAACTGACCCTAGATAAATTACAGGGATTGTCACTTAATGATGGAATGAACTACCCCAAGCCTCAACCTATACCACCACATCCTCATAAGGAACATGAGCCACCTAACTTGATTGATCTAGAGGTTGGATTGGAGTCTTCGGGTTCATCCTCAGCGACACCTGTGCTTCGGCCGAAGAAAGAGTACGGACTCGTTTCCGATGCCTCGTTGTTGGATCTAAACGAGGAAGAGAAGAACACGTCGAGACCACACTTTAAGAAACGGATTTCGTCGATTCCCAATCCTTCACGGTTTAGTTTCCAAGAAGAAGTAATTGATTTTGCATCCGATGACGAAAACCCGGAAAATAGTTCAAAGATGAACCGTGTTTCAATCAGAAAATCGTTGAGAAAGTCAAGGAAGCCATCGCTGGATGTGAAGCGCTCTGAGAGTGTATCAGAAAAGAAACGGATGTCGTTTTTTGGCAAGGACAGTTAGATATATGAGTAAATATATATAAATGTTTTTAGAAGTAGATGCGAAAAGGAAAAAAAAATATAGCGATCTCTTCATCACCGATGTTTCTTAGACAATACTTGGCACAGTTAGTGTTATCGGTGTCTACAGACCGTTTGGAGACACATGAAGTCCCACAAGAGTATCTGTCAATTACGGTACCCGTTGAACACTTGCTAGGTGGTAAAGCACCTGAGCTTCTTACTCATCAAGATTATTCAGATTTATTCTTGAATCAAGAGGCAAGAACTGTTTTAAACGAGTTTCCCCAAGTGGATTTGTACTCTGTTCTTGACAGGTATCTTGATGTTGTTTCTAATCAATTCACCGTCAAATTTGGACCTATCGCTCCTCTACAGCTCCAGATTGCTGCGATAGCATTTCTCCAGACATACGTCCAGGTCAATTTCACAGGGCCAGGTATCAAGTTCACTACCCACGAGCTCTTCTTCCCCGATGTTGATGCAACGTTGCTTCAGACGGACGCCGTGCGATTACTTAACATCGAGGGGAACCAAGCATACGACTTGATGGCAGAGCCTCTCTTGCTTATCATCTCACTTATTCTTATGGAAAAGTTATCAGACTTGTCAGGAAAATACTCCATTATCAAGAGAGATCTCTCGGTCACAGTAGAGGAACTTACTGAGGCAACAGGGACTGTTGCCGGTGACATCAACGATCCTGTTGCTGCCTCTCTTCAATGGTGGAGAACAAGAGCTTTGCAGGTACACATGTCGGTGGTTTCTGATCCTCCCAGTATACTATCCACCATATCTTCCATTTTACTCAACGTGTCGGTGCCCAACAACTTGGCACCGGCTTCCGATTCTCACCCCGAGATCCAGAAACATATCCAGATTATCTATTTCTTGGAATGTGCAAGAAACAATATCCACAGCCAGACCGAACACTTGGCTATTCCGTTGCTTGGAAAGGCCAGAAAAACGTCAGAACTTAGTTTTATTTTATCCGGTGCTAAAGCCAAGAGAACTAAGTTCCAAAAGTTCCATACGTCTGCTTTGATTGTATTGGCCAAAAGTCAAGAATCTAAATTGTTTGATAACACTGCTGACGGTGAAGACCCAGAAAGTTTCCAGTTGGGAGACGATTTGTTGTTGGAAAGACCCCAATTTGAATCTTTGGACGACCTTGAGTTGAAAGACGAGCCGGATTCCAAGCGGATCAAGTTTGATCCGTCGATTTTAGAGGAAGACGAAGGTGAAAAGTTGTTACCGTTGGCCATGAAACAAGACGATATACCACCCGAACTTAGGGAATTGGACCCCAACAACCAGCCGACATTGAGTGATTTAGATAACTTACAGTTGTTGTTACGATTGACTACCTTGAGGCAAACATCGCCTGCAAACAATCCATTGACAGAAGAAGAATTGGCTGCTTTGGTAGCTAGAGTGTTGTATACTTCGTCCAAGAAGATCAACTGGACCATTTTCTCCCGGGCCTTGTGGGAAAGGTCGGTGTTGGAAACCAACAAAGCCAGAACCATTGAAAGAGGTATTCTTCAGATGACATCTTTGGTGGAAGAAATCGGACTCAAGATCAAGACCAGAATTACTCCACAAGACAACGACCAAGAAGATCTTTCTCCTGCTTCTTCCAGATTAAGATTTGTTCACCAACTTATGTTAAAACCACAGTGGTCCTTGGACGCTCAATTGGCAGACAAGTATATGTCTCTTGGAGTCTTGAGATCGGCCGTTGAAATTTACGAAAGATTACAATTGTCGTGCGAAGCAGCATTGTGTTATGCAGCCGTTGACGATGAAAAGGAAGCCGAGAGAATCTTACTTGCACGTATTGAGAGTCATCCAGACGACGCTAGAGCCATTTCTATTCTTGGTGATCTTAGACAGGACCCAAATCTCTGGGAAAAGTCTTGGGAAATTGGCCGTTATGCCAAGGCGAAGGCATCCTTGTCTCGTTACTACTACAGTCCTCCAGCTAAGTCTGGGTTATCTAAGAATATTCCCCTTGCTATCAAGCATATGTTTGAGTGTTTGAGCGCTAATCCATTGAGCTATGAACATTGGTTCTTTTACGGTTGTTGTGGATTGGAGAGTGAACAATATGAATTAGCAGCCGAGGCTTTCACCAGATGTGTAGCCTTGGACGATTCCAACTCGCATGCCTGGTCGAACTTGGCTACCTCCTTGTTAAGAACAGACAAGTTGAGGCCCGCGTTCAATGCCTTGAAAAAGGCGCTCCGTGTTGCGGCAGAAGGCAAGAAATCCTGGAAAATCTTTGAAAACTACTTGATTGTGGCAGTCAAATTGAACGAATGGAACGATGTGTTAACTGCTGTGCGGGAATTGATCAATCTTAGACGTCTGTCGGATGGTGAAGCTCTGATTGATATTCCAGTGATTGAAAAATTGGTTGAGATTTTGGTTTCGACCGAGTACCCCAGTGACGGTGACAGATTGACATTTTACCAGTCGTCGTGTGTTGATTTGGTGTGTAATATTTTGCCATCAGTCATCACCACTTCGGCAAGATGTTGGAGAGTTGTGTCTCGAGTCGAGTTGTGGAGACAAAGACCATGGGCTGCTCTTGAGTGTCATGAAAAAGCGTACAGAGCGCTATCCAATCGTGCTGAATTGGACACAAGCGAGACTGCCTGGAACGAGGCGGTGGAGGCATGTTCTGACTTGGTTTCTGCGTATGAAAACCTCGGAGAACGGCCAGGAAAGCATGGTGCTGGCGATGTGGTTTGCAAGGACTGGAAGTACAAGTCCAGAACGACTATCAGGTCGTTGATGTCGAAGGGTAAGGCGATGTGGGAAGATTCAGAGGGATGGGAAAGATTACAAGAATTGAAACAAGAAGTTCTGAGCTAGTAAGTTATAGAGAGAGAGAAACGTTGTTTTATTTTTTTTGCAATCGAAAATAGAACGCCTTTTTGCTAAAAAAAGAATGAATTTCATGGGAAAAAGTTTGCGAAACGCAGCTAGAAGTTATCTGCAGTTTTGTGTCAGTTGTTTGCTGATGGTACCTATCTACCAACTGTCTATTAATAGCGCAATTAGCCAATGACAAAACAGGTGTGTTGGTGGCGATTCGGAAAGTCCAGAGTATCCCAAGAAGGTCATCGACACACGTGATACTGTAGGAAAACCCCATTAGTAGAAAAAGATGGCCCACTGGGCGAATCGGGCTATTTTTGGGAAGCATCGCACAGGAACAAGTGTGTCTCTTTTTAACCCGAAGGAGTAATTTCCTGCACACACTCAGAAAACAAGCATCAACAAGTTGTCAAATCACCACATAAACGTACAGCCACGTTTGAACAGAAGCGTTTTTGTACAGAGAATCTAAGCATATAATTTGTCTTTGAGCAATGGTAGATGACAAGTATATTGGACTAGCACTTGCTATGTCGTCGTCCCTAGCTATAGGGACCTCGTTCATTATCACCAAAAAAGGCTTGATGGACGCCTCGGCGAGAAACGGTTCGAGCCAGGTCCAAGGCCACGAGTATTTACAGAGTCCTATCTGGTGGGCTGGGATGCTAACGATGGCGGTGGGTGAAATCGCCAACTTTGCAGCCTACACCTTTGCCCCAGCCATCTTGGTGACCCCGTTGGGTGCGCTTTCCGTCATTATTGGTGCGGTATTAGCAGCAATCTTCTTGAAAGAAGAGTTGGGCACCTTGGGTAAGATGGGCTGTGCGATCTGTTTGATGGGATCCGTCATAATTGTCCTTCATGCTCCTCCAGATAAGGAGGTTGAAACCGTCGATGAGATCTTGGGCTATGCTACCAAACCGGGATTCATGCTATACTGCTTCCTTGTGGCAGCTTACTCGTTGTTTATGATCTACAAAATTGTGCCCAAATACGGCCACACCAACCCCATGATCTACCTTTCCATCTGCTCCTCCGTGGGTTCGATCTCTGTCATGTCGATCAAGGCCTTTGGTATTGCTTTGAAACTTACATTGGGTGGTAACAATCAGTTTTCGCATATATCCACCTACTTGTTTCTTTTGGTGGTTGCCTTGTGTATTGTTACCCAGATGAACTACTTCAACAAGGCGTTGGACCAGTTCGATACTTCAATTGTTAATCCGTTGTACTACGTCACCTTTACCACTTTCACCTTATTGGCCTCATTTATTCTTTTCCGTGGGTTCAACACGTCATCAGCCATCGATATCATCTCATTATTGATTGGTTTTTTGATTATCTTTAGTGGAGTATATTTGTTGAACATATCAAGAAAGAATAATAATGGCAATTCGAGAGAACTCTTTGGCTTGCACAACGACAAGGACATGGCTCCGCTCGATAATGGAGTCGCCGGTCTCTCGTTGAGAAGATCGATGCAAGTCAACCGAAGCGAGTACGACACCGAAGAAACCGTCGGATTGAGACGGTTTGACAGCTTCGAGTTGGACAGTGACGAAGAAACGAGACAGAGATAAACATAAAAAGAGAAGGAACAAACGGGTCTATGTATTACATCTTTGTAAATTAGGTACATTAAATTGTACAATAAGCAGTAAAATACACGCGTGTATGGTATGGTATGGTAACACGAGAGAAACGTCTAAATATCATCAATGTCCAAGTCGTCATCTTCTTCTTCGTCGTCGTCGTCTTCAGCACCGAACTCGAAGTTGACTTCGTCATCCTCGTCAGCACCGAAAGTATCGGTTTCGTTGATCTTAGCGTTTTCTGGCAATTCACCAACGGTCTTCAAGGTTCTGGCCTCGTCCGAGTTGTATTTGTGGACAACATCACACTGGTCGTCCTGGAAGTCTCTCAAAGAAACCAAGATAATGTCACCTTGGCCCATCCAGACCTTCTTTCTCAACTTACCACGAATGTGTCCCATTCTCTTGATGCCGTCGAAACAACTGACCTCAATACGCCCGTTACCCAACATCTTGGTGATTTGTGCGTATTCCTGACCTTCGTCCTTGTAGATCAACTCTCTCTTCTGACCACCGTTGTCATTCTTTCCTCTTCTTCTGTTCTTACCTCCTTTTCCTTTACCAGTTTTACCCATGGTTGTAGTGTTTGCTTGAAGAAAGTTGTAAAAGTGAAAAATTTTTTTTTGCGCTATCTAACAATTAGTGATGGTTTGGTGAGTCCGTGATAGATTTGACTTCGCCACCATCTAAACTGATACACCATAAACGATATGTAGAATTCGTCTCGCAACAAGCTCATAGCCTGATCCCATACTTTGTTTAATAGACCTCTTGTCTCCTTTTCTATTTTTCTAAAAAAAATTTTGACAATTTTTCATTGAAACAGAAGCTATACAAAGAGAATAAACTAAACCAAATCAAGTCTCTCCAGTAGTCTCTCTTCTCGAACCATCCTCGCTACGTTCATTCTTCCCACTTGTATCAACTTTAACCTCAGTGTGTAGTTTTGACCTGCATACTTTTTTTTTCCAAAATATACCTATTCTTACTATCCATCACCACCACACACACCTACACCATGGATGCATTCGAAGCGGCGACGCAGTTCTCACAGATCCTTAGAGGACTCACGCCTTCAGTACAGAACCTTACAAGAGCAGCACATTTTGCCTTGAAACATTCGGAAAGCGAAGACTATCTCTTCCCCAGCATACTAGACATCCTTAACGATGCTTCGGTAGAGTTGAACACGAAATCGACCATTTTCCAGTTCATCGAAGTGCTTTTCAATGAATCATTTTACTACTCTCGCCAGCCAAAGTTCAATTATCCGTACGTGCAGAACTTGAAGAAGGCATTGCCACAGATTATTCTTGCGGTAGTTCCTCAGACGAACAACTCCAATATCTTCAACGTATACACCAGTTTAAAGAGTATCACAAAACATTTCAAGGTCGATTGCTCCCTGTATATCGATCAGTTTAATCATAGCTTGCTCGACGAGGAAGATATCAAGAATGCACAGCTTGACGTGCCATTTCCGCCTGTGGTTGAAGAAGATGCTCTGTCGTCGGACCCGCTCGTGACGTCGTGGGATTTGCTTGTGAGAAAGAAGAAACAGAGCCAGTACGAACGCTTACGGTTATTGACGCACTCCAAAACAGTTACTGACACAGTCCTGGAAGACAAGATCTTTGCCATGAAAGACAAACAAGATCGTTCGACCGATCTTCTCAGCAAGAGACAAGTCCTTTCCCGCATGGAAGACGACAGAGAAGCTCACAAGAGGTCGAAGGAAATCCTTTGGATGGTTTCACGGCCCAAGGACATCAGTTATTTGACGGAAGAAGAGTTCTTGAACCAGTACTGGGACAAATTGTCCAAGTTGGGAGAAAAGGAAGATAAGATATTATTAGGTCAATTGGAAGAATTAAACAAGATCGTTACTTTGAGCTACAAGGACCAGATATAAAAATTAAAGGCTACTCTTTGAAATGACTCCCATCAATTCGTTTTTACCATGAACACCAAACCTGGCTGCTGTTCGGATATTAGCATCGTGGCCAATCACTGCCACACATTGGACACGACTGACCTCACCCTGTTGTTTCAATGTATTGGCATACTCATAACATGGCTCGTCAATTGGCGTGCTACCTCCACTGATAAAGATAGACGTAAGGTTGGGAATGGTGTCTGAGACATCGCGTTCCTTGACAGGCGTACTTGGCACCGATGTGGGCACCGTCTTGACATCGAATTCCTCAATGAGCTTGCCCCGTTCTTCGGCAATATAGTACGAGTTTATAAATCTGAATGCCTTCAATGCCAACTGATGCTGCTGCGCAACTACAACATTCTTGATCAATGTAGCATGTACTCCCCCTTCTCTTGCCTGGAACACTTCGTTAATATGCTGAATACAATCTCCCATGGCATCGAGAGCCCGTTCACGATCGTCCAACAACGCCGAACCAGCATGGAAGCGGATAGTACAGTCTTCGACTTCACAGAACAGCCCTGGCAACCTCTCCACCTTGGACTGGATAAGCTGCTCAACTTGAGGCATCCACGATTTAAGCTCGTCTTCGTCAACAATCGAGATCCACTCTGTCTGGCCAATGATCTTTATGTAGCCTCCATTCTCCGCAATTAAACCAAAGTTGGGGTATCTCCGATAAAGACTGTCCAAGTCACTTCTCTTGAGAAAACTTATAATGTACACTTGATTACTGGGGTCTTCTAACAACCCACTGAGTAATGCAGAAATTCGGGCAGGTTCCGAGTATGCACTTTTCCCTGCTCCGTCCATCAGCAATTCTGCTGGAGCCGTTGTTGTTGCGGTGGGACTTTCAAAGTTGAAGAAAAAGAGTCGCTTTCCGTGCTCCCCTTCATAAAAGTCTTCAAACAGGTCGACGGTAAATGGAATCAAATTGTTCGAGCTCTGACGTTTATTACGTTCCCATCCCTCGTTTATCTTGGCCAAGCAACTAATAACCCAGTGGCTCGAGTCTCTTGTCACGACTAAATCGTGACAATTGTTCCACCGTGTCGATTTCTCCAGCGATTCCATTACCAACAGCTGTTTTAAAGTCTCGGAAAACTTTTTGATATCCCAAGGATTGATAAGTAGTGCTCCCATTCCATCGCAATCCAACAACAGCGATGAGCCAGTAAATTCAGAAAGAATTAATGGCGATTTCTTCTCCGCGGTCGCCATGATAAACTCATGGCACGTCAAATTCAACCCTTCCCTCATGCAAGAAACCACAAAGGTATCAGCTTCAGAAAGCAAGGCCACATACTGGTCAAACTCGATATCTTTCTGTAGCAAAACCACGGGCTGGGATACTGCCAAGTTCTCGGAAAGAGAGTTGATTCGTGCCACCAACAGCATTATTTCTGTCGCATAATCAGAATCGTTCGACGAGCCCATACAGACCTGGATGAGGACAGTGGTATCGACGTACTCCGGGTTGTTGTGCAAGAATTGTTCGTAAGCCAATAACTTCTGCTTGATTCCTCTCAACTTATCGGGTTTGTCTCGTGAAACAATAAGATGCTGGTTGCTCCACCGGTCTCTGATAAGCTGGCGCCATTCCTGGACTGAATCACACTGGACCACTTGCTTCAACGATGTGACATCTATACCCACAGGGATGGTGAATAATGATGTGAGATTGCCGTGATACGAGACACCAAGCTTGTTTGTATCGGCAAGCAACAACCGGTTGCACGTCTGGAGAAAATGACGGACGTACTCTTCTGTTTGAAACGAAATAACGTTGGCACCCAACATTCCTTCCAAAATCTGGTTTCTTTGAGCAAAGCACCGGAACACCTCTGACGAGGGAAACGATACGTGTAAAAATAACCCGATTTTGGCATTCGGTAACTTTTGTCTGACCATCTGAGGCACCAACAACAAATGGTAGTCGTGGATCCAGATTAAGTTTTCAGGGTCTTCAGGGTCAGCATCGCCGTTTTCTCTCTGGTAAACCTCGACGATTTTATCGGCCATCATCTGATTAAGGAGCTGGTAGTGGCTCCAGGAATGGTCTTCGAAAGCCTTGGATTTTGGGTCGTCAGGTATCTGATAGTGGAACGTCGGCCACAAAATCTGTTTGCAGAACGAGTTGTAGTGGCCCTGGAAAGTAGTATCGTTAGGGAATATTGCTTCCGAGTTGTATTCTTGAGTAAGCTTTTGGGCAATATCGTCGATGACTCGAGAGGATACCTCGTCCGATGGCATCGCAAGAGTGCCGACCCATTTGCGTGAGTGAATGATTCCCGTTTCAGCTGATGCCTTGACTGCCTTTGTAAGTGAAACGTTACCCTTGGTTGACAACACGACGGTCCATGGAGCAGTATCAAAGATATTGCCTTGGTTGAGGAGCGATCCCTTGATATCGGGATTGGAAAACCCACCAAACGGAGCCAATTCACGCTCGTGCTTCAAGTCAACTAGATCATCTACCCATTCATGACTCACCGTTTGTTCCTCGTGCTCTTCTGCGATGGCCAAGGAGCTCGAACTAGTGTTGCTGACACTGAAGCCTGCAAATGGTTTGGAAAGCGAGGATCGCGTCCTCGAAGGTGCTGGTGAGACGGCGGCCAAGCCAGCAAGGTTATTGGTGCTCCTATTGAACTTGAGCGATGGCAAACCCAAATCGAGATCTTCCTTCTTGGGATCGGTCACGGAAGAGACCAAGTTGAAGTTAGATCCACGAGACTTGGGCTGGATATACTGTGGGCCCAATTTGTCGTTCAAGTTATCGGTGAGCGTGTGGTCAAACGAGTTCTTCTTGTTGCGGTGGTGATGGTAAAAGAACTCCTCGGCCTTTTCCTTCTCATCGCCCGGTGTTATGCCAGGAGCGTGTGGTGAACCCACGAGCGGTGTGGGCTGGTGAGAGTTAGCCAAGCTCAATGACGACAAGATACTATTGGCTCGCGTCTTGGAAGGAATAGATATGGATGCTGGTGCCGATGCTGGCGGCACCTTGTGTTCTTCGATGGTGATGCCGGTGTCGTTGTTGTAATGACATTCCGGGGCATCTACTTCAAACTGGACCGTATACGGTAAGAACCTGTGACACTGTTAGTTAATTGACTTTGTACACTTCGCTGCATACTTACAAAGAGCCGATAATCACCGTCATCTGTATCTATTAGTAGGATCGATGGGGTACACAGGTGATGTTGACTGTCAAATCTCTGGAATCTCTTGTCACGTGGTCTTCCATCCCCGCCATCTCTCTCGATGATTTCACGTTTCATTTTTACATGGCTTCATTTAATATTACATACGTCATATATCGACAAGATCATCTTCATCCGACAGTTGCATGAGGTCGAATTCCGCTTCGATATTCGGAAACAGATCTTGGTCATTAGAATTGGTCCCGGTAACGGGATCATTAACTGGGATGGAAATAGCACCCGATTCAGCGATCTCTGCTTCAATCTCTTCAGGTTTGGCTTCGACTTCTTTTATTTCAGGCTCCTCCTTTTCCTCAAAATCAAACTGAGGAAACACTTCGTCATCACTCTCATCGGAATGTTCCATCTTCTTATAATTGTATCCAAACTCGTTCTTGCTCCGTTCCTGTTCCTTTAATATTTCTTGTCTGGCGTTTTCCTCCATAATCTCCGCGATCCGCCGTTTCTTGCGGGCTTCAGCATTACGTACCGACTTGATCACAGTCTTAAACTCCTCGTGTACAAGGTTCTGGAAATGACGGTTAATGTCCGGGGTCACCCGCTCAGTGGCATACGGAGAATAATACTTCTCGGCCCGGATATAGATATTGCGCTCACGTTTCTTATACTTCTCAACGAGCTCGGCTTCATGGCGTAGTTTGATTGCCCGTCGTTTTTGAGCATATGCCTCAAAATCAAACAACTTCTTCTTCTCTTCCTTTTCTTCCTTCGTTTCTTCCTTCGTTTCTTCCTTCGTTTCTTCCTTCTTTTCTTCCTTCTTTTCTTCTTTCTCTTCTTGTTCTTCTTCCGATTCTTCTCTCATCTCCAAACTCATCAAGCTTTCTTCATCACTCACATCTTCTGCCAAGGCATCCTCAAACGTTTTGCGCCACTTTCTCTCGTCATCCTCTATCAAATTATATAACGAGAGCTCAGTAAGCCGTGATTCCTCCACCAACTTCAACCGCAACTGCTTCAAATCGGACAAAGTATCCATATATTTCGGTGTGTTCTGATAAGTGTAATCTGGAGGCAAGTCAGGAAGAAAAGCAGGTATATAACTGGGTCGTTTGGCTTGTTTCGGCACAAGACTCGTGATTTCGTACTGTTCATTGACAAGAAATGGTAATGATGGGTCGTTGTGTGCAAGTTCTATGTCCTTTTCATCCACCAGCTGGCTTTCAATCGCACCTATGGCTTTCAGAAAGCGCTGGTTGTACTGTTTTGCCCTCATCATCTCATCGTAGAGGCCCGTTGGCTTGATTCCTTTGAGTCGCAAACACATCTTGGTATCTCCAAGTGACGGAACACGTCTCCGTTGTAATTCGGTGTATTTCTGGAGTGATTGTATGAGATCATGGAAGTACAGTATGGCAAGGTCTGTTGTCTGGTCCAAGAAGTCTTGGGAGTAGCGGTATCCTCTTGCTTCGAGTATAACAGCTATCATCTTGTAGAGCTGGAATTCGGCTGGAGAAACGTGCGACCGACGCAGAATAGGCTCCACATGGTTTTCTGGTAATTTCCGTAGATGTGTAGGGTCGAACTCGCTCATATACACGTCAAATTATTACGATTTTCTGTGGATTTTGAGTTCACTCAGGTATGTTGTGAGAGTTGACTATTTGAAGGTGCAGAAATGTCGCCCCACCAAAAAAAAAACTTAAGAATATGTCGGACAATGTCGTTACTATTTAGTTGTTTAATAAGTACTCAATGGCGCCCTGGACACTGCCCCCCGTTCTTCTTAAGGCTTCGATGTTTCTCTCAAACTCAAAGAATCCCATGTCGTTCAATTGTCTCAACTGGCTTTCGTATCTTTCTTCTGGAGGACGGGTATCGGCTGGAGGTGGAGCAGCACCACCAGCACCAGCACCACCAAATAAGGAAAATGGATCGACAGGAGGGACTCCGTTGGGAAACAAAGAAGCAAATGGGTTTGCAGCAGCTCCACCAGCGGCTGCAGGAGTTCCGGTTCCTGCAGTGGATGTGTTATCAGTTGCAGCAGGAGCATCTACAGTCGGGTTGGCACCTGGTGCAGGGAACGCAGATGTAGCGGAGTCGGCACCAGCGCCAAATCCACCCCCAAGACCGCCTCTGTTCATGGCCATCATCGATCTCATCATTTCGGGGTTCGATAACATCTGTCTAAAGAACGGGCTCTGTAACATTTCTCTCATCTGTGGTCCCATACTTCTCAACTGTGGGTTCAGGCTGATAAGGAAATCTAACATCTGTGGGTTGGATAACATGGCGTTCATCTGTTCTTGGAATCCCGGACTCGACATCATCTGCGATAACTGATCGGGGTCAGGTATCGCGCTGTTCATGCCACCATCGGGTCCAAACATCGATGCTGATGGAAGCTGTGTATATCCTGCATAACGGGCGCCTGTAAGATCGGCCAATGGGTTGAACGAGCCAGCACCCGCAGCGATGTTAGCCGGAGCCGCAGTCGACGTTGGGGTCTGGGCCGCTGGAGCTGCTGTGCCGGAAGCAGGAGCTGCTGCTGCTGCTGATGTGCCTGCAGACTTGACCATGTGGATTGTGTGGCCTGACTGGACCTTGTATGATTCGATGGTCTCGCCATCCTTCAACACTTTGCCCGAGTAGATCAAGCGCTGGCGCTCGGCTGCAATTGCAGATAACTCGGCGATCTTCTGTTTGAGCTCCAAAACGGTGCTGGAAACGGCCACGGTCACCTCGTACTTGGTGTCTCCCGATGACTTGATCGTAATGGTGATTTCGGACATGGTTAGTGAGCAGTGTTGGTTTGGCGTGGATTCGATAAGGTGAGCAACGCGCAGGCGGCGTGGGTTACCCGGAGAGAATATTCCAGAAATTCAACCAAGAAAAAAACTACTGCGGTGCACTTTTTTGGCCTTGATTATTTTTATCCTTTTCTATTATATATTATCGTCATTCTTTCATTATGTAAATATTAAAACCACACTGGAGCTAGAAAATCCTAATGCTTCTCTGTACTTTTTTTCTTAAATATCAAGACAGAGAATCACATTTTCTGGCGGCAATTCGGCACTCACGGCTGTAACGGTTGAAACGGTTGCACATGGCTGCAACGGCTGCACATGGCTGCAATGGCTGCAAAATATCATCTCTTGACCTCAACTCGCCATCCACACTCTAAACAGCTGTATCCCTCAAGGTCTTCATCAAACTTACGCTTCCCTTTGCTCTGCATCAAGGACCATTCTCCCTTGGCAGGGATCTTCTTGCACTCCTGGTTAAGACACCGGACCGAAGTCTTCTTGTACCTCAACCCACACGAGTTACACAATTGGCCTTCCTTGATGGACCAGGATGGTCTCCAGCAGGGCGATTGATCCAGGCCACACGAAATGCACACACGGGGACTGTTCGTGGCATGGTGTTGCTTGGGCGGCGACTTTAAGAGCTCGCTGCGCGTTTTGGACTTGCATGATGGCGGGGTCAATGGGATGAATTTATGACTGGATGGAGTAGAAATAGGGTCTTTGTCGTACACGTATCTCGCTTGGTACGATGGCGATGTGGTGTATGTTCCCGTTACTGGTAAAGAATAGTATGGAGACGTAGTCGAAACTGGTGCCGATACTGGTGCCGATACTGGTGCCGGCGCCGGCGCCGGCACTGGGACCATTGGTGTAGACATGGCTGTTCTGAATGTCTGCATGTGTGGTGTGTATCTTGCTGGCTCCGCCAACTGTTCTTTCACGGGACGTTCGATTTGGTTCAATGGAGAAGTTGGTGGTTTGACCTGGGGCTGTAGCTGTGTCTGCGGCCGCGAAAGTTGAATCAACGAATGGGCCAACTCCAAGTATTCAGGATACCTGGCAACGTCATTAAGATACGTCTTGTTCAAGTACGTGTAGTTGGACTCGTATGGGAACTTGATTTTCTTTTCACTGTGATAGTTTTGTTCAAGTTTAGGTATCAACGTCGTTTGCTTGGTAATTTTGGAGCTGATCCGCGAGTCGAAGCTTGGCTTGTAAATACTAGAAGGTTGTGACTTGTTGAGGTAATTGTATTGGTTGAGATTAAAGTGTTTGGAGTCGCGGTTGATGCTATCAAGAAGCTCATAGCGCCAGTTTTCGTCGTTAGGCTTGTACGTGTCGGGATAGTCAAGGGACACGGTTGGAGCGATCGGTTTCAACTTGACAGGCAACCTGGGGGTCAAAGGAGTAGCACCAAGAACTGTCGATATGCTAGGTAAACATATAGGTGAAGCTTGTTGTATTGGTTTTGACGGGGTTGACACGGGTGAAGACGATGGTGAAAGAGGGTTTGAGAACCGTTTGTTGGGCGATAACAGTCTCGATCTGTACTTACTGGGTTTCAAGGTGACTGGCGACGATGTTTCGTACGGTGGAGACGGTGGGGCCGTGCGAGATCGTTTGTGCGACCCTTCTTCGGGATCATCCATGTGTAATTCGCTATTGGACCGTTTCTTTGAGGGGTACGTAAACTGATTCTTGTTTACAGATGCTTTGAACAGGTTGATAACCTCGTTGTATGACCGGGATCGAACGTGGCCGGGACTAAATGTGTTATTTATTTCGTTGAAATTCATGGCTGGTTGCTGCAACACACTCATGGTAGAAAGAAAAAAAAGGTTGGAAGGGAGCCTTTGGGGGTGGGGTGGTGGGGGTAGTAGCTGATGCTATACTAATACAGTGGCAGTGATGATTCTAGCCCACAGGAAGGAAGCGTAGATTTTGGGGTTAACTGGTTGGTTTTTGGGTGCAATCTTAATGCCTTTTAGATCCGGAGGAATGCTTTTCTGGCGGCACACGATTTTGGCTTAAAACGGATGAAGAATTGCCAAATTAGGAAGCACCAGGAAAAAAGAATTAGTTGCGGAACAAATGTCAAAAGACAAAAGAAAGGGTAGGATACGGCTGGTAAGATTCCAATGGGTAAAAATGAGAAAGAAATGCTCAAAATAGCGAATGTGACTGGAACAGAAATTTGTGTTTGAATAGATCAAATCGGTACGATGACCTACATTTATATATCTGGATCAGGATTCTTCAGGGCAGTTTGATTAGCCAGCCAATTATTTATAAAAAATATCGTTCTATGATTCCTTTTTTTTTGAATATTTATAAAAATGAAACCGTGCCGCACTACATTGTACCCAAGATGGCTGGTTCAACGCGAAACATGAAAACACTGATCTGTGCTGGCTGTGTTTCTGTATGATCCTCGGGAAATGGTGTGGGTATCAAAGGTGTTCTGATACAGACGATAATTACAGACCTTTGGGTTCGTCTAGGCTTCTAAATAAAGCAAGAGAAGTGAAGATATAATTCCATAATTTGTGGTGAAAACCAACGGTTTCCACAGATTTTTTGTAAATTTCGCAAATTTTAGATACGACAAAGTAGGGATGATCATCACTACTGCTCGCTTAATCTAGAAATCTTGTCTACAAAAGCAGACGTAGAATGGTGATAGAATACAAACTGTCACTTTCTATAGATCTGCATGACGTCAATAGTACATTGTTATTTCAATATCCACCTTCTATGTTCCATATTCTCAGGCGGTCGCCTGAAATTATGAATTAGGAAGGGGATGTTTGCTTTGATTGCTCCGCTTAAACCAGCACTGCATCTGGGGCTAACTACGCATGAAACAACATCGTTTGGAGTCGCAATGTGGCAAGGTTTATCGGCCCCTGCACCCTTTACGAATACTAGTCCCAGTTAAAAATAGCATTCCCCGCCAGAGATCTATGACGTCTACGTATTGTACATCCCTCATCACAAATTAATCCTGGCTCTTATCGAAACCGGAATAATTTGGAACAAGTAAAAAGAACAAATGAACATAACAAGTAAAAAGAACAAGTAAAAAAGAACAAGTAAAAAGTTCAATACCTCTTCAATCAACTCAGGTTTGTGTCAAAATGAACAGCTCTTACATCTGATTAGTGCTTAATTGGGAATTCTTTGTTTGGGACACACAATTACAGTTAAAAGAAAGACGTGCAGCACACAAAGTCGTGCCCTTCCACAAATCACCTTCCATCTTCATCTTCAAGTTCATCTCGTACAATATCCACACCATCAACGATGTCGCTCCAGGATCCAAGTAAGTAAGAATTAGACACAACCAACAAACATTCTAACATAAGCCCAAAACATTGAACCGTTTTTGAAGAACTTTTTCTCGACATTGGACCTTCAGTACCACTCTGCCACAGCACAGTACCCTAATGTCGAGGCATACGCTACCCAATTTGCCAAAGCCCTCAAACCAGTAAGTGCAGTCATAATAAATGGAAAACCTTTGATTCCAACTTCCAATAACGATTCACGACTCGAGTTCCAGAAAAAATGGCTTGCTGCTCCATTATCGTTTCACCAACTTAACAGTTTCGACTGCCACCTCGTACCGGGTTCCGGTACCTACATCATAAACCTGAGTGGCAAAGTCCGGTTTGATGAAAGTGGAAAGAGCAGATTGGGTGAATCAGCTGACTTGATCCAAGATCCAGCCGCTCCACGCAACACAAGACCGATTTGGGGTTCGTGGTTTGGATTCAACGTGAATTTTGTGGTAGACGAATCGGCAGCAGCTAGCAACCCAGGCGAGGTTATCAACAGCTTAAACTACAGAATTACCATTATTCCAGAAGATAGTGTTATCCAGATTTAAATACTGTTGTTGGCTACATACTCATTGAGCAACTGGCCCAAGAACTTCCCGGAATAGAACTCAGAGGCGGGAAGTGGGTGCCCCAACTGTTGCAACGCATCAAGCACATTCGGAGCAATAAAACTGTAAAAAATAAGATCGATCTCACCATCAGTGGTTAGGTCAAGTTGCTGTGATTCCACGACGTTTGGGACCGGATGGTTGATCACAGCACGATGCGGAGTATCGTCACCATCTCGGCCAAAGTCATCATAGGTGACGTACCCTTTACTTAACTTGGCTGATTGAGCAGCCAAACGTGGATGAAACAGTCTTCGATGCTGCTGCTCTGGCGGAGCAAGATGCCAGTTCTTACTCATAATATACGTATTTTTATTCAACATGGGCGCAACTTTAATGGCAACAGCTTTGGGAACGGACACACGATGCCAGGCATTCTCAAATGGAGACACAATGTACTGACTGTCGACCGTGTAAGGCCCCTTGTACAAATCATATCTGATAGAACCGGTATTGATAATGATGATTCGCTGTTCAGTGGCATTTTCAACCTCTGGTACTAATGTTTTCAACACTCTTGTAGTAAGAAGATGAAAGATGTTTTTGCGGTCAGTCACTGGGACATAATCAACATAATAGTTGGTAGAAACTTGACCAATCTCCTCGTTCAAATGCAATTTGGCACGCGTTTCAAAAATGTGTTTGGTAAGATTAAGGCCCCTTTCTGTATCAAAAGTAGTGGAGTTTGTCTGGGAGTGATGCATAAACGAGTCACGGTTAAAATCAATATATGCCCGTGTAAAAGTAGATTTCAAATCAACTGTACCGAGGTTAACGCCGGCCCAGCCAACAGTCTCGCAGTATCTGCCACTCTGTAATGCTGTTGCCTTGTCATCAAAAACAGTGTAATCACGAATATGGCTGTGGCCGCCAAAGTATTGGATTTTAGTAGATGGATAGTGTCGACGTAATTCTCGATGCAACACGTACAACTCGGGCCATTGATGGCTTATGGGGACATGGGTAACAATGACAATAAGATCAACATCGGTTTCACGATGTCCGGACAAGATATCCTGAAACCACGGTTCAAGAATGACATCTACAATAGGTGTCACCTTTGTGCCATTATTATTGCGAGTAAAGTCAAACAAGAAACCCAAGGCAAGGACTCGTGCTCCAGTTTGGGGAGTCGTAAAGTAACGGTACTTATTCCCAAATGGAACGTACTTGTCCTGTTCCCAGTACTCGACATTGGTGCTCACATAGTTTTCAGGGAAAGCCGCCACCACTTCCTCGAATTCCTGCCTTGAGTTTTCCCACAAGTACAATTCGTGGTTGCCAATCGTCAACAAGTCGTAGTCTTGCTGGGTAAAGATGGGCGTCGATACTTTACCGTTCGGAGTCGTGATATCGGACAAACCATTACCGTCGTGTCTGTCGCCACTGTCAATTAACAAAAGATCACGCTTCTCAGCAGCAGCAATTTCCCGGAGATGGGACGCAAACGAAACAAAGTCACCCCAATTTCCACCATATTGGGGCTGGTTAAGATGGCCCGAGTACCATCCATGCGTATCGGTTGTGTGAAGAAAATTGATATCGCTCCATTCCAAGTCTCTGATCGGTGGTTTATTTGCAAGTAGTCCTAGATTCACTAGGACCAGCGCCATGCTGAATACAAGCCATTGTGGGAACATGGCCAACAGTTGCAAAACACAGACCCACACTTTTTTACCACAGATAAGATAGGGAAAAAAGTCGTGCTTTGTCCAACTAATTTACATTTTTCTACTGTAGTAGTTTTCAAGTCAATAATCACAGTATATTAAGTGGAACTAAACACTTACAAACCGCTTTGAGCTCTTCTTCTGTCTCTTTCTTCAGAAATAGACAACTTG